>JAUIZM010000055.1:0-545245 GCA_030848705.1 Heracleum sosnowskyi | reverse complement strand
AGGGTCAAACTACGAGAAAATATCCACAAAACGGCCCGCTTCAATTTCTCCCCATTTTCCTTGTATAGCTCCCTTTAGAGGTAAACGTAATCGGACATCTCCTAGTATCTGCTCCGATTCAGGCACGGACAGCCGCAAATAAAGTTTTCTGCAATTCTATAAACCCATAGGGTCAAACTATGAGAAAATATCAACAAAACGGCCCGCTTCAATTTTTCCCCATTTTCCTTGTATAGCTCCCTTTAGAGGTAAACGTAATCGGACGTCTCCTGGTATTTGCTCCGATTCAGGCACGGACAGCCGCAAATGAAGTTTTCTGCAATTCTATAAACCCATAGGGTCAAACAACGAGAAAATATCCACAGAACGGCCTCCTTCAATTTTTCCCCATTTTCCTTGTATAGCTCCCTTTAGAGGTAAACGTAATCGGGGCGTTCCCTGGTATCTGCTCTGATTCAGGCACGGACAGCCGCAAATGAACTTTTCTGCAATTTTATAAACCCATAGGGTCAAACTACGAGAAAATATCCACAAAACGGCCCGCTTCAATTTCTCCCCATATTCCTTGTATAGATCCCTTTAGAGGTAAACGTAATCGGGTGTCCCCTGGTATCTGCTCCGATTCAGGCACGGACAGCCCCAAATGATCTTCTCTGCAATTCTATAAACCCATAGGGTCAAACTACGAGAAAATAACCACAAAACGGACCGCTTCAATTTTTCCCCATTTTCCTTGTATAGCTCCCTTTAGAGGTAAACGTAATCAGGCGCCTCCTGGTATCTGCTCCGATTCAGGCACGGACTGCCGCAAATGAAGTTTTCTGCAACTCTATAAACCTATAGGGTCAAACTACGAGAAAATATCCACAAAACGGCCCGCTTCAATTTTTCCCCATTTTCCTTGTATAGCTCCCTTTAAAGGTAAACGTAATCGGGCGTCTCCTAGTATCTGCTCTGATTCAAGCACGGACAGCCGCAAATGAAGTTTTCTGTAATTCTATAAACCCATAGGGTCAAACAACGAGAAAATATCAACAAAAAGGCCCGCTTCAATTTTTCCCCATTTTCCTTCTATAGCTCCCTTTAGAGGTAAACGTAATCGGGCGTCTCCTGGTATCTTCTTCGATTCAGGCTCGAACAGCCGCAAATGAAGTTTTCTGCAATTCTATAAACCCATACGGTCAAACTACGAGAAAATATCCACAAAACGGCCCGCTTCAATTTTTCCCCATTTTCCTTGTATAGCTCCCTTTAGAGGTAAACGTAATCGGGAGTCCCCTGGTATCTGCTCCGATTCAGGCACGGACAGCCCCAAATGAACTTTTCTGCAATTCTATAAACCCATAGGGTCAAACTACGAGAAAATATCCACAAAATGGCCCGCTTCAATTTTTCCCCATTTTCCTTGTATAGCTCCCTTTAAAGGTAAACGTAATCGGGCGTCTCCTAGTATCTGCTCTGATTCAAGCACGGACAGCCGCAAATGAAGTTTTCTGTAATTCTATAAACCCATAGGGTCAAACTACGAGAAAATATCAACAAAAAGGCCCGCTTCAATTTTTCCCCATTTTCCTTGTATGGCTCCCTTTAGAGGTAAACGTAATCGGGCGTTCCCTGGTATCTGCTCTGATTCAGGCATGGACAGCCGCAAATGAACTTTTCTGCAATTTTATAAACCCATAGCGTCAAACTACGAGAAAATATCCACAAAACGGCCCGCTTCAATTTCTCCCCATTTTCCTTGTATAGCTCCCTTTAAAGGTAAACGTAATCGGGCGTCTCCTAGTATCTGCTCTGATTCAAGCACGGACAGCCGCAAATGAAGTTTTCTGTAATTCTATAAACCCATAGGGTCAAACTACGAGAAAATATCAAAAAAAAGGCCCGCTTCAATTTTTCCCCATTTTCCTTGTATAGCTCCCTTTAGAGGTAAACGTAATCGGGAGTCCCCTGGTATCTGCTCCGATTCAGGCACGGACAGCCCCAAATGAACTTTTCTGCAATTCTATAAACCCATAGGGTCAAACTACGAGAAAATATCCACAAAACGGCCCGCTTCAATTTCTCCCCATTTTCCTTGTATAGCTCCCTTTAGAGGTAAACGTAATCGGACATCTCCTAGTATCTGCTCCGATTCAGGCACGGACAGCCGCAAATAAAGTTTTCTGCAATTCTATAAACCCATAGGGTCAAACTATGAGAAAATATCAACAAAACGGCCCGCTTCAATTTTTCCCCATTTTCCTTGTATAGCTCCCTTTAGAGGTAAACGTAATCGGACGTCTCCTGGTATTTGCTCCGATTCAGGCACGGACAGCCGCAAATGAAGTTTTCTGCAATTCTATAAACCCATAGGGTCAAACAACGAGAAAATATCCACAGAACGGCCTCCTTCAATTTTTCCCCATTTTCCTTGTATAGCTCCCTTTAGAGGTAAACGTAATCGGGGCGTTCCCTGGTATCTGCTCTGATTCAGGCACGGACAGCCGCAAATGAACTTTTCTGCAATTTTATAAACCCATAGGGTCAAACTACGAGAAAATATCCACAAAACGGCCCGCTTCAATTTCTCCCCATATTCCTTGTATAGATCCCTTTAGAGGTAAACGTAATCGGGTGTCCCCTGGTATCTGCTCCGATTCAGGCACGGACAGCCCCAAATGATCTTCTCTGCAATTCTATAAACCCATAGGGTCAAACTACGAGAAAATAACCACAAAACGGACCGCTTCAATTTTTCCCCATTTTCCTTGTATAGCTCCCTTTAGAGGTAAACGTAATCAGGCGCCTCCTGGTATCTGCTCCGATTCAGGCACGGACTGCCGCAAATGAAGTTTTCTGCAACTCTATAAACCTATAGGGTCAAACTACGAGAAAATATCCACAAAACGGCCCGCTTCAATTTTTCCCCATTTTCCTTGTATAGCTCCCTTTAAAGGTAAACGTAATCGGGCGTCTCCTAGTATCTGCTCTGATTCAAGCACGGACAGCCGCAAATGAAGTTTTCTGTAATTCTATAAACCCATAGGGTCAAACTACGAGAAAATATCAACAAAAAGGCCCGCTTCAATTTTTCCCCATTTTCCTTGTATAGCTCCCTTTAGAGGTAAACGTAATCGGGGCGTTCCCTGGTATCTGCTCTGATTCAGGCACGGACAGCCGCAAATGAACTTTTCTGCAATTTTATAAACCCATAGGGTCAAACTACGAGAAAATATCCACAAAACGGCCCGCTTCAATTTCTCCCCATATTCCTTGTATAGATCCCTTTAGAGGTAAACGTAATCGGGTGTCCCCTGGTATCTGCTCCGATTCAGGCACGGACTGCCGCAAATGAAGTTTTCTGCAACTCTATAAACCTATAGGGTCAAACTACGAGAAAATATCCACAAAACGGCCCGCTTCAATTTTTCCCCATTTTCCTTGTATAGCTCCCTTTAAAGGTAAACGTAATCGGGCGTCTCCTAGTATCTGCTCTGATTCAAGCACGGACAGCCGCAAATGAAGTTTTCTGTAATTCTATAAACCCATAGGGTCAAACTACGAGAAAATATCAACAAAAAGGCCCGCTTCAATTTTTCCCCATTTTCCTTGTATAGCTCCCTTTAGAGGTAAACGTAATCGGGCGTCTCCTGGTATCTTCTTCGATTCAGGCTCGGACAGCCGCAAATGAAGTTTTCTGCAATTCTATAAACCCATACGGTCAAACTACGAGAAAATATCCACAAAACGGCCCGCTTCAATTTTTCCCCATTTTCCTTGTATAGCTCCCTTTAGAGGTAAACGTAATCGGGAGTCCCCTGGTATCTGCTCCGATTCAGGCACGGACAGCCCCAAATGAACTTTTCTGCAATTCTATAAACCCATAGGGTCAAACTACGAGAAAATATCCACAAAACGGCCCGCTTCAATTTCTCCCCATTTTCCTTCTATAGCTCCCTTTAGAGGTAAACGTAATCGGACATCTCCTAGTATCTGCTCCGATTCAGGCACGGACAGCCGCAAATAAAGTTTCTGCAATTCTATAAACCCATAGGGTCAAACTATGAGAAAATATCAACAAAACGGCCCGCTTCAATTTTTCCCCATTTTCCTTGTATAGATCCATTTAGAGGTAAACGTAATCGGACGTCTCCTGGTATCTGCTCCGATTCAGGCACGGACAGCCGCAAATAAAGTTTTCTGCAATTCTATAAACCCATAGGGTCAAACTATGAGAAAATATCAACAAAACGGCCCGCTTCAATTTTTCCCCATTTTCCTTGTATAGCTCCCTTTAGAGGTAAACGTAATCGGACGTCTCCTGGTATCTGCTCCGATTCAGGCACGGACAGCCGCAAATGAAGTGTTCTGCAATTCTATAAACCCATAGGGTCAAACAACGAGAAAATATCCACAGAACGGCCTCCTTCAATTTTTCCCCATTTTCCTTGTATAGCTCCCTTTAGAGGTAAACGTAATCGGGCGTTCCCTGGTATCTGCTCTGATTCAGGCATGGACAGCCGCAAATGAACTTTTCTGCAATTTCATAAACCCATAGGGTCAAACTACGAGAAAATATCCACAAAACGGCCCGCTTCAATTTCTCCCCATATTCCTTGTATAGCTCCCTTTAGAGGTAAACGTAATCGGGTGTCCCCTGGTATCTGCTCCGATTCAGGCACGGACAACCCCAAATGATCTTCTCTGCAATTCTATAAACCCATAGGGTCAAACTACGAGAAAATAACCACAAAATGGCCCGCTTCAATTTTTCCCCATTTTCCTTGTATAGCTCCCTTTAGAGGTAAACGTAATCAGGCGCCTCCTGGTATCTGCTCCGATTCAGGCACGGACTGCCGCAAATGAAGTTTTCTGCAACTCTATAAACCCATAGGGTCAAACTACGAGAAAATATCCACAAAACGGCCCGCTTCAATTTTTCCCCATTTTCCTTGTATAGCTCCCTTTAAAGGTAAACGTAATCGGGCGTCTCCTAGTATCTGCTCTGATTCAAGCATGGACAGCCGCAAATGAAGTTTTCTGTAATTCTATAAACCCATAGGGTCAAACTACGAGAAAATATCAACAAAAAGGCCCGCTTCAATTTTTCCCCATTTTCCTTGTATAGCTCCCTTTAGAGGTAAACGTAATCGGGCGTCTCCTGGTATCTTCTTCGATTCAGGCTCGGACAGCCGCAAATGAAGTTTTCTGCAATTCTATAAACCCATACGGTCAAACTACGAGAAAATATCCACAAAACGGCCCGCTTCAATTTTTCCCCATTTTCCTTGTATAGCTCCCTTTAGAGGTAAACGTAATCGGGAGTCCCCTGGTATCTGCTCCGATTCAGGCACGGACAGCCCCAAATGAACTTTTCTGCAATTCTATAAACCCATAGGGTCAAACTACGAGAAAATATCCACAAAACGGCCCGCTTCAATTTCTCCCCATTTTCCTTGTATAGCTCCCTTTAGAGGTAAACGTAATCGGACATCTCCTAGTATCTGCTCCGATTCAGGCACGGACAGCCGCAAATAAAGTTTCTGCAATTCTATAAACCCATAGGGTCAAACTATGAGAAAATATCAACAAAACGGCCCGCTTCAATTTTTCCCCATTTTCCTTGTATAGATCCATTTAGAGGTAAACGTAATCGGACGTCTCCTGGTATCTGCTCCGATTCAGGCACGGACAGCCGCAAATAAAGTTTTCTGCAATTCTATAAACCCATAGGGTCAAACTATGAGAAAATATCAACAAAACGGCCCGCTTCAATTTTTCCCCATTTTCCTTGTATAGCTCCCTTTAGAGGTAAACGTAATCGGACGTCTCCTGGTATCTGCTCCGATTCAGGCACGGACAGCCGCAAATGAAGTGTTCTGCAATTCTATAAACCCATAGGGTCAAACAACGAGAAAATATCCACAGAACGGCCTCCTTCAATTTTTCCCCATTTTCCTTGTATAGCTCCCTTTAGAGGTAAACGTAATCGGGCGTTCCCTGGTATCTGCTCTGATTCAGGCATGGACAGCCGCAAATGAACTTTTCTGCAATTTTATAAACCCATAGGGTCAAACTACGAGAAAATATCCACAAAACGGCCCGCTTCAATTTCTCCCCATATTCCTTGTATAGCTCCCTTTAGAGGTAAACGTAATCGGGTGTCCCCTGGTATCTGCTCCGATTCAGGCACGGACAACCCCAAATGATCTTCTCTGCAATTCTATAAACCCATAGGGTCAAACTACGAGAAAATAACCACAAAATGGCCCGCTTCAATTTTTCCCCATTTTCCTTGTATAGCTCCCTTTAGAGGTAAACGTAATCAGGCGCCTCCTGGTATCTGCTCCGATTCAGGCACGGACTGCCGCAAATGAAGTTTTCTGCAACTCTATAAACCCATAGGGTCAAACTACGAGAAAATATCCACAAAACGGCCCGCTTCAATTTTTCCCCATTTTCCTTGTATAGCTCCCTTTAAAGGTAAACGTAATCGGGCGTCTCCTAGTATCTGCTCTGATTCAAGCACGGACAGCCGCAAATGAAGTTTTCTGTAATTCTATAAACCCATAGGGTCAAACTACGAGAAAATATCAACAAAAAGGCCCGCTTCAATTTTTCCCCATTTTCCTTGTATAGCTCCCTTTAGAGGTAAACGTAATCGGACGTCTCCTGGTATCTGCTCCGATTCAGGCACAGACAGCCGCAAATGAAGTTTTCTGCAATTCTATAAACCCATAGGGTCAAACAACGAGAAAATATCCACAGAACGGCCTGCTTCAATTTTTCCCCATTTTCCTTGTATAGCTCCCTTTAGAGGTAAACGTAATCGGGCGTTCCCTGGTATCTGCTCTGATTCAGGCACGGACAGCCGCAAATGAACTTTTCTGCAATTCTATAAACCCATAGGGTCAAACTACGAGAAAATATCCACAAAACGGCCCGCTTCAATTTCTCCCCATATTCCTTGTATAGCTCCCTTTAGAGGTAAACATAATCGGGTGTCCCCTGGTATTTTCTCCGATTCAGGCACGGACAGCCCCAAATGATCTTCTCTGCAATTCTATAAACCCATAGGGTCAAACTACGAGAAAATATCCACAAAACGGCACGCTTCAATTTTTCTCCATTTTCCTTGTATAGTTCCCTTTAGAGGTAAACGTAATCGGGCGCCTCTTGGCATCTGCTCCGATTCAGGCACGGACAGCCGCAAATGAAGTTTTTTGCAATTCTATAAACCCATACGGTCAAACTACGAGAAAATATCCACAAAACGGCCCGCTTCAATTTTTCCCCATTTTCCTTGTATAGCTCCCTTTAGAGGTAAACGTAATCGGGAGTCCCCTAGTATCTGCTCCGATTCAGGCACGGACAGCCCCAAATGAACTTTTCTGCAATTCTATAAACCCATAGGGTCAAACTACGAGAAAATATCCACAAAACGGCCCGCTTCAATTTCTCCCCATTTTCCTTGTATAGCTCCCTTTAGAGGTAAACGTAATCGGACATCTCCTAGTATCTGCTCCGATTCAGGCACGGACAGCCGCAAATAAAGTTTCTGCAATTCTATAAACCCATAGGGTCAAACTATGAGAAAATATCAACAAAACGGCCCGCTTCAATTTTTCCCCATTTTCCTTGTATAGCTCCCTTTAGAGGTAAACGTAATCGGACGTCTCCTGGTATCTGCTCCGATTCAGGCACGGACAGCCGCAAATGAAGTTTTCTGCAATTCTGTAAACCCATAGGGTCAAACAACGAGAAAATATCCACAGAACGGCCCGCTTCAATTTTTCCCCATTTTCCTTGTATAGCTCCCTTTAGAGGTAAACGTAATCGGGCGTTCCCTGGTATCTGCTCTGATTCAGGCACGGACAGCCGCAAATGAACTTTTTTGCAATTCTATAAACCCATAGGGTCAAACTACGAGAAAATATCCACAAAACGGCCCGCTTCAATTTCTCCCCATATTCCTTGTATAGCTCCCTTTAGAGGTAAACGTAATCGGGCGTCCCCTGGTATCTGCTCCGATTCAGGCACGGACAACCCCAAATGATATTTTCTGCAATTCTATAAACCCATAGGGTCAAACTACGAGAAAATATCCACAAAACGGCCCGCTTCAATTTCTCCCCATTTTCCTTGTATAGTTCCCTTTAGAGGTAAACGTAATCGGGCGCCTCCTGGCATCTGCTCCGATTCAGGCACGGACAGCCGCAAATGAAGTTTTCTGCAACTCTATAAACCCATACAAACTACGAGAAAATATCCACAAAACGGCCCGCTTCAATTTCTCCCCATTTTCCTTGTATAGCTCACTTTAGAGGTAAACGTAATTGGGCGTCTCCTTGTATCTGCTCTAATTCAGGCACGGACAGCCGCAAATGAAGTTTTCGGTAATTCTATAAACCCATAGGGTCAAACTACGAGAAAATATCCACAAAACGACCCGCTTCAATTTCTCCCCATTTTCCTTGTATAGCTCCCTTTAGAGATAAACGTAATCGGGTGCCTCCTGGTATCTGCTCCGATTCAGGCACGGACAGCCGCAAATGAAGTTTTCTGCAATTCTATAAACCCATAGGGGACCAACTACGAGAAAATATCCACAAAATGGCCCGCTTAAATTTTTCCCCATTTTCCATGTATAACTCCCTTTAGAGGTAAACGTAATCGGGCGTCTCCTGGTATCTTCTCCGATTCAGGCACGGACAGCCGCAAATGAAGTTTTCTGCAACTCTATAAACCCATAGGGTCAAACTATGAGAAAATATACACAAAATGGCCAGCTTCAATTTCTCCCCATTTTCCTTGTATAGCTCCCTTTAGAGGTAAACGTAATCGGGCATCTCCTAGTATCTGCTCCGATTCAGGCACGGACAACCGCAAATAAAGTTTTCTGCAATTCTATAAACCCATAGGGTCAAACTACGAGAAAATATCAACAAAATGGCCCGCTTCAATTTTTCCCCATTTTCCTTGTATAGCTCCCTTTAGAGGTAAACGTAATCGGGCGTCTCCTGGTATCTGCTCCGAATCAGGCACGGACAGCCGCAAATGAACTTTTCTGCAATTCTATAAACCCATAGGGTCAAACAACGAGAAAATATCCACAAAACGGCCCGCTTCAATTTTTCCCCATTGTCCTTGTATAGCTCCCTTTAAAGGTAAACGTAATCGGGCGTTCCCTGGTATATGCTCTGATTCAGGCACAGACAGCCGCAAATGAACTTTTCTGCAATTCTATAAACCCATATGGTCAAACTACGAGAAAATATCCACAAAACGGCCCGCTTCAATTTCTCCCCATATTCCTTGTATAGCTCCCTTTAGAGGTAAACGTAATCGGGCGTCCCCTGGTATCTGCTCCGATTCAGGCACGGACAGCCCCAAATGATCTTCTCTGCAATTCTATAAACCCATAGGGTCAAACTACGAGAAAATATCCACAAAATGACACGCTTCAATTTTTCTCCATTTTCCTTGTATAGTTCCCTTTAGAGGTAAACGTAATCGGGCGCCTTTTGGCATCTGCTCCGATTCAGGCACGGACAGCCGCAAATGAAGTTTTCTGCAACTCTATAAACCTATAGGGTCAAACTACGAGAAAATATCCACAAAACGGCCCGCTTCAATTTCTCCCCATTTTCCTTGTATAGCTCCCTTTAGAGGTAAACGTAATCGGACATCTCCTAGTATCTGCTCCGATTCAGGCACGGACAGCCGCAAATAAAGTTTCTGCAATTCTATAAACCCATAGGGTCAAACTATGAGAAAATATCAACAAAACGGCCCGCTTCAATTTTTCCCCATTTTCCTTGTATAGATCCCTTTAGAGGTAAACGTAATCGGACGTCTCCTGGTATCTGCTCCGATTCAGGCACGGACAGCCGCAAATAAAGTTTTCTGCAATTCTATAAACCCATAGGGTCAAACTATGAGAAAATATCAACAAAACGGCCCGCTTCAATTTTTCCCCATTTTCCTTGTATAGCTCCCTTTAGAGGTAAACGTAATCGGACGTCTCCTGGTATCTGCTCCGATTCAGGCACGGACAGCCGCAAATGAAGTGTTCTGCAATTCTATAAACCCATAGGGTCAAACAACGAGAAAATATCCACAGAACGGCCTCCTTCAATTTTTCCCCATTTTCCTTGTATAGCTCCCTTTAGAGGTAAACGTAATCGGGCGTTCCCTGGTATCTGCTCTGATTCAGGCATGGACAGCCGCAAATGAACTTTTCTGCAATTTTATAAACCCATAGGGTCAAACTACGAGAAAATATCCACAAAACGGCCCGCTTCAATTTCTCCCCATATTCCTTGTATAGCTCCCTTTAGAGGTAAACGTAATCGGGTGTCCCCTGGTATCTGCTCCGATTCAGGCACGGACAACCCCAAATGATCTTCTCTGCAATTCTATAAACCCATAGGGTCAAACTACGAGAAAATTACCACAAAATGGCCCGCTTCAATTTTTCCCCATTTTCCTTGTATAGCTCCCTTTAGAGGTAAACGTAATCAGGCGCCTCCTGGTATCTGCTCCGATTCAGGCACGGACTGCCGCAAATGAAGTTTTCTGCAACTCTATAAACCCATAGGGTCAAACTACGAGAAAATATCCACAAAACGGCCCGCTTCAATTTTTCCCCATTTTCCTTGTATAGCTCCCTTTAAAGGTAAACGTAATCGGGCGTCTCCTAGTATCTGCTCTGATTCAAGCACGGACAGCCGCAAATGAAGTTTTCTGTAATTCTATAAACCCATAGGGTCAAACTACGAGAAAATATCAACAAAAAGGCCCGCTTCAATTTTTCCCCATTTTCCTTGTATAGCTCCCTTTAGAGGTAAACGTAATCGGACGTCTCCTGGTATCTGCTCCGATTCAGGCACAGACAGCCGCAAATGAAGTTTTCTGCAATTCTATAAACCCATAGGGTCAAACAACGAGAAAATATCCACAGAACGGCCTGCTTCAATTTTTCCCCATTTTCCTTGTATAGCTCCCTTTAGAGGTAAACGTAATCGGGCGTTCCCTGGTATCTGCTCTGATTCAGGCACGGACAGCCGCAAATGAACTTTTCTGCAATTCTATAAACCCATAGGGTCAAACTACGAGAAAATATCCACAAAACGGCCCGCTTCAATTTCTCCCCATATTCCTTGTATAGCTCCCTTTAGAGGTAAACATAATCGGGTGTCCCCTGGTATTTTCTCCGATTCAGGCACGGACAGCCCCAAATGATCTTCTCTGCAATTCTATAAACCCATAGGGTCAAACTACGAGAAAATATCCACAAAACGGCACGCTTCAATTTTTCTCCATTTTCCTTGTATAGTTCCCTTTAGAGGTAAACGTAATCGGGCGCCTCTTGGCATCTGCTCCGATTCAGGCACGGACAGCCGCAAATGAAGTTTTCTGCAATTCTATAAACCCATACGGTCAAACTACGAGAAAATATCCACAAAACGGCCCGCTTCAATTTTTCCCCATTTTCCTTGTATAGCTCCCTTTAGAGGTAAACGTAATCGGGAGTCCCCTAGTATCTGCTCCGATTAAGGCACGGACAGCCCCAAATGAACTTTTCTGCAATTCTATAAACCCATAGGGTCAAACTACGAGAAAATATCCACAAAACGGCCTGCTTCAATTTCTCCCCATTTTCCTTGTATAGCTCCCTTTAGAGGTAAACGTAATCGGACATCTCCTAGTATCTGCTCCGATTCAGGCACGGACAGCCGCAAATAAAGTTTCTGCAATTCTATAAACCCATAGGGTCAAACTATGAGAAAATATCAACAAAACGGCCCGCTTCAATTTTTCCCCATTTTCCTTGTATAGCTCCCTTTAGAGGTAAACGTAATCGGACGTCTCCTGGTATCTGCTCCGATTCAGGCACGGACAGCCGCAAATGAAGTTTTCTGCAATTCTGTAAACCCATAGGGTCAAACAACGAGAAAATATCCACAGAACGGCCCGCTTCAATTTTTCCCCATTTTCCTTGTATAGCTCCCTTTAGAGGTAAACGTAATCGGGCGTTCCCTGGTATCTGCTCTGATTCAGGCACGGACAGCCGCAAATGAACTTTTTTGCAATTCTATAAACCCATAGGGTCAAACTACGAGAAAATATCCACAAAACGGCCCGCTTCAATTTCTCCCCATATTCCTTGTATAGCTCCCTTTAGAGGTAAACGTAATCGGGCGTCCCCTCGTATCTGCTCCGATTCAGGCACGGACAGCCCCAAATGATATTTTCTGCAATTCTATAAACCCATAGGGTCAAACTACGAGAAAATATCCACAAAACGGCCCGCTTCAATTTCTCCCCATTTTCCTTGTATAGTTCCCTTTAGAGGTAAACGTAATCGGGCGCCTCCTGGCATCTGCTCCGATTCAGGCACGGACAGCCGCAAATGAAGTTTTCTGCAACTCTATAAACCCATAGGGTCAAACTACGAGAAAATATCCACAAAACGGCCCGCTTCAATTTCTCCCCATTTTCCTTGTATAGCTCACTTTAGAGGTAAACGTAATTGGGCGTCTCCTTGTATCTGCTCTAATTCAGGCACGGACAGCCGCAAATGAAGTTTTCGGTAATTCTATAAACCCATAGGGTCAAACTACGAGAAAATATCCACAAAACGACCCGCTTCAATTTCTCCCCATTTTCCTTGTATAGCTCCCTTTAGAGATAAACGTAATCGGGTGCCTCCTGGTATCTGCTCCGATTCAGGCACGGACAGCCGCAAATGAAGTTTTCTGCAATTCTATAAACCCATAGGGGACCAACTATGAGAAAATATCCACAAAATGGCCCGCTTAAATTTTTCCCCATTTTCCATGTATAACTCCCTTTAGAGGTAAACGTAATCGGGCGTCTCCTGGTATCTTCTCCGATTCAGGCACGGACAGCCGCAAATGAAGTTTTCTGCAACTCTATAAACCCATAGGGTCAAACTATGAGAAAATATACACAAAATGGCCAGCTTCAATTTCTCCCCATTTTCCTTGTATAGCTCCCTTTAGAGGTAAACGTAATCGGGCATCTCCTAGTATCTGCTCCGATTCAGGCACGGACAACCGCAAATAAAGTTTTCTGCAATTCTATAAACCCATAGGGTCAAACTACGAGAAAATATCAACAAAATGGCCCGCTTCAATTTTTCCCCATTTTCCTTGTATAGCTCCCTTTAGAGGTAAACGTAATCGGGCGTCTCCTGGTATCTGCTCCGAATCAGGCACGGACAGCCGCAAATGAACTTTTCTGCAATTCTATAAACCCATAGGGTCAAACAACGAGAAAATATCCACAAAACGGCCCGCTTCAATTTTTCCCCATTGTCCTTGTATAGCTCCCTTTAAAGGTAAACGTAATCGGGCGTTCCCTGGTATATGCTCTGATTCAGGCAAAGACAGCCGCAAATGAACTTTTCTGCAATTCTATAAACCCATATGGTCAAACTACGAGAAAATATCCACAAAACGGCCCGCTTCAATTTCTCCCCATATTCCTTGTATAGCTCCCTTTAGAGGTAAACGTAATCGGGCGTCCCCTGGTATCTGCTCCGATTCAGGCACGGACAGCCCCAAATGATCTTCTCTGCAATTCTATAAACCCATAGGGTCAAACTACGAGAAAATATCCACAAAACGACACGCTTCAATTTTTCTCCATTTTCCTTGTATAGTTCCCTTTAGAGGTAAACGTAATCGGGCGCCTTTTGGCATCTGCTCCGATTCAGGCACGGACAGCCGCAAATGAAGTTTTCTGCAACTCTATAAACCTATAGGGTCAAACTACGAGAAAATATCCACAAAACGGCCCGCTTCAATTTCTCCCCATTTTCCTTGTATAGCTCACTTTAGAGGTAAACGTAATCGGGCGCCTTCTGGTATCTACTCCGATTCAGGCACGGACAGCCGCAAATGAAGTTTTCTGCAATTCTATAAACCCATAGGGTCAAACTACGAGAAAATATCAACAAAAAGGTCCGCTTCAATTTTTCCACATTTTCCAAGTATAGCTCCCTTTAGAGGTAACGTAATCGGGCGTCTCCTGGTATCTGCTCCGATTCAGGCACGGACAGCCGCAAATGAACTTTTCTGCAATTCTATAAACCCATAGGGTCAAACTACGAGAAAATATCCACAAAACGGCCCGCTTCAATTTCTCCCCATATTCCTTGTATAGCTCCCTTTAGAGGTAAACGTAATCGGGCGTCCCCTGGTATATGCTCCGATTCAGGCACGGACAGCCCCAAATGATCTTTTCTGCAATTCTATAAACCCATAGGGTCAAACTACGAGAAAATATCCACAAAACGGCCCGCTTCAATTTCTCCCCATTTTCCTTGTATAGTTCCCTTTAGAGGTAAACGTAATCGGGCGCCTCCTGGCATCTGCTCCGATTCAGGCACGGATAGCCGCAAATGAAGTTTTCTGCAACTCTATAAACCCATAGGGTCAAACTACGAGAAAATATCCACAAAACGGCCCGCTTCAATTTCTCCCCATTTTCCTTGTATAGCTCACTTTAGAGGTAAACGTAATCGGGCGCCTTCTGGTATCTGCTCCGATTCAGGCACGGACAGCCGCAAATGAAGTTTTCTGCAATTCTATAAACCCATAGGGTCAAACTACGAGAAAATATCAACAAAAAGGTCCGCTTCAATTTTTCCCCATTTTCCAAGTATAGCTCCCTTTAGAGGTAAACGTAATCGGGCGTCTCCTGGTATCTGCTCCGATTCAGGCACGGGCAGCCGTAAATGAACTTTTCTGCAATTCTATAAACCCATAGGGTCAAACTACGAGAAAATATCCACAAAACAGCTCGCTTAAATTTTTCCCCATTTTCCTTGTATAGCTCCCTTTAGAGGTAAACGTAATCGGGCGTCTCCTAGTATCTGCTCTAATTCAGGCACGGACAGCCGTAAATGAAGTTTTCGGCAATTCTATAAACCCATAGGGTCAAACTACGAGAAAATATCCACAAAACGGCCCGCTTCAATTTCTCCCCATTTTCCTTGTATAGCTCCCTTTAGAGGTAAACGTAATCGGGCGCCTCCTATTATCTGCTTCGATTCAGGCACGGACAGCCGCAAATGAAGTTTTCGGCAATTCTATAAACCCATAGGGTCAAACTACGAGAAAATATCAACAAAACAGCCCGCTTAAATTTTTCTCCATTTTCCTTGTATAGCTCCCTTTAGAGGTAAACGTAATCGGGCGTCCCCTGGTATCTGCTCCGATTCAGGCACGGACAGCCCCAAATGAACTTTTCTGCAATTCTATAAACCCATAGGGTCAAACTACGAGAAAATATCCACAAAACGGCCCGCTTCAATTTCTCCCCATATTCCTTGTATAGCTCCCTTTAGAGGTAAACGTAATCGGGCGTCCCCTGGTATCTGCTCCGATTCTGGCACGGACAGTCCCAAATGATCTTCTCTGCAATTCTAAAAACCCATAGGGTCAAACAACGAGAAAATATCCACAGAACGGCCCGCTTCAATTTTTCCCCATTTTCCTTGTATCCCTTTAGAGGTAAACCTAATCGGGCGTTCCCTGGTATCTGCTCTGATTCAGGCACGGACAGCCGCAAATGAACTTTTCTACAATTCTATAAACCCATAGGGTCAAACTACGAGAAAATATCCACAAAACGGCCCGCTTCAATTTCTCCCCATATTCCTTGTATAGCTCCCTTCAGAGGTAAACGTAATCGGGCGTCCCCTGGTATCTGCTCCGATTCAGGCACGGACAACCTCAAATGATCTTTTCTGCAATTCTATAAACCCATAGGGTCAAACTACGAGAAAATATCCATAAAACGGCCCGCTTCAATTTCTCCCCATTTTCCTTGTATAGTTCCCTTTAGAGGTAAACGTAATCGGGCGCCTCCTGGCATCTGCTCCGATTCAGGCAAGGATAGCCGCAAATGAAGTTTTCTGCAACTCTATAAACCCATAGGGTCAAACTACGAGAAAATATCCACAAAACGGCCCGCTTCAATTTCTCCCCATTTTCCTTGTATAGCTCACTTTAGAGGTAAACGTAATCGGGCGCCTTCTGGTATCTGCTCCGATTCAGGCACGGACAGCCGCAAATGAAGTTTTCTGCAATTCTATAAACCCATAGGGTCAAACTACGAGAAAATATCAACAAAAAGGTCCGCTTCAATTTTTCCCCATTTTCCAAGTATAGCTCCCTTTCGAGGTAAACGTAATCGGGCGTCTCCTGGTATCTGCTCCGATTCAGGCACGGACAGCCGTAAATGAACTTTTCTGCAATTCTATAAACCCATAGGGTCAAACTACGAGAAAATATCCACAAAACAGCTCGCTTAAATTTTTCCCCATTTTCCTTGTATAGCTCCCTTTAGAGGTAAACGTAATCGGGCGTCTCCTAGTATCTGCTCTAATTCAGGCACGGACAGCCGCAAATGAAGTTTTCGGCAATTCTATAAACCCATAGGGTCAAACTACGAGAAAATATCCACAAAACGGCCCGCTTCAATTTCTCCCCATTTTCCTTGTATAGCTCCCTTTAGAGGTAAACGTAATCGGGCGCCTCCTATTATCTGCTTCGATTCAGGCACGGACAGCCGCAAATGAAGTTTTCGGCAATTCTATAAACCCATAGGGTCAAACTACGAGAAAATATCAACAAAACAGCCCGCTTAAATTTTTCTCCATTTTCCTTTTATAGCTCCCTTTAGAGGTAAACGTAATCGGGCGTCCCCTGGTATCTGCTCCGATTCAGGCACGGACAGCCCCAAATGAACTTTTCTGCAATTCTATAAACCCATAGGGTCAAACTACGAGAAAATATCCACAAAACGGCCAGCTTCAATTTCTCCCCATTTTCCTTGTATAGCTCCCTTTAGAGGTAAACGTAATCGGGCATCTCCTAGTATCTGCTCCGATTCAGGCACGGACAACCGCAAATAAAGTTTTCTGCAATTCTATAAACCCATAGGGTCAAACTACGAGAAAATATCCACAAAACGGCCCGCTTCAATTTCTCCCCATATTCCTTGTATAGCTCCCTTTAGAGGTAAACGTAATCGGGCGTCCCCTGGTATCTGCTCCGATTCTGGCACGGACAGCCCCAAATGATCTTCTCTGCAATTCTAAAAACCCATAGGGTCAAACAACGAGAAAATATCCACAGAACGGCCCGCTTCAATTTTTCCCCATTTTCCTTGTATCCCTTTAGAGGTAAACCTAATCGGGCGTTCCCTGGTATCTGCTCTGATTCAGGCACGGACAGCCGCAAATGAACTTTTCTACAATTCTATAAACCCATAGGGTCAAACTACGAGAAAATATCCACAAAACGGCCCGCTTCAATTTCTCCCCATATTCCTTGTATAGCTCCCTTCAGAGGTAAACGTAATCGGGCGTCCCCTGGTATCTGCTCCGATTCAGGCACGGACAACCCCAAATGATCTTTTCTGCAATTCTATAAACCCATAGGGTCAAACTACGAGAAAATATCCACAAAACGGCCCGCTTCAATTTCTCCCCATTTTCCTTGTATAGTTCCCTTTAGAGGTAAACGTAATCGGGCGCCTCCTGGCATCTGCTCCGATTCAGGCAAGGATAGCCGCAAATGAAGTTTTCTGCAACTCTATAAACCCATAGGGTCAAACTACGAGAAAATATCCACAAAACGGCCCGCTTCAATTTCTCCCCATTTTCCTTGTATAGCTCACTTTAGAGGTAAACGTAATCGGGCGCCTTCTGGTATCTGCTCCGATTCAGGCACGGACAGCCGCAAATGAAGTTTTCTGCAATTCTATAAACCCATAGGGTCAAACTACGAGAAAATATCAACAAAAAGGTCCGCTTCAATTTTTCCCCATTTTCCAAGTATAGCTCCCTTTCGAGGTAAACGTAATCGGGCGTCTCCTGGTATCTGCTCCGATTCAGGCACGGACAGCCGTAAATGAACTTTTCTGCAATTCTATAAACCCATAGGGTCAAACTACGAGAAAATATCCACAAAACAGCTCGCTTAAATTTTTCCCCATTTTCCTTGTATAGCTCCCTTTAGAGGTAAACGTAATCGGGCGTCTCCTAGTATCTGCTCTAATTCAGGCACGGACAGCCGCAAATGAAGTTTTCGGCAATTCTATAAACCCATAGGGTCAAACTACGAGAAAATATCCACAAAACGGCCCGCTTCAATTTCTCCCCATTTTCCTTGTATAGCTCCCTTTAGAGGTAAACGTAATCGGGCGCCTCCTATTATCTGCTTCGATTCAGGCATGGACAGCCGCAAATGAAGTTTTCGGCAATTCTATAAACCCATAGGGTCAAACTACGAGAAAATATCAACAAAACAGCCCGCTTAAATTTTTCTCCATTTTCCTTGTATAGCTCCCTTTAGAGGTAAACGTAATCGGGCGTCCCCTGGTATCTGCTCCGATTCAGGCACGGACAGCCGCAAATGAACTTTTCTGCAATTCTATAAACCCATAGGGTCAAACAACGAGAAAATATCCACAAAACGGCCCGCTTCAATTTTTCCCCATTGTCCTTGTATAGCTCCCTTTAAAGGTAAACGTAATCGGGCGTCTCCTAGTATCTGCTCTAATTCAGGCACGGACAGCCGCAAATGAAGTTTTCGGCAATTCTATAAACCCATAGGGTCAAACTACGAGAAAATATCCACAAAACGGCCCGCTTCAATTTCTCCCCATTTTCCTTGTATAGCTCCCTTTAGAGGTAAACGTAATCGGGCGCCTCCTATTATCTGCTTCGATTCAGGCACGGACAGCCGCAAATGAACTTTTCTACAATTCTATAAACCCATAGGGTCAAACTACGAGAAAATATCCACAAAACGGCCCGCTTCAATTTCTCCCCATATTCCTTGTATAGCTCCCTTCAGAGGTAAACGTAATCGGGCGTCCCCTGGTATCTGCTCCGATTCAGGCACGGACAACCCCAAATGATCTTTTCTGCAATTCTATAAACCCATAGGGTCAAACTACGAGAAAATATCCACAAAACGGCCCGCTTCAATTTCTCCCCATTTTCCTTGTATAGTTCCCTTTAGAGGTAAATGTAATCGGGCGCCTCCTGGCATCTGCTCCGATTCAGGCAAGGATAGCCCCAAATGAACTTTTCTGCAATTCTATAAACCCATAGGGTCAAACTACGAGAAAATATCCACAAAACGGCCAGCTTCAATTTCTCCCCATTTTCCTTGTATAGCTCCCTTTAGAGGTAAACGTAATCGGGCATCTCCTAGTATCTGCTCCGATTCAGGCACGGACAACCGCAAATAAAGTTTTCTGCAATTCTATAAACCCATAGGGTCAAACTACGAGAAAATATCAACAAAATGGCCCGCTTCAATTTTTCCCCATTTTCCTTGTATAGCTCCCTATAGAGGTAAACGTAATCGGGCGTCTCCTGGTATCTGCTCCGATTCAGGCACGGACAGCCGCAAATGAACTTTTCTGCAATTCTATAAACCCATAGGGTCAAACAACGAGAAAATATCCACAAAACGGCCCGCTTCAATTTTTCCCCATTGTCCTTGTATAGCTCCCTTTAAAGGTAAACGTAATCGGGCGTTCCCTGGTATCTGCTCTGATTCAGGCACGGACAGCCGCAAATGAACTTTTCTGCAATTCTATAAACCCATAGGGTCAAACTACGAGAAAATATCCACAAAACGGCCCGCTTCAATTTCTCCCCATATTCCTTGTATAGCTCCCTTTAGAGGTAAACGTAATCGGGCGTCCCCTGGTATCTGCTCCGATTCAGGCACGGACAACCCCAAATGATCTTCTCTGCAATTCTATAAACCCATAGGGTCAAACTACGAGAAAATATCCACAAAACGGCACGCTTCAATTTTTCTCCATTTTCCTTGTATAGTTCCCTTTTAGAGGTAAACGTAATCGGGCGCCTCTTGGCATCTGCTCCGATTCAGGCACGTACAGCCGCAAATGAAGTTTTCTGCAACTCTATAAACCCATAGGGTCAAACTACGAGAAAATATCCACAAAACGGCCCGCTTCAATTTCTCCCCATTTTCCTTGTATAGCTCACTTTAGAGGTAAACGTAATCGGGCGCCTTCTGGTATCTGCTCCGATTCAGGCACAGACAGCCGCAAATGAAGTTTTCTGCAATTCTATAAACCCATAGGGTCAAACTATGAGAAAATATCAACAAAAAGGTCCGCTTCAATTTTTCCCCATTTTCCAAGTATAGCTCCCTTTAGAGGTAAACGTAATCGGGCGTCTCCTGGTATCTGCTCCGATTCAGGCACGGACAGCCGCAAATGAACTTTTCTGCAATTCTATAAACCCATAGGGTCAAACTACGAGAAAATATCAACAAAAAGGTCCGCTTCAATTTTCCCCCATTTTCCAAGTATAGCTCCCTTTAGAGGTAAACGTAATCGGGCGTCTCCTGGTATCTGCTCCGATTCAGGCACGGACAGCCGCAAATGAACTTTTCTGCAATTCTATAAACCCATAGGGTCAAACTACGAGAAAATATCCACAAAACGGCCCGCTTCAATTTCTCCCCATATTCCTTGTATAGGTCCCTTTAGAGGTAAACGTAATCGGGCGTCCCCTGGTATCTGCTCCGATTCAGGCACGGACAGCCCCAAATGATCTTCTCTGCAATTCTATAAACCCATAGGGTCAAACTACGAGAAAATATCCACAAAACGGCATGCTTCAATTTTTCTCCATTTTCCTTGTATAGTTCCCTTTAGAGGTAAACGTAATCGGGCGTCTCCTGGTATCTGCTCCGATTCAGGCACGGACAGCCGCAAATGAACTTTTCTGCAATTCTATAAACCCATAGGGTCAAACAACGAGAAAATATCCACAAAACGGCCCGCTTCAATTTTTCCCCATTGTCCTTGTATAGCTCCCTTTACAGGTAAACGTAATCGGGCGTTCCCTGGTATCTGCTCTGATTCAGGCACGGACAGCCGCAAATGAACTTTTCTGCAATTCTATAAACCCATAGGGTCAAACTACGAGAAAATATCCACAAAACTGCCCGCTTCAATTTCTCCCCATATTCCTTGTATAGCTCCCTTTAGAGGTAAACGTAATCGGGCGTCCCCTGGTATCTGCTCCGATTCAGGCACGGACAACCCCAAATGATCTTCTCTGCAATTCTATAAACCCATAGGGTCAAACTACGAGAAAATATCCACAAAACGGCACGCTTCAATTTTTCTCCATTTTCCTTGTATAGTTCCCTTTTAGAGGTAAACGTAATCGGGCGCCTCTTGGCATCTGCTCCGATTCAGGCACGTACAGCCGCAAATGAAGTTTTCTGCAACTCTATAAACCCATAGGGTCAAACTACGAGAAAATATCCACAAAACGGCCCGCTTCAATTTCTCCCCATTTTCCTTGTATAGCTCACTTTAGAGGTAAACGTAATCGGGCGCCTTCTGGTATCTGCTCCGATTCAGGCACAGACAGCCGCAAATGAAGTTTTCTGCAATTCTATAAACCCATAGGGTCAAACTACGAGAAAATATCAACAAAAAGGTCCGCTTCAATTTTTCCCCATTTTCCAAGTATAGCTCCCTTTAGAGGTAAACGTAATCGGGCGTCTCCTGGTATCTGCTCCGATTCAGGCACGGACAGCCGCAAATGAACTTTTCTGCAATTCTATAAACCCATAGGGTCAAACTACGAGAAAATATCAACAAAAAGGTCCGCTTCAATTTTCCCCCATTTTCCAAGTATAGCTCCCTTTAGAGGTAAACGTAATCGGGCATCTCCTGGTATCTGCTCCGATTCAGGCACGAACAGCCGCAAATGAACTTTTCTGCAATTCTATAAACCCATAGGGTCAAACTACGAGAAAATATCCACAAAACGGCCCGCTTCAATTTCTCCCCATATTCCTTGTATAGCTCCCTTTAGAGGTAAACGTAATCGGGCGTCCCCTGGTATCTGCTCCGATTCAGGCACGGACAGCCCCAAATGATCTTCTCTGCAATTCTATAAACCCATAGGGTCAAACTACGAGAAAATATCCACAAAACGGCACGCTTCAATTTTTCTCCATTTTCCTTGTATAGTTCCCTTTAGAGGTAAACGTAATCGGGCGCCTCCTGGCATCTGCTCCGATTCAGGCACGGACAGCCGCAAATGAAGTTTTCTGCAACTCTATAAACCCATAGGGTCAAACTACGAGAAAATATCCACAAAACGGCCCGCTTCAATTTTTCCCCATTTTCCTTGTATAGCTCCCTTTAGAGGTAAACGTAATCAGGCATCCCTTGGTATCTGCTCCGATTCAGGCACGGACAGCCCAAATGAACTTTTCTGCAATTCTATAAACCTCAAACTACGAGAAAATAACCACAAAATGGCCCGCTTCAATTTTTCCCCATTTTCCTTGTATAGCTCCCTTTAGAGGTAAACGTAATCAGGCGCCTCCTGGTATCTGCTCCGATTCAGGATCGGACAGCCGCAAATGAAGTTTTCTGCAATTCTATAAACCCATAGGGTCAAACTACGAGAAAATATACACAAAATGGCGAGCTTCAATTTCTCCCCATTTTCCTTGTATAGCTCCCTTTAGAGGTAAAAGTAATCGGGCATCTCCTAGTATCTGCTCCGATTCAGGCACGGACAACCGCAAATAAAGTTTTCTGCAATTCTATAAACCCATAGGGTCAAACTACGAGAAAATATCAACAAAATGGCCCCCTTCAATTTTTCCCCATTTTCCTTGTATAGCTCCCTTTAGAGGTAAACGTAATCGGGCATCTCCTAGTATCTGCTCCGATTCAGGCACGGACAGCCCCAAATGATCTTCTCTGCAATTCTATAAACCCATAGGGTCAAAACTACGAGAAATTATCCACAAAACGGCACGCTTCAATTTTTCTCCATTTTCCTTGTATAGTTCCCTTTTAGAGGTAAACGTAATCGGGCGCCTCTTGGCATCTGCTCCGATTCAGGCACGTACAGCCGCAAATGAAGTTTTCTGCAACTCTATAAACCTATAGGGTCAAACTACGAGAAAATATCCACAAAACGGCCCGCTTCAATTTCTCCCCATTTTCCTTGTATAGCTCACTTTAGAGGTAAACGTAATCGGGCGCCTTCTGGTATCTGCTCCGATTCAGGCACAGACAGCCGCAAATGAAGTTTTCTGCAATTCTATAAACCCATAGGGTCAAACTACGAGAAAATATCAACAAAAAGGTCCGCTTCAATTTTTCCCCATTTTCCAAGTATAGCTCCCTTTAGAGGTAAACGTAATCGGGCGTCTCCTGGTATCTGCTCCGATTCAGGCACGGACAGCCGCAAATGAACTTTTCTGCAATTCTATAAACCCATAGGGTCAAACTACGAGAAAATATCCACAAAACGGCCCGCTTCAATTTCTCCCCATATTCCTTGTATAGCTCCCTTTAGAGGTAAACGTAATCGGGCGTCCCTTGGTATCTGCTCCGATTCAGGCACGGACAGCCCCAAATGATCTTCTCTGCAATTCTATAAACCCATAGGGTCAAACTACGAGAAAATATCCACAAAACGGCACGCTTCAATTTTTCTCCATTTTCCTTGTATAGTTCCCTTTAGAGGTAAACGTAATCAGGCGCCTCCTGGCATCTGCTCCGATTCAGGCACGGACAGCCGCAAATGAACTTTTCTGCAACTCTATAAACCCATACGGTCAAACTACGAGAAAATATCCACAAAACGGCCCGCTTCAATTTTTCCCCATTTTCCTTGTATAGCTCCCTTTAGAGGTAAACGTAATCAGGCATCCCTTGGTATCTGCTCCGATTCAGGCACGGACAGCCCAAATGAACTTTTCTGCAATTCTATAAACCCATAGGGTCAAACTACGAGAAAATAACCACAAAATGGCCCCCTTCAATTTTTCCCCATTTTCCTTGTATAGCTCCCTTTAGAGGTAAACGTAATCAGGCGCCTCCTGGTATCTGCTCCTATTCAGGATCGGACAGCCGCAAATGAAGTTTTCTGCAATTCTATAAACCCATAGGGTCAAACTACGAGAAAATATACACAAAATGGCCAGCTTCAATTTCTCCCCATTTTCCTTGTATAGCTCCCTTTAGAGGTAAAAGTAATCGGGCATCTCCTAGTATCTGCTCCGATTCAGGCACGGACAACGGCAAATAAAGTTTTCTGCAATTCTATAAACCCATAGGGTCAAACTACGAGAAAATATCAACAAAATGGCCCGCTTCAATTTCTCCCCATATTCCTTGTATAGCTCCCTTTAGAGGTAAACGTAATCGGGCGTCCCCTGGTATCTGCTCCGATTCAGGCACGGACAGCCCCAAATGATCTTCTCTGCAATTCTATAAACCCATAGGGTCAAACTACGAGAAAATATCCACAAAACGGCACGCTTCAATTTTTCTCCATTTTCCTTGTATAGTTCCCTTTAGAGGTAAACGTAATCGGGCGCCTCTTGGCATCTGCTCCGATTCAGGCACGTACAGCCGCAAATGAAGTTTTCTGCAACTCTATAAACCCATAGGGTCAAACTACGAGAAAATATCCACAAAACGGCCTGCTTCAATTTCTCCCCATTTTCCTTGTATAGCTCACTTTAGAGGTAAACGTAATCGGGCGCCTTCTGGTATCTGCTCCGATTCAGGCACAGACAGCCGCAAATGAAGTTTTCTGCAATTCTATAAACCCATAGGGTCAAACTACGAGAAAATATCAACAAAAAGGTCCGCTTCAATTTTTCCCCATTTTCCAAGTATAGCTCCCTTTAGAGGTAAACGTAATCGGGCGTCTCCTGGTATCTGCTCCGATTCAGGCACGGACAGCCACAAATGAACTTTTCTGCAATTCTATAAACCCATAGGGTCAAACTACGAGAAAATATCAACAAAAAGGTCCGCTTCAATTTTTCCCCATTTTCCAAGTATAGCTCCCTTTAGAGGTAAACGTAATCGGGCGTCTCCTGGTATCTGCTCCGATTCAGGCACGGACAGCCGCAAATGAACTTTTCTGCAATTCTATAAACCCATAGGGTCAAACTACGAGAAAATATCCACAAAACGGCCCGCTTCAATTTCTCCCCATATTCCTTGTATAGCTCCCTTTAGAGGTAAACGTAATCGGGCGTCCCCTGGTATCTGCTCCGATTCAGGCACGGACAGCCCCAAATGATCTTCTCTGCAATTCTATAAACCCATAGGGTCAAACTACGAGAAAATATCCACAAAATGGCACGCTTCAATTTTTCTCCATTTTCCTTGTATAGTTCCCTTTAGAGGTAAACGTAATCGGGTGCCTCCTGGCATCTGCTCCGATTCAGGCACGGACAACCGCAAATGAAGTTTTCTGCAACTCTATAAACCCATAGGGTCAAACTACGAGAAAATATCCACAAAACGGCCCGCTTCAATTTCTCCCCATATTCCTTGTATAGCTCCCTTTAGAGGTAAACGTAATCGGGCGTCCCCTGGTATCTGCTCCGATTCAGGCACGGACAACCCCAAATGATCTTCTCTGCAATTCTATAAACCCATAGGTTCAAACTACGAGAAAATATCCACAAAACGGCACGCTTCAATTTTTCTCCATTTTCCTTGTATAGTTCCCTTTAGAGGTAAACGTAATCGGGCGCCTCTTGGCATCTGCTCCGATTCAGGCACGTACAGCCGCAAATGAAGTTTTCTGCAACTCTATAAACCCATAGGGTCAAACTACGAGAAAATATCCACAAAACGGCCCGCTTCAATTTCTCCCCATTTTCCTTGTATAGCTCACTTTAGAGGTAAACGTAATCGGGCGCCTTCTGGTATCTGCTCCGATTCAGGCACAGACAGCCGCAAATGAAGTTTTCTGCAATTCTATAAACCCATAGGGTCAAACTACGAGAAAATATCAACAAAAAGGTCCGCTTCAATTTTTCCCCATTTTCCAAGTATAGCTCCCTTTAGAGGTAAACGTAATCGGGCGTCTCCTGGTATCTGCTCCGATTCAGGCACGGACAGCCACAAATGAACTTTTCTGCAATTCTATAAACTCATAGGGTCAAACTACGAGAAAATATCAACAAAAAGGTCCGCTTCAATTTTTCCCCATTTTCCAAGTATAGCTCCCTTTAGAGGTAAACGTAATCGGGCGTCTCCTGGTATCTGCTCCGATTCAGGCACGGACAGCCGCAAATGAACTTTTCTGCAATTCTATAAACCCATAGGGTCAAACTACGAGAAAATATCCACAAAACGGCCCGCTTCAATTTCTCCCCATATTCCTTGTATAGCTCCCTTTAGAGGTAAACGTAATCGGGCGTCCCCTGGTATCTGCTCCGATTCAGGAACGGACAGCCCCAAATGATCTTCTCTGCAATTCTATAAACCCATAGGGTCAAACTACGAGAAAATATCCACAAAACGGCACGCTTCAATTTTTCTCCATTTTCCTTGTATAGTTCCCTTTTAGAGGTAAACGTAATCGGGCGCCTCTTGGCATCTGCTCCGATTCAGGCACGTACAACCGCAAATGAAGTTTTTTGCAACTCTATAAACCTATAGGGTCAAACTACGAGAAAATATCCACAAAACGGCCCGCTTCAATTTCTCCCCATTTTCCTTGTATAGCTCACTTTAGAGGTAAACGTAATCGGGCGCCTTCTGGTATCTGCTCCGATTCAGGCACAGACAGCCGCAAATGAAGTTTTCTGCAATTCTATAAACCCATAGGGTCAAACTACGAGAAAATATCAACAAAAAGGTCCGCTTCAATTTTTCCCCATTTTCCAAGTATAGCTCCCTTTAGAGGTAAACGTAATCGGGCGTCTCCTGGTATCTGCTCCGATTCAGGCACGGACTGCCGCAAATGAACTTTTCTGCAATTCTATAAACCCATAGGGTCAAACTACGAGAAAATATCCACAAAACGGCCCGCTTCAATTTCTCCCCATATTCCTTGTATAGCTCCCTTTAGAGGTAAACGTAATCGGGCGTCCCCTGGTATCTGCTCCGATTCAGGCACGGACAGCCCCAAATGATCTTCTCTGCAATTCTATAAACCCATAGGGTCAAACTACGAGAAAATATCCACAAAACGGCACGCTTCAATTTTTCTCCATTTTCCTTGTATAGTTCCCTTTAGAGGTAAACGTAATCAGGCGCCTCCTGGCATCTGCTCCGATTCAGGCACGGACAGCCGCAAATGAACTTTTCTGCAACTCTATAAACCCATACGGTCAAACTACGAGAAAATATCCACAAAACGGCCCGCTTCAATTTTTCCCCATTTTCCTTGTATAGCTCCCTTTAGAGGTAAACGTAATCAGGCATCCCTTGGTATCTGCTCCGATTCAGGCACGGACAGCCCAAATGAACTTTTCTGCAATTCTATAAACCCATAGGGTCAAACTACGAGAAAATAACCACAAAATGGCCCCCTTCAATTTTTCCCCATTTTCCTTGTATAGCTCCCTTTAGAGGTAAACGTAATCAGGCGCCTCCTGGTATCTGCTCCTATTCAGGATCGGACAGCCGCAAATGAAGTTTTCTGCAATTCTATAAACCCATAGGGTCAAACTACGAGAAAATATACACAAAATGGCCAGCTTCAATTTCTCCCCATTTTCCTTGTATAGCTCCCTTTAGAGGTAAAAGTAATCGGGCATCTCCTAGTATCTGCTCCGATTCAGGCACGGACAACCGCAAATAAAGTTTTCTGCAATTCTATAAACCCATAGGGTCAAACTACGAGAAAATATCAACAAAATGGCCCGCTTCAATTTCTCCCCATATTCCTTGTATAGCTCCCTTTAGAGGTAAACGTAATCGGGCGTCCCCTGGTATCTGCTCCGATTCAGGCACGGACAGCCCCAAATGATCTTCTCTGCAATTCTATAAACCCATAGGGTCAAACTACGAGAAATTATCCACAAAACGGCACGCTTCAATTTTTCTCCATTTTCCTTGTATAGTTCCCTTTAGAGGTAAACGTAATCGGGCGCCTCTTGGCATCTGCTCCGATTCAGGCACGTACAGCCGCAAATGAAGTTTTCTGCAACTCTATAAACCCATAGGGTCAAACTACGAGAAAATATCCACAAAACGGCCTGCTTCAATTTCTCCCCATTTTCCTTGTATAGCTCACTTTAGAGGTAAACGTAATCGGGCGCCTTCTGGTATCTGCTCCGATTCAGGCACAGACAGCCGCAAATGAAGTTTTCTGCAATTCTATAAACCCATAGGGTCAAACTACGAGAAAATATCAACAAAAAGGTCCGCTTCAATTTTTCCCCATTTTCCAAGTATAGCTCCCTTTAGAGGTAAACGTAATCGGGCGTCTCCTGGTATCTGCTCCGATTCAGGCACGGACAGCCACAAATGAACTTTTCTGCAATTCTATAAACCCATAGGGTCAAACTACGAGAAAATATCAACAAAAAGGTCCGCTTCAATTTTTCCCCATTTTCCAAGTATAGCTCCCTTTAGAGGTAAACGTAATCGGGCGTCTCCTGGTATCTGCTCCGATTCAGGCACGGACAGCCGCAAATGAACTTTTCTGCAATTCTATAAACCCATAGGGTCAAACTACGAGAAAATATCCACAAAACGGCCCGCTTCAATTTCTCCCCATATTCCTTGTATAGCTCCCTTTAGAGGTAAACGTAATCGGGCGTCCCCTGGTATCTGCTCCGATTCAGGCACGGACAGCCCCAAATGATCTTCTCTGCAATTCTATAAACCCATAGGGTCAAACTACGAGAAAATATCCACAAAATGGCACGCTTCAATTTTTCTCCATTTTCCTTGTATAGTTCCCTTTAGAGGTAAACGTAATCGGGTGCCTCCTGGCATCTGCTCCGATTCAGGCACGGACAGCCGCAAATGAAGTTTTCTGCAACTCTATAAACCCATAGGGTCAAACTACGAGAAAATATCCACAAAACGGCCCGCTTCAATTTCTCCCCATATTCCTTGTATAGCTCCCTTTAGAGGTAAACGTAATCGGGCGTCCCCTGGTATCTGCTCCGATTCAGGCACGGACAACCCCAAATGATCTTCTCTGCAATTCTATAAACCCATAGGTTCAAACTACGAGAAAATATCCACAAAACGGCACGCTTCAATTTTTCTCCATTTTCCTTGTATAGTTCCCTTTAGAGGTAAACGTAATCGGGCGCCTCTTGGCATCTGCTCCGATTCAGGCACGTACAGCCGCAAATGAAGTTTTCTGCAACTCTATAAACCCATAGGGTCAAACTACGAGAAAATATCCACAAAACGGCCCGCTTCAATTTCTCCCCATTTTCCTTGTATAGCTCACTTTAGAGGTAAACGTAATCGGGCGCCTTCTGGTATCTGCTCCGATTCAGGCACAGACAGCCGCAAATGAAGTTTTCTGCAATTCTATAAACCCATAGGGTCAAACTACGAGAAAATATCAACAAAAAGGTCCGCTTCAATTTTTCCCCATTTTCCAAGTATAGCTCCCTTTAGAGGTAAACGTAATCGGGCGTCTCCTGGTATCTGCTCCGATTCAGGCACGGACAGCCACAAATGAACTTTTCTGCAATTCTATAAACTCATAGGGTCAAACTACGAGAAAATATCAACAAAAAGGTCCGCTTCAATTTTTCCCCATTTTCCAAGTATAGCTCCCTTTAGAGGTAAACGTAATCGGGCGCCTTTTGGCATCTGCTCCGATTCAGGCACGGACAGCCGCAAATGAAGTTTTCTGCAACTCTATAAACCTATAGGGTCAAACTACGAGAAAATATCCACAAAACGGCCCACTTCAATTTCTCCCCATTTTCCTTGTATAGCTCACTTTAGAGGTAAACGTAATCGGGCGCCTTCTGGAATCTGCTCCGATTCAGGCACGGACAGCCGCAAATGAACTTTTCTGCAATTCTATAAACCCATAGGGTCAAACTACGAGAAAATATCAACAAAAAGGTCCGCTTCAATTTTTCCCCATTTTCCAAGTATAGCTCCCTTTAGAGGTAAACGTAATCGGGCGTCTCCTGGTATCTGCTCCGATTCAGGCACGGACAGCCGCAAATGAACTTTTCTGCAATTCTATAAACCCATAGGGTCAAACTACGAGAAAATATCCACAAAACAGCCCGCTTCAATTTCTCCCCATTTTCCTTGTATAGCTCACTTTAGAGGTAAACGTAATCGGGCGCCTTCTGGTATCTGCTCCGATTCAGGCACAGACAGCCGCAAATGAAGTTTTCTGCAATTCTATAAACCCATAGGGTCAAACTACGAGAAAATATCAACAAAAAGGTCCGCTTCAATTTTTCCCCATTTTCCAAGTATAGCTCCCTTTAGAGGTAAACGTAATCGGGCGTCTCCTGGTATCTGCTCCGATTCAGGCACGGACAGCCGCAAATGAACTTTTCTGCAATTCTATAAACCCATAGGGTCAAACTACGAGAAAATATCAACAAAAAGGCCCGCTTCAATTTTTCCCCATTTTCCAAGTATAGCTCCCTTTAGAGGTAAACGTAATCGGGCGTCTCCTGGTATCTGCTCCGATTCAGGCACGTACAGCCGCAAATGAACTTTTCTGCAATTCTATAAACCCATAGGGTCAAACTACGAGAAAATATCCACAAAACGGCCCACTTCAATTTCTCCCCATATTCCTTGTATAGCTCCCTTTAGAGGTAAACGTAATCGGGCGTCCCCTGATATCTGCTCCGATTCAGGCACGGACAGCCCCAAATGATCTTCTCTGCAATTCTATAAACCCATAGGGTCAAACTACGAGAAAATATCCACAAAACGGCACACTTCAATTTTTCTCCATTTTCCTTGTATAGTTCCCTTTCGAGGTAAACGTAATCGGGCGCCTCCTGGCATCTGCTCCGATTCAGGCACGGACAGCCGCAAATGAAGTTTTCTGCAACTCTATAAACCCATACGGTCAAACTACGAGAAAATATCCACAAAACGGCCCGCTTCAATTTTTCCCCATTTTCCTTGTATAGCTCCCTTTAGAGGTAAACGTAATCAGGCATCCCTTGGTATCTGCTCCGATTCAGGCACGGACAACCCAAATGAACTTTTCTGCAATTCTATAAACCCATAGGGTCAAACTACGAGAAAATAACCACAAAATGGCCCGCTTCAATTTTTCCCCATTTTCCTTGTATAGCTCCCTTTAGAGGTAAACTTAATCAGGTGCCTCCTGGTATCTGCTCCGATTCAGGATCGGACAGCCGCAAATGAAGTTTTCTGCAATTCTATAAACCCATAGGGTCAAACTACGAGAAAATATACACAAAATGGCCAGCTTCAATTTCTCCCCATTTTCCTTGTATAGCTCCCTTTAGAGGTAAAAGTAATCGGGCATCTCCTAGTATCTGCTCCGATTCAGGCACGGACAACCGCAAATAAAGTTTTCTGCAATTCTATAAACCCATAGGGTCAAACTACGAGAAAATATCAACAAAATGGCCCGCTTCAATTTTTCCCCATTTTCCTTGTATGGGCGTCTCCTGGTATCTGCTCCGAATCAGGCACGGACAGCCGCAAATGAACTTTTCTGCAATTCTATAAACCTATAGGGTCAAACAACGAGAAAATATCCACAAAACGGCCCGCTTCAATTTTTCCCCATTGTCCTTGTATAGCTCCCTTTAAAGGTAAACGTAATCGGGCGTTCCCTGGTATCTGCTCTGATTCAGGCACGGACAGCCGCAAATGAACTTTTCTGCAATTCTATAAACCCATAGGGTCAAACTACGAGAAAATATCCACAAAACGGCCCGCTTCAATTTCTCCCCATATTCCTTGTATAGCTCCCTTTAGAGGTAAACGTAATCGGGCGTCCCCTGGTATCTGCTCCGATTCAGGCACGGACAGCCCCAAATGATCTTCTCTGCAATTCTATAAACCCATAGGGTCAAACTACGAGAAAATATCCACAAAACGGCACGCTTCAATTTTTCTCCATTTTCCTTGTATAGTTCCCTTTAGAGGTAAACGTAATCAGGCGCCTCCTGGCATCTGCTCCGATTCAGGCACGGACAGCCGCAAATGAACTTTTCTGCAACTCTATAAACCCATACGGTCAAACTACGAGAAAATATCCACAAAACGGCCCGCTTCAATTTTTCCCCATTTTCCTTGTATAGCTCCCTTTAGAGGTAAACGTAATCAGGCATCCCTTGGTATCTGCTCCGATTCAGGCACGGACAGCCCAAATGAACTTTTCTGCAATTCTATAAACCCATAGGGTCAAACTACGAGAAAATAACCACAAAATGGCCCCCTTCAATTTTTCCCCATTTTCCTTGTATAGCTCCCTTTAGAGGTAAACGTAATCAGGCGCCTCCTGGTATCTGCTCCTATTCAGGATCGGACAGCCGCAAATGAAGTTTTCTGCAATTCTATAAACCCATAGGGTCAAACTACGAGAAAATATACACAAAATGGCCAGCTTCAATTTCTCCCCATTTTCCTTGTATAGCTCCCTTTAGAGGTAAAAGTAATCGGGCATCTCCTAGTATCTGCTCCGATTCAGGCACGGACAACCGCAAATAAAGTTTTCAGCAATTCTATAAACCCATAGGGTCAAACTACGAGAAAATATCAACAAAATGGCCCGCTTCAATTTCTCCCCATATTCCTTGTATAGCTCCCTTTAGAGGTAAACGTAATCGGGCGTCCCCTGGTATCTGCTCCGATTCAGGCACGGACAGCCCCAAATGATCTTCTCTGCAATTCTATAAACCCATAGGGTCAAACTATGAGAAAATATCCACAAAACGGCACGCTTCAATTTTTCTCCATTTTCCTTGTATAGTTCCCTTTAGAGGTAAACGTAATCGGGCGCCTCTTGGCATCTGCTCCGATTCAGGCACGTACAGCCGCAAATGAAGTTTTCTGCAACTCTATAAACCCATAGGGTCAAACTACGAGAAAATATCCACAAAACGGCCTGCTTCAATTTCTCCCCATTTTCCTTGTATAGCTCACTTTAGAGGTAAACGTAATCGGGCGCCTTCTGGTATCTGCTCCGATTCAGGCACAGACAGCCGCAAATGAAGTTTTCTGCAATTCTATAAACCCATAGGGTCAAACTACGAGAAAATATCAACAAAAAGGTCCGCTTCAATTTTTCCCCATTTTCCAAGTATAGCTCCCTTTAGAGGTAAACGTAATCGGGCGTCTCCTGGTATCTGCTCCGATTCAGGCACGGACAGCCACAAATGAACTTTTCTGCAATTCTATAAACCCATAGGGTCAAACTACGAGAAAATATCAACAAAAAGGTCCGCTTCAATTTTTCCCCATTTTCCAAGTATAGCTCCCTTTAGAGGTAAACGTAATCGGGCGTCTCCTGGTATCTGCTCCGATTCAGGCACGGACAGCCGCAAATGAACTTTTCTGCAATTCTATAAACCCATAGGGTCAAACTACGAGAAAATATCCACAAAATGGCACGCTTCAATTTTTCTCCATTTTCCTTGTATAGTTCCCTTTAGAGGTAAACGTAATCGGGTGCCTCCTGGCATCTGCTCCGATTCAGGCACGGACAGCCGCAAATGAAGTTTTCTGCAACTCTATAAACCCATAGGGTCAAACTACGAGAAAATATCCACAAAACGGCCCGCTTCAATTTCTCCCCATATTCCTTGTATAGCTCCCTTTAGAGGTAAACGTAATCGGGCGTCCCCTGGTATCTGCTCCGATTCAGGCACGGACAACCCCAAATGATCTTCTCTGCAATTCTATAAACCCATAGGTTCAAACTACGAGAAAATATCCACAAAACGGCACGCTTCAATTTTTCTCCATTTTCCTTGTATAGTTCCCTTTAGAGGTAAACGTAATCGGGCGCCTCTTGGCATCTGCTCCGATTCAGGCACGTACAGCCGCAAATGAAGTTTTCTGCAACTCTATAAACCCATAGGGTCAAACTACGAGAAAATATCCACAAAACGGCCCGCTTCAATTTCTCCCCATTTTCCTTGTATAGCTCACTTTAGAGGTAAACGTAATCGGGCGCCTTCTGGTATCTGCTCCGATTCAGGCACAGACAGCCGCAAATGAAGTTTTCTGCAATTCTATAAACCCATAGGGTCAAACTACGAGAAAATATCAACAAAAAGGTCCGCTACAATTTTTCCCCATTTTCCAAGTATAGCTCCCTTTAGAGGTAAACGTAATCGGGCGTCTCCTGGTATCTGCTCCGATTCAGGCACGGACAGCCACAAATGAACTTTTCTGCAATTCTATAAACTCATAGGGTCAAACTACGAGAAAATATCAACAAAAAGGTCCGCTTCAATTTTTCCCCATTTTCCAAGTATAGCTCCCTTTAGAGGTAAACGTAATCGGGCGTCTCCTGGTATCTGCTCCGATTCAGGCACGGACAGCCGCAAATGAACTTTTCTGCAATTCTATAAACCCATAGGGTCAAACTACGAGAAAATATCCACAAAACGGCCCGCTTCAATTTCTCCCCATATTCCTTGTATAGCTCCCTTTAGAGGTAAACGTAATCGGGCGTCCCCTGGTATCTGCTCCGATTCAGGCACGGACAGCCCCAAATGATCTTCTCTGCAATTCTATAAACCCATAGGGTCAAACTACGAGAAAATATCCATAAAACGGCACGCTTCAATTTTTCTCCATTTTCCTTGTATAGTTCCCTTTAGAGGTAAACGTAATCGGGCGCCTTTTGGCATCTACTCCGATTCAGGCACGGACAGCCGCAAATGAAGTTTTCTGCAACTCTATAAACCTATAGGGTCAAACTACGAGAAAATATCCACAAAACGGCCCACTTCAATTTCTCCCCATTTTCCTTGTATAGCTCACTTTAGAGGTAAACGTAATCGGGCGCCTTCTGGAATCTGCTCCGATTCAGGCACGGACAGCCGCAAATGAACTTTTCTGTAATTCTATAAACCCATAGGGTCAAACTACGAGAAAATATCAACAAAAAGGTCCGCTTCAATTTTTCCCCATTTTCCAAGTATAGCTCCCTTTAGAGGTAAACGTAATCGGGCGTCTCCTGGTATCTGCTCCGATTCAGGCACGGACAGCCGCAAATGAACTTTTCTGCAATTCTATAAACCCATAGGGTCAAACTACGAGAAAATATCCACAAAACAGCCCGCTTCAATTTCTCCCCATTTTCCTTGTATAGCTCACTTTAGAGGTAAACGTAATCGGGCGCCTTCTGGTATCTGCTCCGATTCAGGCACAGACAGCCGCAAATGAAGTTTTCTGCAATTCTATAAACCCATAGGGTCAAACTACGAGAAAATATCAACAAAAAGGTCCGCTTCAATTTTTCCCCATTTTCCAAGTATAGCTCCCTTTAGAGGTAAACGTAATCGGGCGTCTCCTGGTATCTGCTCCGATTCAGGCACGGACAGCCGCAAATGAACTTTTCTGCAATTCTATAAACCCATAGGGTCAAACTACGAGAAAATATACACAAAATGGCCAGCTTCAATTTCTCCCCATTTTCCTTGTATAGCTCCCTTTAGAGGTAAAAGTAATCGGGCATCTCCTAGTATCTGCTCCGATTCAGGCACGGACAACCGCAAATAAAGTTTTCAGCAATTCTATAAACCCATAGGGTCAAACTACGAGAAAATATCAACAAAATGGCCCGCTTCAATTTCTCCCCATATTCCTTGTATAGCTCCCTTTAGAGGTAAACGTAATCGGGCGTCCCCTGGTATCTGCTCCGATTCAGGCACGGACAGCCCCAAATGATCTTCTCTGCAATTCTATAAACCCATAGGGTCAAACTACGAGAAAATATCCACAAAACGGCACGCTTCAATTTTTCTCCATTTTCCTTGTATAGTTCCCTTTAGAGGTAAACGTAATCGGGCGCCTCTTGGCATCTGCTCCGATTCAGGCACGTACAGCCGCAAATGAAGTTTTCTGCAACTCTATAAACCCATAGGGTCAAACTACGAGAAAATATCCACAAAACGGCCTGCTTCAATTTCTCCCCATTTTCCTTGTATAGCTCACTTTAGAGGTAAACGTAATCGGGCGCCTTCTGGTATCTGCTCCGATTCAGGCACAGACAGCCGCAAATGAAGTTTTCTGCAATTCTATAAACCCATAGGGTCAAACTACGAGAAAATATCAACAAAAAGGTCCGCTTCAATTTTTCCCCATTTTCCAAGTATAGCTCCCTTTAGAGGTAAACGTAATCGGGCGTCTCCTGGTATCTGCTCCGATTCAGGCACGGACAGCCACAAATGACCTTTTCTGCAATTCTATAAACCCATAGGGTCAAACTACGAGAAAATATCAACAAAAAGGTCCGCTTCAATTTTTCCCCATTTTCCAAGTATAGCTCCCTTTAGAGGTAAACGTAATTGGGCGTCTCCTGGTATCTGCTCCGATTCAGGCACGGACAGCCGCAAATGAACTTTTCTGCAATTCTATAAACCCATAGGGTCAAACTACGAGAAAATATCCACAAAACGGCCCGCTTCAATTTCTCCCCATATTCCTTGTATAGCTCCCTTTAGAGGTAAACGTAATCGGGCGTCCCCTGGTATCTGCTCCGATTCAGGCACGGACAGCCCCAAATGATCTTCTCTGCAATTCTATAAACCCATAGGGTCAAACTACGAGAAAATATCCACAAAATGGCACGCTTCAATTTTTCTCCATTTTCCTTGTATAGTTCCCTTTAGAGGTAAACGTAATCGGGTGCCTCCTGGCATCTGCTCCGATTCAGGCACGGACAGCCGCAAATGAAGTTTTCTGCAACTCTATAAACCCATAGGGTCAAACTACGAGAAAATATCCACAAAATGGCCCGCTTCAATTTCTCCCCATATTCCTTGTATAGCTCCCTTTAGAGGTAAACGTAATCGGGCGTCCCCTGGTATCTGCTCCGATTCAGGCACGGACAACCCCAAATGATCTTCTCTGCAATTCTATAAACCCATAGGTTCAAACTACGAGAAAATATCCACAAAACGGCACGCTTCAATTTTTCTCCATTTTCCTTGTATAGTTCCCTTTAGAGGTAAACGTAATCGGGTGCCTCTTGGCATCTGCTCCGATTCAGGCACGTACAGCCGCAAATGAAGTTTTCTGCAACTCTATAAACCCATAGGGTCAAACTACGAGAAAATATCCACAAAACGGCCCGCTTCAATTTCTCCCCATTTTCCTTGTATAGCTCACTTTAGAGGTAAACGTAATCGGGCGCCTTCTGGTATCTGCTCCGATTCAGGCACAGACAGCCGCAAATGAAGTTTTCTGCAATTCTATAAACCCATAGGGTCAAACTACGAGAAAATATCAACAAAAAGGTCCGCTTCAATTTTTCCCCATTTTCCAAGTATAGCTCCCTTTAGAGGTAAACGTAATCGGGCGTCTCCTGGTATCTGCTCCGATTCAGGCACGGACAGCCACAAATGAACTTTTCTGCAATTCTATAAACTCATAGGGTCAAACTACGAGAAAATATCAACAAAAAGGTCCGCTTCAATTTTTCCCCATTTTCCAAGTATAGCTCCCTTTAGAGGTAAACGTAATCGGGCGTCTCCTGGTATCTGCTCCGATTCAGGCACGGACAGCCGCAAATGAACTTTTCTGCAATTCTATAAACCCATAGGGTCAAACTACGAGAAAATATCCACAAAACGGCCCGCTTCAATTTCTCCCCATATTCCTTGTATAGCTCCCTTTAGAGGTAAACGTAATCGGGCGTCCCCTGGTATCTGCTCCGATTCAGGCACGGACAGCCCCAAATGATCTTCTCTGCAATTCTATAAACCCATAGGGTCAAACTACGAGAAAATATCCATAAAACGGCACGCTTCAATTTTTCTCCATTTTCCTTGTATAGTTCCCTTTAGAGGTAAACGTAATCGGGCGCCTTTTGGCATCTACTCCGATTCAGGCACGGACAGCCGCAAATGAAGTTTTCTGCAACTCTATAAACCTATAGGGTCAAACTACGAGAAAATATCCACAAAACGGCCCACTTCAATTTCTCCCCATTTTCCTTGTATAGCTCACTTTAGAGGTAAACGTAATCGGGCGCCTTCTGGAATCTGCTCCGATTCAGGCAGGGACAGCCGCAAATGAACTTTTCTGCAATTCTATAAACCCATAGGGTCAAACTACGAGAAAATATCAACAAAAAGGTCCGCTTCAATTTTTCCCCATTTTCCAAGTATAGCTCCCTTTAGAGGTAAACGTAATCGGGCGTCTCCTGGTATCTGCTCCGATTCAGGCACGGACAGCCGCAAATGAACTTTTCTGCAATTCTATAAACCCATAGGGTCAAACTACGAGAAAATATCCACAAAACAGCCCGCTTCAATTTCTCCCCATTTTCCTTGTATAGCTCACTTTAGAGGTAAACGTAATCGGGCGCCTTCTGGTATCTGCTCCGATTCAGGCACAGACAGCCGCAAATGAAGTTTTCTGCAATTCTATAAACCCATAGGGTCAAACTACGAGAAAATATCAACAAAAAGGTCCGCTTCAATTTTTCCCCATTTTCCAAGTATAGCTCCCTTTAGAGGTAAACGTAATCGGGCGTCTCCTGGTATCTGCTCCGATTCAGGCACGGACAGCCGCAAATGAACTTTTCTGCAATTCTATAAACCCATAGGGTCAAACTACGAGAAAATATCAACAAAAAGGCCGGCTTCAATTTTTCCCCATTTTCCAAGTATAGCTCCCTTTAGAGGTAAACGTAATCGGGCGTCTCCTGGTATCTGCTCCGATTCAGGCACGTACAGCCGCAAATGAACTTTTCTGCAATTCTATAAACCCATAGGGTCAAACTACGAGAAAATATCCACAAAACGGCCCACTTCAATTTCTCCCCATATTCCTTGTATAGCTCCCTTTAGAGGTAAACGTAATCGGGCGTCCCCTGGTATCTGCTCCGATTCAGGCACGGACAGCCCCAAATGATCTTCTCTGCAATTCTATAAACCCATAGGGTCAAACTACGAGAAAATATCCACAAAACGGCACACTTCAATTTTTCTCCATTTTCCTTGTATAGTTCCCTTTCGAGGTAAACGTAATCGGGCGCCTCCTGGCATCTGCTCCGATTCAGGCACGGACAGCCGCAAATGAAGTTTTCTGCAACTCTATAAACCCATACGGTCAAACTACGAGAAAATATCCACAAAACGGCCCGCTTCAATTTTTCCCCATTTTCCTTGTATAGCTCCCTTTAGAGGTAAACGTAATCAGGCATCCCTTGGTATCTGCTCCGATTCAGGCACGGACAACCCAAATGAACTTTTCTGCAATTCTATAAACCCATAGGGTCAAACTACGAGAAAATAACCACAAAATGGCCCGCTTCAATTTTTCCCCATTTTCCTTGTATAGCTCCCTTTAGAGGTAAACTTAATCAGGTGCCTCCTGGTATCTGCTCCGATTCAGGATCGGACAGCCGCAAATGAAGTTTTCTGCAATTCTATAAACCCATAGGGTCAAACTACGAGAAAATATACACAAAATGGCCAGCTTCAATTTCTCCCCATTTTCCTTGTATAGCTCCCTTTAGAGGTAAAAGTAATCGGGCATCTCCTAGTATCTGCTCCGATTCAGGCACGGACAACCGCAAATAAAGTTTTCTGCAATTCTATAAACCCATAGGGTCAAACTACGAGAAAATATCAACAAAATGGCCCGCTTCAATTTTTCCCCATTTTCCTTGTATAGCTCCCTTTAGAGGTAAACGTAATCGGGCGTCTCCTGGTATCTGCTCCGAATCAGGCACGGACAGCCGCAAATGAACTTTTTTGCAATTCTATAAACCTATAGGGTCAAACAACGAGAAAATATCCACAAAACGGCCCGCTTCAATTTTTCCCCATTGTCCTTGTATAGCTCCCTTTAAAGGTAAACGTAATCGGGCGTTCCCTGGTATCTGCTCTGATTCGGGCACGGACAACCGCAAATAAAGTTTTCTGCAATTCTATAAACCCATAGGGTCAAACTACGAGAAAATATCAACAAAATGGCCCGCTTCAATTTTTCCCCATTTTCCTTGTATAGCTCCCTTCAGAGGTACACGTAATCGGGCATCCCTTGGTATCTGCTCCGATTCAGGCACGGACAGCCCAAATGAACTTTTCTGCAATTCTATAAACCCATAGGGTCAAACTACGAGAAAATAACCACAAAATGGCCCGCTTCAATTTTTCCCCATTTTCCTTGTATAGCTCCCTTTAGAGGTAAACGTAATCAGGCGCCTCCTGGTATCTGCTCCGATTCAGGCTCGGACAGCCGCAAATGAAGTTTTCTGCAATTCTATAAACCCATAGGGTCAAACTACGAGAAAATATACACAAAATGGCCAGCTTCAATTTCTCCCCATTTTCCTTGTATAGCTCCCTTTAGAGGTAAACGTAATCGGGCATCTCCTAGTATCTGCTCCGATTCGGGCACGGACAACCGCAAATAAAGTTTTCTGCAATTCTATAAACCCATAGGGTCAAACTACGAGAAAATATCAACAAAATGGCCCGCTTCAATTTTTCCCCATTTTCCTTGTATAGCTCCCTTTAGAGGTAAACGTAATCGGGCGTCTCCTGGTATCTGCTCCGATTCAGGCACGGACAGCCGCAAATGAACTTTTCTGCAATTCTATAAACCCATAGGGTCAAACTACGAGAAAATATCCACAAAACGGCACGCTTCAATTTTTCTCCATTTTCCTTGTATAGTTCCCTTTAGAGGTAAACGTAATCGGGCGCCTCTTGGCATCTGCTCCGATTCAGGCACGTACAGCCGCAAATGAAGTTTTCTGCAACTCTATAAACCCATAGGGTCAAACTACGAGAAAATATCCACAAAACGGCCCGCTTCAATTTCTCCCCATTTTCCTTGTATAGCTCACTTTAGAGGTAAACGTAATCGGGCGCCTTCTGGTATCTGCTCCGATTCAGGCACAGACAGCCGCAAATGAAGTTTCCTGCAATTCTATAAACCCATAGGGTCAAACTACGAGAAAATATCAACAAAAAGGTCCGCTTCAATTTTTCCCCATTTTCCAAGTATAGCTCCCTTTAGAGGTAAACGTAATCGGGCATCTCCTAGTATCTGCTCCGATTCGGGCACGGACAACCGCAAATAAAGTTTTCTGCAATTCTATAAACCCATAGGGTCAAACTACGAGAAAATATCAACAAAATGGCCCGCTTCAATTTTTCCCCATTTTCCTTGTATAGCTCCCTTTAGAGGTAAACGTAATCGGGCATCCCTTGGTATCTGCTCCGATTCAGGCACGGACAGCCCAAATGAACTTTTCTGCAATTCTATAAACCCATAGGGTCAAACTACGAGAAAATAACCACAAAATGGCCCGCTTCAATTTTTCCCCATTTTCCTTGTATAGCTCCCTTTAGAGGTAAACGTAATCAGGCGCCTCCTGGTATCTGCTCCGATTCAGGCTCGGACAGCCGCAAATGAAGTTTTCTGCAATTCTATAAACCCATAGGGTCAAACTACGAGAAAATATACACAAAACGGCCCGCTTCAATTTTTCCCCATTTTCCTTGTATAGCTCCCTTTAGAGGTAAACGTAATCAGGCATCCCTTGGTATCTGCTCCGATTCAGGCACGGACAGCCCAAATGAACTTTTCTGCAATTCTATAAACCCATAGGGTCAAACTACGAGAAAATAACCACAAAATGGCCCGCTTCAATTTTTCCCCATTTTCCTTGTATAGCTCCCTTTAGAGGTAAACGTAATCAGGCGCCTCCTGGTATCTGCTCCGATTCAGGCTCGGACAGCCGCAAATGAAGTATTCTGCAATTCTATAAACCCATAGGGTCAAACTACGAGAAAATATACACAAAATGGCCAGCTTCAATTTCTCCCCATTTTCCTTGTATAGCTCCCTTTAGAGGTAAACGTAATCGGGCATCTCCTAGTATCTGCTCCGATTCGGGCACGGACAACCGCAAATAAAGTTTTCTGCAATTCTATAAACCCATAGGGTCAAACTACGAGAAAATATCAACAAAATGGTCCGCTTCAATTTTTCCCCATTTTCCTTGTATAGCTCCCTTTAGAGGTAAACGTAATCGGGCATCCCTTGGTATCTGCTCCGATTCAGGCACGGACAGCCCAAATGAACTTTTCTGCAATTCTATAAACCCATAGGGTCAAACTACGAGAAAATAACCACAAAATGGCCCGCTTCAATTTTTCCCCATTTTCCTTGTATAGCTCCCTTTAGAGGTAAACGTAATCAGGCGCCTCCTGGTATCTGCTCCGATTCAGGCTCGGACAGCCGCAAATGAAGTTTTCTGCAATTCTATAAACCCATAGGGTCAAACTACGAGAAAATATACACAAAATGGCCAGCTTCAATTTCTCCCCATTTTCCTTGTATAGCTCCCTTTAGAGGTAAACGTAATCGGGCATCTCCTAGTATCTGCTCCGATTCGGGCACGGACAACCGCAAATAAAGTTTTCTGCAATTCTATAAACCCATAGGGTCAAACTACGAGAAAATATCAACAAAATGGCCCGCTTCAATTTTTCCCCATTTTCCTTGTATAGCTCCCTTTAGAGGTAAACGTAATCGGGCGTCTCCTGGTATCTGCTCCGATTCAGGCACGGACAGCCGCAAATGAACTTTTCTGCAATTCTATAAACCCATAGGGTCAAACTACGAGAAAATATCCACAAAACGGCACGCTTCAATTTTTCTCCATTTTCCTTGTATAGTTCCCTTTAGAGGTAAACGTAATCGGGCGCCTCTTGGCATCTGCTCCGATTCAGGCACGTACAGCCGCAAATGAAGTTTTCTGCAACTCTATAAACCCATAGGGTCAAACTACGAGAAAATATCCACAAAACGGCCCGCTTCAATTTCTCCCCATTTTCCTTGTATAGCTCACTTTAGAGGTAAACGTAATCAGGCGCCTCCTGGTATCTGCTCCGATTCAGGCTCGGACAGCCGCAAATGAAGTTTTCTGCAATTCTATAAACCCATAGGGTCAAACTACGAGAAAATATACACAAAATGGCCAGCTTCAATTTCTCCCCATTTTCCTTGTATAGCTCCCTTTAGAGGTAAACGTAATCGGGCATCTCCTAGTATCTGCTCCGATTCGGGCACGGACAACCGCAAATAAAGTTTTCTGCAATTCTATAAACCCATAGGGTCAAACTACGAGAAAATATCAACAAAATGGCCCGCTTCAATTTTTCCCCATTTTCCTTGTATAGCTCCCTTTAGAGGTAAACGTAATCGGGCATCCCTTGGTATCTGCTCCGATTCAGGCACGGACAGCCCAAATGAACTTTTCTGCAATTCTATAAACCCATAGGGTCAAACTACGAGAAAATAACCACAAAATGGCCCGCTTCAATTTTTCCCCATTTTCCTTGTATAGCTCCCTTTAGAGGTAAACGTAATCAGGCGCCTCCTGGTATCTGCTCCGATTCAGGCTCGGACAGCCGCAAATGAAGTTTTCTGCAATTCTATAAACCCATAGGGTCAAACTACGAGAAAATATACACAAAATGGCCAGCTTCAATTTCTCCCCATTTTCCTTGTATAGCTCCCTTTAGAGGTAAACGTAATCGGGCATCTCCTAGTATCTGCTCCGATTCGGGCACGGACAACCGCAAATAAAGTTTTCTGCAATTCTATAAACCCATAGGGTCAAACTACGAGAAAATATCAACAAAATGGCCCGCTTCAATTTTTCCCCATTTTCCTTGTATAGCTCCCTTTAGAGGTAAACGTAATCGGGCGTCTCCTGGTATCTGCTCCGATTCAGGCACGGACAGCCGCAAATGAACTTTTCTGCAATTCTATAAACCCATAGGGTCAAACTACGAGAAAATATCCACAAAACGGCACGCTTCAATTTTTCTCCATTTTCCTTGTATAGTTCCCTTTAGAGGTAAACGTAATCGGGCGCCTCTTGGCATCTGCTCCGATTCAGGCACGTACAGCCGCAAATGAAGTTTTCTGCAACTCTATAAACCCATAGGGTCAAACTACGAGAAAATATCCACAAAACGGCCCGCTTCAATTTCTCCCCATTTTCCTTGTATAGCTCACTTTAGAGGTAAACGTAATCGGGCGCCTTCTGGTATCTGCTCCGATTCAGGCACAGACAGCCGCAAATGAAGTTTCCTGCAATTCTATAAACCCATAGGGTCAAACTACGAGAAAATATCAACAAAAAGGTCCGCTTCAATTTTTCCCCATTTTCCAAGTATAGCTCCCTTTAGAGGTAAACGTAATCGGGCGTCTCCTGGTATCTGCTCCGATTCAGGCACGGACAGCCACAAATGAACTTTTCTGCAATTCTATAAACCCATAGGGTCAAACTACGAGAAAATATCAACAAAAAGGTCCGCTTCAATTTTTCCCCATTTTCCAAGTATAGCTCCCTTTAGAGGTAAACGTAATCGGGCGTCTCCTGGTATCTGCTCCGATTCAGGCACGGACAGCCGCAAATGAACTTTTCTGCAATTCTATAAACCCATAGGGTCAAACTACGAGAAAATATCCACAAAACGGCCCGCTTCAATTTCTCCCCATATTCCTTGTATAGCTCCCTTTAGAGGTAAACGTAATCGGGCGTCCCCTGGTATCTGCTCCGATTCAGGCACGGACAGCCCCAAATGATCTTCTCTGCAATTCTATAAACCCATAGGGTCAAACTACGAGAAAATATCCACAAAACGGCACGCTTCAATTTTTCTCCATTTTCCTTGTATAGTTCCCTTTAGAGGTAAACGTAATCGGGTGCCTCCTGGCATCTGCTCCGATTCAGGCACGGACAACCGCAAATGAAGTTTTCTGCAACTCTATAAACCCATAGGGTCAAACTACGAGAAAATATCCACAAAACGGCCCGCTTCAATTTTTCCCCATTTTCCTTGTATAGCTCCCTTTAGAGGTAAACGTAATCAGGCATCCCTTGGTATCTGCTCCGATTCAGGCACGGACAGCCCAAATGAACTTTTCTGCAATTCTATAAACCCATAGGGTCAAACTACGAGAAAATAACCACAAAATGGCCCGCTTCAATTTTTCCCCATTTTCCTTGTATAGCTCCCTTTAGAGGTAAACGTAATCAGGCGCCTCCTGGTATCTGCTCCGATTCAGGCTCGGACAGCCGCAAATGAACTTTTCTGCAATTCTATAAACCCATAGGGTCAAACTACGAGAAAATATACACAAAATGGCCAGCTTCAATTTCTCCCCATTTTCCTTGTATAGCTCCCTTTAGAGGTAAACGTAATCGGGCATCTCCTAGTATCTGCTCCGATTCGGGCACGGACAACCGCAAATAAAGTTTTCTGCAATTCTATAAACCCATAGGGTCAAACTACGAGAAAATATCAACAAAATGGCCCGCTTCAATTTTTCCCCATTTTCCTTGTATAGCTCCCTTTAGAGGTAAACGTAATCGGGCGTCTCCTGGTATCTGCTCCGATTCAGGCACGGACAGCCGCAAATGAACTTTTCTGCAATTCTATAAACCCATAGGGTCAAACAACGAGAAAATATCCACAAAACGGCCCGCTTCAATTTTTCCCCATTGTCCTTGTATAGCTCCCTTTAAAGGTAAACGTAATCGGGCGTTCCCTGGTATCTGCTCTGATTCAGGCACGGACAGCCGCAAATGAACTTTTCTGCAATTCTATAAACCCATATGGTCAAACTACGAGAAAATATCAATAAAACGGCCCGCTTCAATTTCTCCCCATATTCCTTGTATAGCTCCCTTTAGAGGTAAACGTAATCGGGCGTCCCCTGGTATCTGCTCCGATTCAGGCACGGACAGCCCCAAATGATCTTCTCTGCAATTCTATAAACCCATAGGGTCAAACTACGAGAAAATATCCACAAAACGGCACGCTTCAATTTTTCTCCATTTTCCTTGTATAGTTCCCTTTAGAGGTAAACGTAATCGGGCGCCTTTTGGCATCTGCTCCGATTCAGGCACGGACAGCCGCAAATGAAGTTTTCTGCAACTCTATAAACCTATAGGGTCAAACTACGAGAAAATATCCACAAAACGGCCCGCTTCAATTTCTCCCCATTTTCCTTGTATAGCTCACTTTAGAGGTAAACGTAATCGGGCGCCTTCTGGTATCTGCTCCGATTCAGGCACGGACAGCCGCAAATGAAGTTTTCTGCAATTCTATAAACCCATAGGGTCAAACTACGAGAAAATATCAACAAAAAGGTCCGCTTCAATTTTTCCCCATTTTCCAAGTATAGCTCCCTTTAGAGGTAACGTAATCGGGCGTCTCCTGGTATCTGCTCCGATTCAGGCACGGACAGCCGCAAATGAACTTTTCTACAATTCTATAAACCCATAGGGTCAAACTACGAGAAAATATCAACAAAAAGGTCCGCTTCAATTTTTCCCCATTTTCCAAGTATAGCTCCCTTTAGAGGTAAACGTAATCGGGCGTCTCCTGGTATCTGCTCCGATTCAGGCACGGACAGCCGCAAATGAACTTTTCTGCAATTCTATAAACCCATAGGGTCAAACTACGAGAAAATATCCACAAAACAGCCCGCTTCAATTTCTCCCCATATTCCTTGTATAGCTCCCTTTAGAGGTAAACGTAATCGGGTGTCCCCTGGTATCTGCTCCGATTCAGGCACGGACAGCCCCAAATGATCTTCTCTGCAATTCTATAAACCCATAGGGTCAAACTACGAGAAAATATCAACAAAAAGGTCCGCTTCAATTTTTCCCCATTTTCCAAGTATAGCTCCCTTTAGAGGTAAACGTAATCGGGCGTCTCCTGGTATCTGCTCCGATTCAGGCACGGACAGCCACAAATGAACTTTTCTGCAAATCTATAAACCCATAGGGTCAAACTACGAGAAAATATCCACAAAACGGCCCGCTTCAATTTCTCCCCATATTCCTTGTATAGCTTAGAGGTAAACGTAATCGGGCGTCCCCTGGTATCTGCTCCGATTCAGGAACGGACAGCCCCAAATGATCTTCTCTGCAATTCTATAAACCCATAGGGTCAAACTACGAGAAAATATCCACAAAACGGCACGCTTCAATTTTTCTCCATTTTCCTTGTATAGTTCCCTTTAGAGGTAAACGTAATCGGGCGCCTCCTGGCATCTGCTCCGATTCAGGCACGGACAGCCGCAAATGAAGTTTTCTGCAACTCTATAAACCCATAGGGTCAAACTTCGAGAAAATATCCACAAAACGGCACGCTTCAATTTTTCTCCATTTTCCTTGTATAGTTCCCTTTAGAGGTAAACGTAATCGGGCGCCTTTTGGCATCTGCTCCGATTCAGGCACGAACAGCCGCAAATGAAGTTTTCTGCAACTCTATAAACCTATAGGGTCAAACTACGAGAAAATATCCACAAAACGACCCGCTTCAATTTCTCCCCATTTTCCTTGTATAGCTCACTTTAGAGGTAAACGTAATCGGGCGCCTTCTGGTATCTGCTCCGATTCAGGCACGGACAACCGCAAATAAAGTTTTCTGCAACTCTATAAACCCATAGGGTCAAACTACGAGAAAATATCCACAAAACGGCCCGCTTCAATTTTTCCCCATTTTCCTTGTATAGCTCCCTTTAGAGGTAAACGTAATCAGGCATCCCTTGGTATCTGCTCCGATTCAGGCACGGACAGCCCAAATGAACTTTTCTGCAATTCTATAAACCCATAGGGTCAAACTACGAGAAAATAACCACAAAATGGCCCGCTTCAATTTTTCCCCATTTTCCTTGTATAGCTCCCTTTAGAGGTAAACGTAATCGGGCATCTCCTAGTATCTGCTCCGATTCGGGCACGGACAACCGCAAATAAAGTTTTCTGCAATTCTATAAACCCATAGGGTCAAACTACGAGAAAATATCAACAAAATGGCCCGCTTCAATTTTTCCCCATTTTCCTTGTATAGCTCCCTTTAGAGGTAAACGTAATCGGGCGTCTCCTGGTATCTGCTCCGAATCAGGCACGGACAGGCGCAAATGAACTTTTCTGCAATTCTATAAACCCATAGGGTCAAACAACGAGAAAATATCCACAAAACGGCCCGCTTCAATTTCTCCCCATATTCCTTGTATAGCTCCCTTTAGAGGTAAACGTAATCGGGCGTCCCCTGGTATCTGCTCCGATTCAGGCACGGACAGCCCCAAATGATCTTCTCTGCAATTCTATAAACCCATAGGGTCAAACTACGAGAAAATATCCACAAAACGGCACGCTTCAATTTTTCTCCATTTTCCTTGTATAGCTCCCTTTAAAGGTAAACGTAATCGGGCGTTCCCTGGTATCTGCTCTGATTCAGGCACGGACAGCCGCAAATGAACTTTTCTGCAATTCTATAAACCCATATGGTCAAACTACGAGAAAATATCCACAAAACGGCCCGCTTCAATTTCTCCCCATATTCCTTGTATAGCTCCCTTTAGAGGTAAACGTAATCGGGCGTCCCCTGGTATCTGCTCCGATTCAGGCACGGACAGCCCCAAATGATCTTCTCTGCAATTCTATAAACCCATAGGGTCAAACTACGAGAAAATATCCACAAAACGGCACGCTTCAATTTTTCTCCATTTTCCTTGTATAGTTCCCTTTAGAGGTAAACGTAATCGGGCGCCTTTTGGCATCTGCTCCGATTCAGGCACGGACAGCCGCAAATGAAGTTTTCTGCAACTCTATAAACCTATAGGGTCAAACTACGAGAAAATATCCACAAAACGGCCCGCTTCAATTTCTCCCCATTTTCCTTGTATAGCTCACTTTAGAGGTAAACGTAATCGGGCGCCTTCTGGTATCTGCTCCGATTCAGGCACGGACAGCCGCAAATGAAGTTTTCTGCAATTCTATAAACCCATAGGCTCAAACTACGAGAAAATATCAACAAAAAGGTCCGCTTCAATTTTTCCCCATTTTCCAAGTATAGCTCCCTTTAGAGGTAACGTAATCGGGCGTCTCCTGGTATCTGCTCCGATTCAGGCACGGACAGCCGCAACTGAACTTTTCTACAATTCTATAAACCCATAGGGTCAAACTACGAGAAAATATCAACAAAAAGGTCCGCTTCAATTTTTCCCCATTTTCCAAGTATAGCTCCCTTTAGAGGTAAACGTAATCGGGCGTCTCCTGGTATCTGCTCCGATTCAGGCACGGACAGCCGCAAATGAACTTTTCTGCAATTCTATAAACCCATAGGGTCAAACTACGAGAAAATATCCACAAAACAGCCCGCTTCAATTTCTCCCCATATTCCTTGTATAGCTCCCTTTAGAGGGTAACGTAATCGGGTGTCCCCTGGTATCTGCTCCGATTCAGGCACGGACAGCCCCAAATGATCTTCTCTGCAATTCTATAAACCCATAGGGTCAAAATACGAGAAAATATCAACAAAAAGGTCCGCTTTAATTTTTCCCCATTTTCCAAGTATAGCTCCCTTTAGAGGTAAACGTAATCGGGCGTCTCCTGGTATCTGCTCCGATTCAGGCACGGACAGCCGCAAATGAACTTTTCTGCAAATCTATAAACCCATAGGGTCAAACTACGAGAAAATATCCACAAAACGGCCCGCTTCAATTTCTCCCCATATTCCTTGTATAGCTCCCTTTAGAGGTAAACGTAATCGGGCGTCCCCTGGTATCTGCTCCGATTCAGGAACGGACAGCCCAAAAATGATCTTCTCTGCAATTCTATAAACCCATAGGGTCAAACTACGAGAAAATATCCACAAAACGGCACGCTTCAATTTTTCTCCATTTTCCTTGTATAGTTCCCTTTAGAGGTAAACGTAATCGGGCGCCTCATGGCATCTGCTCCGATTCAGGCACGGACAGCCGCAAATGAAGTTTTCTGCAACTCTATAAACCCATAGGGTCAAACTTCGAGAAAATATCCATAAAACGGCACGCTTCAATTTTTCTCCATTTTCCTTGTATAGTTCCCTTTAGAGGTAAACGTAATCGGGCGCCTTTTGGCATCTGCTCCGATTCAGGCACGGACAGCCGCAAATGAAGTTTTCTGCAACTCTATAAACCTATAGGGTCAAACTACGAGAAAATATCCACAAAACGACCCGCTTCAATTTCTCCCCATTTTCCTTGTATAGCTCACTTTAGAGGTAAACGTAATCGGGCGCCTTCTGGTATCTGCTCCGATTCAGGCACGGACAGCCGCAAATGAAGTTTTCTGCAATTCTATAAACCCATAGGGTCAAACTACGAGAAAATATCAACAAAAAGGTCCGCTTCAATTTTTCCCCATTTTCCAAGTATAGCTCCCTTTAGAGGTAACGTAATCGGGCGTCTCCTGGTATCTGCTCCGATTCAGGCACGGACATCGGCAAATGAAGTTTTCTGCAATTCTATAAACCCATAGGGTCAAACTACGAGAAAATATCAACAAAAAGGTCCGCTTCAATTTTTCCCCATTTTCCAAGTATAGCTCCCTTTAGAGGTAAACGTAATCGGGCGTCTCCTGGTATCTGCTCCGATTCAGGCACGGACAGCCGCAAATGAACTTTTCTGCAATTCTATAAACCCATAGGGTCAAACTACGAGAAAATATCCACAAAACGCCCTGCTTCAATTTCTCCCCATATTCCTTGTATAGCTCCCTTTAGAGGTAAACGTAATCGGGTGTCCCCTGGTATCTGCTCCGATTCAGGCACGGACAGCCCCAAATGATCTTCTCTGCAATTCTATAAACCCATAGGGTCAAACAACGAGAAAATATCCACAGAACGGCCCGCTTCAATTTTTCCCCATTTTCCTTGTATAGCTCCCTTTAGAGGTAAACGTAATCGGGCGTTCCCTGGTATCTGCTCTGATTCAGGCACGGACAGCCGCAAATGAACTTTTCTACAATTCTATAAACCCATAGGGTCAAACTACGAGAAAATATCCACAAAACGGCCCGCTTCAATTTCTCCCCATATTCCTTGTATAGCTCCCTTTAGAGGTAAACGTAATCGGGCGTCCCCTGGTATCTGCTCCGATTCAGGCACGGACAACCCCAAATGATCTTTTCTGTAATTCTATAAACCCATAGGGTCAAACTACGAGAAAATATCCACAAAACGGCCCGCTTCAATTTCTCCCCATTTTCCTTGTATAGTTCCCTTTAGAGGTAAACGTAATCGGGCGCCTCCTGGCATCTGCTCCGATTCAGGCACGGACAGCCGCAAATGAAGTTTTCTGCAACTCTATAAACCCATAGGGTCAAACTACGAGAAAATATCCACAAAACGGCCCGCTTCAATTTCTCCCCATTTTCCTTGTATAGCTCACTTTAGAGGTAAACGTAATCGGGCGCCTTCTGGTATCTGCTCCGATTCAGGCACGGACAGCCGCAAATGAAGTTTTCTGCAATTCTATAAACCCATAGGGTCAAACTACGAGAAAATATCAACAAAAAGGTCCGCTTCAATTTTTCCCCATTTTCCAAGTATAGCTCCCTTTAGAGGTAAACGTAATCGGGCGTCTCCTGGTATCTGCTCCGATTCAGGCACGGACAGCCGTAAATGAACTTTTCTGCAATTCTATAAACCCATAGGGTCAAACTACGAGAAAATATCCACAAAACAGCTTGCTTAAATTTTTCCCCATTTTCCTTGTATAGCTCCCTTTAGAGGTAAACGTAATCGGGCGTCTCCTAGTATCTGCTCTAATTCAGGCACGGACAGCCGCAAATGAAGTTTTCGGCAATTCTATAAACCCATAGGGTCAAACTACGAGAAAATATCCACAAAACGGCCCGCTTCAATTTCTCCCCATTTTCCTTGTATAGCTCCCTTTAGAGGTAAACGTAATCGGGCGCCTCCTGGTATCTGCTTCGATTCAGGCACGGACAGCCGCAAATGAAGTTTTCGGCAATTCTATAAACCCATAGGGTCAAACTACGAGAAAATATCCACAAAACAGCCCGCTTAAATTTTTCTCCATTTTCCTTGTATAGCTCCCTTTAGAGGTAAACGTAATCGGGCGTCCCCTGGTATCTGCTCCGATTCAGGCACGGACAGCCCCAAATGAACTTTTCTGCAATTCTATAAACCCATAGGGTCAAACTACGAGAAAATATCCACAAAACGGCCAGCTTCAATTTCTCCCCATTTTCCTTGTATAGCTCCCTTTAGAGGTAAACGTAATCGGGCATCTCCTAGTATCTGCTGCGATTCAGGCACGGACAACCGCAAATAAAGTTTTCTGCAATTCTATAAACCCATAGGGTCAAACTACGAGAAAATATCAACAAAATGGCCCGCTTCAATTTTTCCCCATTTTCCTTGTATAGCTCCCTTTAGAGGTAAACGTAATCGGGCGTCTCCTGGTATCTGCTCCGATTCAGGCACGGACAGCCGCAAATGAACTTTTCTGCAATTCTATAAAGCCATAGGGTCAAACAACGAGAAAATATCCACAAAACGGCCCGCTTCAATTTTTCCCCATTGTCCTTGTATAGCTCCCTTTAAAGGTAAACGTAATCGGGCGTTCCCTGGTATCTGCTCTGATTCAGGCACGGACAGCCGCAAATGAACTTTTCTGCAATTCTATAAACCCATAGGGTCAAACTACGAGAAAATATCCACAAAACGGCCCGCTTCAATTTCTCCCCATATTCCTTGTATAGCTCCCTTTAGAGGTAAACGTAATCGGGCGTCCCCTGGTATCTGCTCCGATTCAGGCACGGACAACCCCAAATGATCTTTTCTGTAATTCTATAAACCCATAGGGTCAAACTACGAGAAAATATCCACAAAACGGCCCGCTTCAATTTCTCCCCATTTTCCTTGTATAGTTCCCTTTAGAGGTAAACGTAATCGGGCGCCTCCTGGCATCTGCTCCGATTCAGGCACGGACAGCCGCAAATGAAGTTTTCTGCAACTCTATAAACCCATAGAGGGTCAAATTGCGAGAAAATATCCACAAAACGGCCCGCTTCAATTTCTCCCCATTTTCCTTGTATAGCTCACTTTAGAGGTAAACGTAATCGGGCGCCTTCTGGTATCTGCTCCGATTCAGGCACGGACAGCCGCAAATGAAGTTTTCTGCAATTCTATAAACCCATAGGGTCAAACTACGAGAAAATATCAACAAAAAGGTCCGCTTCAATTTTTCCCCATTTTCCAAGTATAGCTCCCTTTAGAGGTAACGTAATCGGGCGTCTCCTGGTATCTGCTCCGATTCAGGCACAGACAGCGGCAAATGAAGTTTTCTGCAATTCTATAAACCCATAGGGTCAAACTACGAGAAAATATCAACAAAAAGGTCCGCTTCAATTTTTCCCCATTTTCCAAGTATAGCTCCCTTTAGAGGTAAACGTAATCGGGCGTCTCCTGGTATCTGCTCCGATTCAGGCACGGACAGCCGCAAATGAACTTTTCTGCAATTCTATAAACCCATAGGGTCAAACTACGAGAAAATATCCACAAAACGGCCCGCTTCAATTTCTCCCCATATTCCTTGTATAGCTCCCTTTAGAGGTAAACGTAATCGGGCGTCCCTTGGTATCTGCTCCGATTCAGGCACGGACAGCCCCAAATGATCTTTTCTGCAATTCTATAAACCCATAGGGTCAAACTACGAGAAAATATCCACAAAACGACACGCTTCAATTTTTCTCCATTTTCCTTGTATAGCTCCCTTTAGAGGTAAACGTAATCGGGCGTCCCCTGGTTCTGCTCCGATTCAGGCACGGACACCCCCAAATGAATTTTTCTGCAATTCGATAAACCCATAGGGTCAAACTACGAGAAAATATCCACAAAACGGCCCCCTTCAATTTTTCCACATTTTCCTTGTATAGCTCCCTTTAGAGGTAAACGTAATCGGGCATCCCCTGGTATTTGCTCTGATTCAGGCACGGATAGCCCCAAATGAACTTTTCTGCAATTCTATAAACCGATAGGGTCAAACTACGAGAAAATATCCACAAAACGGCACGCTTCAATTTTTCTCCATTTTCCTTGTATAGTTCCCTTTAGAGGTAAACCTAATCGGGCGCCTCTTGGCATCTGCTCCGATTCAGGCACGGACAGCCGCAAATGAAGTTTTCTGCAACTCTATAAACCCATAGGGTCAAACTACGAGAAAATATCCACAAAACGGCCCGCTTCAATTTCTCCCCATTTTCCTTGTATAGCTCAATTTAGAGGTAAACGTAATCGGGCTCCTTCTGGTATCTGCTCCGATTCAGGCACGGACAGCCGCAAATGAAGTTTTCTGCAATTCTATAAACCCATAGGGTCAAATTACGAGAAAATATCAACAAAAAGGTCCGCTTCAATTTTTCCCCATTTTCCAAGTATAGCTCCCTTTAGAGGTAAATGTAATCGGGCGTCTCCTGGTATCTGCTCCGATTCAGGCACGGACAGCCGCAAATGAACTTTTCTGCAATTCTATAAACCCATAGGGTCAAACTACGAGAAAATATCAACAAAAAGGTCCGCTTCAATTTTTCCCCATTTTCCAAGTATAGCTCCCTTTAGAGGTAAACGTAATCGGGCGTCTCCTGGTATCTGCTCCGATTCAGGCACGGACAGCCGCAAATGAACTTTTCTGCAATTCTATAAACCCATGGGGTCAAACTACGAGAAAATATCCACAAAACGGCCCGCTTAATTTCTCCCCATATTCCTTGTATAGCTCCCTTTAGAGGTAAACGTAATCGGGCGTCCCCTGGTATCTGCTCCGATTCAGGCACGGACAGCCCCAAATGATCTTCTCTGCATTTCTATAATCCCATAGGGTCAAACTACGAGAAAATATCCACAAAACGGCACGCTTCAATTTTTCTCCATTTTCCTTGTATAGTTCCCTTTAGAGGTAAACGTAATCGGGCGCCTCTTGGCATCTGCTCCGATTCAGGCACGGACAGCCGCAAATGAACTTTTCTGCAATTCTATAAACCCATAGGGTCAAACTACGAGAAAATATCCACAAAACGGCCCGCTTCAATTTCTCCCCATATTCCTTGTATAGCTCCCTTTAGAGGTAAACGTAATCGGGCGTCCCTTGGTATCTGCTCCGATTCAGGCACGGACAGCCCCAAATGATCTTTTCTGCAATTCTATAAACCCATAGGGTCAAACTACGAGAAAATATCCACAAAATGACACGCTTCAATTTTTCTCCATTTTCCTTGTATAGTTCCCTTTAGAGGTAAACGTAATCGGGCGTCCCCTGGTTCTGCTCCGATTCAGGCACGGACACCCCCAAATGAATTTTTCTGCAATTCGATAAACCCATAGGGTCAAACTACGAGAAAATATCCACAAAACGGCCCCCTTCAATTTTTCCACATTTTCCTTGTATAGCTCCCTTTAGAGGTAAACGTAATCGGGCATCCCCTGGTATTTGCTCTGATTCAGGCACGGATAGCCCCAAATGAACTTTTCTGCAATTCTATAAACCCATAGGGTCAAACTACGAGAAAATATCCACAAAACGGCACGCTTCAATTTTTCTCCATTTTCCTTGTATAGTTCCCTTTAGAGGTAAACGTAATCGGGCGCCTCTTGGCATCTGCTCCGATTCAGGCACGGACAGCCACAAATGAAGTTTTCTGCAACTCTATAAACCCATAGGGTCAAACTACGAGAAAATATCCACAAAACGACCCGCTTCAATTTCTCCCCATTTTCCTTGTATAGCTCACTTTAGAGGTAAACGTAATCGGGCGCCTTCTGGTATCTGCTCCGATTCAGGCACGGACAGCCGCAAATGAAGTTTTCTGCAATTCTATAAACCCATAGGGTCAAACTACGAGAAAATATCAACAAAAAGGTCCGCTTCAATTTTTCCCCATTTTCCAAGTATAGCTCCCTTTAGAGGTAAATGTAATCGGGCGTCTCCTGGTCTGCTCCGATTCAGGCACGGACAGCCGCAAATGAACTTTTTTGCAATTCTATAAACCCATAGGGTCAAACTACGAGAAAATATCAACAAAAAGGTCCGCTTCAATTTTTCCCCATTTTCCAAGTATAGCTCCCTTTAGAGGTAAACGTAATCGGGCGTCTCCTGGTATCTGCTCCGATTCAGGCACGGACAGCCGCAAATGAACTTTTCTGCAATTCTATAAACCCATAGGGTCAAACTACGAGAAAATATCCACAAAACGGCCCGCTTCAATTTCTCCCCATATTCCTTGTATAGCTCCCTTTAGAGGTAAACGTAATCGGGCGTCCCCTGGTATCTGCTCCGATTCAGGCACGGACAGCCCCAAATGATCTTCTCTGCAATTCTATAAACTCATAGGGTCAAACTACGAGAAAATATCCCCAAAACGGCACGCTTCAATTTTTCTCCATTTTCCTTGTATAGTTCCCTTTAGAGGTAAACGTAATCGGGCGCCTCTTGGCATCTGCTCCGATTCAGGCACGGACAGCCGCAAATGAACTTTTCTGCAATTCTATAAACCCATAGGGTCAAACTACGAGAAAATATCCACAAAACGGCCCGCTTCAATTTCTCCCCATATTCCTTGTATAGCTCCCTTTAGAGGTAAATGTAATCGGGCGTCCCTTGGTATCTGCTCCGATTCAGGCACGGATAGCCCCAAATGATCTTTTCTGCAATTCTATAAACCCATAGGGTCAAACTACGAGAAAATATCCACAAAACGACACGCTTCAATTTTTCTCCATTTTCCTTGTATAGCTCCCTTTAGAGGTAAACGTAATCGGGCGTCCCCTGGTTCTGCTCCGATTCAGGCACGGACACCCCCAAATTAATTTTTCTTCAATTCGATAAACCCATAGGGTCAAACTACGAGAAAATATCCACAAAACGGCCTGCTTCAATTTTTCCCCATTTTCCTTGTATAGCTCCCTTTAGAGGTAAACGTAATCGGGCATCCCCTGGTATTTGCTCTGATTCAGGCACGGATAGCCCCAAATGAAGTTTTCTGCAATTCTATAAACCCATAGGGTCAAACTACGATAAAATATCCACAAAACGGCCCGCTTCAATTTCTCCCCATTTTCCTTGTATAGCTCCCTTTAGAGGTAAACGTAATCGGGCGCCTCCTGGTATCTGCTCCGATTCGGGCACGGACTGCCGCAAATGAAGTTTTTTGCAATTCTATAAACCCATAGGGTCAAACTACGAGAAAATATCCACAAAACGGCCCGCTTCAATTTCTCCCCATATTCCTTGTATAGCTCCCTTTAGAGGTAAACGTAATCGGGCGTCCCCTGGTATCTGCTCCGATTCAGGCACGGACATCCCCAAATGATCTTCTCTGCAATTCTATAAACCCATAGGGTCAAACTACGAGAAAATATCCACAAAACGGCACGCTTCAATTTTTCTCCATTTTCCTTGTATAGTTCCCTTTAGAGGTAAACGTAATCGGGCGCCTCTTGGCATCTGCTCCGATTCAGGCACGGACAGCCGCAAATGAAGTTTTCTGCAACTCTATAAACCCATAGGGTCAAACTACGAGAAAATATCCACAAAACGGCCCGCTTCAATTTCTCCCCATTTTCCTTGTATAGCTCACTTTAGAGGTAAACGTAATCGGGCGTCCCCTGGTATCTGCTCCGATTCAGGCACGGACATCCCCAAATGATCTTCTCTGCAATTCTATAAACCCATAGGGTCAAACTACGAGAAAATATCCACAAAACGGCACGCTTCAATTTTTCTCCATTTTCCTTGTATAGTTCCCTTTAGAGGTAAACGTAATCGGGCGCCTCTTGGCATCTGCTCCGATTCAGGCACGGACAGCCGCAAATGAAGTTTTCTGCAACTCTATAAATCCATAGGGTCAAACTACGAGAAAATATCCACAAAACGGCCCGCTTCAATTTCTCCCCATTTTCCTTGTATAGCTCACTTTAGAGGTAAACGTAATCGGGCGCCTTCTGGTATCTGCTCCGATTCAGGCACGGACAGCCGCAAATGAAGTTTTCTGCAATTCTATAAACCCATAGGGTCAAACTACGAGAAAATATCAACAAAAAGGTCCGCTTCAATTTTTCCCCATTTTCCAAGTATAGCTCCCTTTAGAGGTAAACATAATCGGGCGTCTCCTGGTATCTGCTCCGATTCAGGCACGGACAGCCGCAAATGAACTTTTCTGCAATTCTATAAACCCATAGGGTCAAACTACGAGAAAATATCAACAAAAAGGTCCGCTTCAATTTTTCCCCATTTTCCAAGTATAGCTCCCTTTAGAGGTAAACATAATCGGGCGTCTCCTGGTATCTGCTCCGATTCAGGCACGGACAGCCGCAAATGAACTTTTCTGCAATTCTATAAATCCATAGGGTCAAACTACGAGAAAATATCCACAAAACGGCCCGCTTCAATTTCTCCCCATATTCCTTGTATAGCTCCCTTTAGAGTTAACGTAATCGGGCGTCCCCTGGTATCTGCTCCGATTCAGGCACGGACAGCCCCAAATGATCTTCTCTGCAATTCTATAAACCCATAGGGTCAAACTACGAGAAAATATCCACAAAACGGCACGCTTCAATTTTTCTCCATTTTCCTTGTATAGTTCCCTTTAGAGGTAAACGTAATCGGGCGCCTCTTGGCATCTGCTCCGATTCAGGCACGGACAACCGCAAATGAACTTTTCTGCAATTCTATAAACCCATAGGGTCAAACTACGAGAAAATATCCACAAAACGGCCCGCTTCAATTTCTCCCCATATTCCTTGTATAGCTCCCTTTAGAGGTAAACGTAATCGGGCGTCCCTTGGTATCTGCTCCGATTCAGGCACGGACAGCCCCAAATGATTTTTTCTGCAATTCTATAAACCCATAGGGTCAAACTACGAGAAAATATCCACAAAACGACACGCTTCAATTTTTCTCCATTTTCCTTGTATAGCTCCCTTTAGAGGTAAACGTAATCGGGCGTCCCCTGGTTCTGCTCCGATTCAGGCACGGACACCCCCAAATGAATTTTTCTTCAATTCGATAAATCCATAGGGTCAAACAACGAGAAAATATCCACAAAACGGCCCGCTTCAATTTTTCCCCATTTTCCTTGTATAGCTCCCTTTAGAGGTAAACGTAATCGGGCATCCCCTGGTATTTGCTCTGATTCAGGCACGGATAGCCCCAAATGAAGTTTTCTGCAATTCTATAAACCCATAGGGTCAAACTACGAGAAAATATCCACAAAACGGTCCGCTTCAATTTCTCCCCATTTTCCTTGTATAGCTCCCTTTAGAGGTAAACGTAATCAGGCGCCTCCTGGTATCTGCTCCGATTCGGGCACGGACTGCCGCAAATGAAGTTTTTTGCAATTCTATAAACCCATAGGGTCAAACTACGAGAAAATATCCACAAAACGGCCCGCTTCAATTTCTCCCCATATTCCTTGTATAGCTCCCTTTAGAGGTAAACGTAATCGGGCGTCCCCTGGTATCTGCTCCGATTCAGGCACGGACATCCCCAAATGATCTTCTCTGCAATTCTATAAACCCATAGGGTCAAACTACGAGAAAATATCCACAAAACGGCCCGCTTCAATTTTTCCCCATTTTCCTTGTAGCTCCCTTTAGAGGTAAACGTAATCGGGCGTCCCCTGGTATCTGCTCCGATTCAGGCACGAACAGCCCAAATGAACTTTTCTGCAATTCTATAAACCCATAGGGTCAAATTACGAGAAAATATCCACAAAACGGTCCGCTCCAATTTCTCCCCATTTTCCTTGTATAGCTGCCTTTAGAGGTAAACGTAATCGAACATCTCCTAGTATCTGCTCCGATTCAGGCACGGACAGCCGCAAATAAAGTTTTCGGCAATTTTATAAACCCATAGGGTCAAACTATGAGAAAATATCAACAAAACGGCCCGCTTCAATTTTTCCCCATTTTCCTTGTATAGCTCCCTTTAGAGGTAAACGTAATAGGACGTCTCCTGGTATCTGCTCCGATTCAGGCACGGACAGCCGCAAATGAAGTTTTCTGCAATTCTATAAACCTATAGGGTCAAACAACGAGAAAATATCCACAAAACGGCCCTCTTCAGTTTTTCCCCATTTTCCTTGTATAGCTCCCTTTAGAGGTAAACGTAATCGGGTGTTCCCTGGTATCTGCTCTGATTCAGGCACGGACAGCCACAAATGAACTTTTCTGCAATTCTATAAACCCCTATCAAACTATGAGAAAATATCCACAAAACGGCCCGCTTCAATTTCTCCCCATATTCCTTGTATAGCTCCCTTTAGAGGTAAACGTAATCGGGCGTCCCTTGGTATCTGCTCCGATTCAGGCACGGACAGCCCCAAATGATCTTTTCTGCAATTCTATAAACTCATAGGGTCAAACTACGAGAAAATATCCACAAAACGACACGCTTCAATTTTTCTCCATTTTCCTTGTATAGCTCCCTTTAGAGGTAAAAGTAATCGGGCGTCCCCTGGTTCTGCTCCGATTCAGGCACGGACACCCCCAAATGAATTTTTCTGCAATTCGATAAACCCATAGGGTCAAACTACGAGAAAATATCCACAAAACGGCCCCCTTCAATTTTTCCACATTTTCCTTGTATAGCTCCCTTTAGAGGTAAACGTAATCGGGCATCCCCTGGTATTTGCTCTGATTCAGGCACGGATAGCCCCAAATGAACTTTTCTGCAATTCTATAAACCCATAGGGTCAAACTACGAGAAAATATCCACAAAACGGCACGCTTCAATTTTTCTCCATTTTCCTTGTATAGTTCCCTTTAGAGGTAAACGTAATCGGGCGCCTCTTGGCATCTGCTCCGATTCAGGCACGGACAGCCGCAAATGAAGTTTTCTGCAACTCTATAAACCCATAGGGTCAAACTACGAGAAAATATCCACAAAACGGCCCGCTTCAATTTCTCCCCATTTTCCTTGTATAGCTCACTGTAGAGGTAAACGTAATCGGGCGCCTTCTGGTATCTGCTCCGATTCAGGCACGGACAGCCGCAAATGAAGTTTTCTGCAATTCTATAAACCCATAGGGTCAAACTACGAGAAAATATCAACAAAAAGGTCCGCTTCAATTTTTCCCCATTTTCCAAGTATAGCTCCCTTTAGAGGTAAATGTAATCGGGCGTCTCCTGGTATCTGCTCCGATTCAGGCACGGACAGCCGCAAATGAACTTTTCTGCAATTCTATAAACCCATAGGGTCAAACTACGAGAAAATATCAACAAAAAGGTCCGCTTCAATTTTTCCCCATTTTCCAAGTATAGCTCCCTTTAGAGGTAAACGTAATCGGGCGTCTCCTGGTATCTGCTCCGATTCAGGCACGGACAGCCGCAAATGAACTTTTCTGCAATTCTATAAACCCATAGGGTCAAACTACGAGAATTTATCCACAAAACGACCCGCTTCAATATCTCCCCATATTCCTTGTATAGCTCCCTTTAGAGGTAAACGTAATCGGGCGTCCCCTGGTATCTGCTCCGATTCAGGCACGGACAGCCCCAAATGATCTTCTCTGCAATTCTATAAACCCATAGGGTCAAACAACGAGAAAATATCCACAAAACGGCCCTCTTCAGTTTTTCTCCATTTTCCTTGTATAGTTCCCTTTAGAGGTAAACGTAATCGGGCGCCTCTTGGCATCTGCTCCGATTCAGGCACGGACAGCCGCAAATGAACTTTTCTGCAATTCTATAAACCCATAGGGTCAAACTACGAGAAAATATCCACAAAACGGCCCGCTTCAATTTCTCCCTATATTCCTTGTATAGCTCCCTTTAGAGGTAAACGTAATCGGGCGTCCCTTGGTATCTGCTCCGATTCAGGCACGGACAGCCCCAAATGATCTTTTCTGCAATTCTATAAACCCATAGGGTCAAACTACGAGAAAATATCCACAAAATGACACGCTTCAATTTTTCTCCATTTTCCTTGTATAGTTCCCTTTAGAGGTAAACGTAATCGGGCGTCCCCTGGTTCTGCTCCGATTCAGGCACGGACACCCCCAAATGAATTTTTCTGCAATTCGATAAACCCATAGGGTCAAACTACGAGAAAATATCCACAAAACGGCCCCCTTCAATTTTTCCACATTTTCCTTGTATAGCTCCCTTTAGAGGTAAACGTAATCGGGCATCCCCTGGTATTTGCTCTGATTCAGGCACGGATAGCCCCAAATGAACTTTTCTGTAATTCTATAAACCCATAGGGTCAAACTACGAGAAAATATCCACAAAACGGCACGCTTCAATTTTTCTCCATTTTCCTTGTATAGTTCCCTTTAGAGGTAAACGTAATCGGGCGCCTCTTGGCATCTGCTCCGATTCAGGCACGGACAGCCGCAAATGAAGTTTTCTGCAACTCTATAAACCCATAGGGTCAAACTACGAGAAAATATCCACAAAACGGCCCGCTTCAATTTCTCCCCATTTTCCTTGTATAGCTCACTTTAGAGGTAAACGTAATCGGGCGCCTTCTGGTATCTGCTCCGATTCAGGCACGGACAGCCGCAAATGAAGTTTTCTGCAATTCTATAAACCCATAGGGTCAAACTACGAGAAAATATCAACAAAAAGGTCCGCTTCAATTTTTCCCCATTTTCCAAGTATAGCTCCCTTTAGAGGTAAATGTAATCGGGCGTCTCTGGTATCTGCTCCGATTCAGGCACGGACAGCCGCAAATGAACTTTTCTGCAATTCTATAAACCCATAGGGTCAAACTACGAGAAAATATCAACAAAAAGGTCCGCTTCAATTTTTCCCCATTTTCCAAGTATAGCTCCCTTTAGAGGTAAACGTAATCGGGCGTCTCCTGGTATCTGCTCCGATTCAGGCACGGACAGCCGCAAATGAACTTTTCTGCAATTCTATAAACCCATAGGGTCAAACTACGAGAAAATATCCACAAAACGGCCCGCTTCAATTTCTCCCCATATTCCTTGTATAGCTCCCTTTAGAGGTAAACGTAATCGGGCGTCCCCTGGTATCTGCTCCGATTCAGGCACGGACAGCCCCAAATGATCTTCTCTGCAATTCTATAAACCCATAGGGTCAAACTACGAGAAAATATCCACAAAACGGCACGCTTCAATTTTTCTCCATTTTCCTTGTATAGTTCGCTTTAGAGGTAAACGTAATCGGGCGCCTCTTGGCATCAGCTCCGATTCAGGCACGGACAGCCGCAAATGAACTTTTCTGCAATTCTATAAACCCATAGGGTCAAACTACGAGAAAATATCCACAAAACGGCCCGCTTCAATTTCTCCCTATATTCCTTGTATAGCTCCCTTTAGAGGTAAACGTAATCGGGCGTCCCTTGGTATCTGCTCCGATTCAGGCACGGACAGCCCCAAATGATCTTTTCTGCAATTCTATAAACCCATAGGGTCAAACTACGAGAAAATATCCACAAAATGACACGCTTCAATTTTTCTCCATTTTCCTTGTATAGTTTCCTTTAGAGGTAAACGTAATCGGGCGTCCCCTGGTTCTGCTCCGATTCAGGCACGGACACCCCCAAATGAATTTTTCTGCAATTCGATAAACCCATAGGGTCAAACTACGAGAAAATATCCACAAAACGGCCCCCTTCAATTTTTCCACATTTTCCTTGTATAGCTCCCTTTAGAGGTAAACGTAATCGGGCATCCCCTGGTATTTGCTCTGATTCAGGCACGGATAGCCCCAAATGAACTTTTCTGCAATTCTATAAACCCATAGGGTCAAACTACGAGAAAATATCCAAAAAACGGCACGCTTCAATTTTTCTCCATTTTCCTTGTATAGTTCCCTTTAGAGGTAAACGTAATCGGGCGCCTCTTGGCATCTGCTCCGATTCAGGCACGGACAGCCGCAAATGAAGTTTTCTGCAACTCTATAAACCCATAGGGTCAAACTACGAGAAAATATCCACAAAACGGCCCGCTTCAATTTCTCCCCATTTTCCTTGTATAGCTCACTTTAGAGGTAAACGTAATCGGGCGCCTTCTGGTATCTGCTCCGATTCAGGCACGGACAGCCGCAAATGAAGTTTTCTGCAATTCTATAAACCCATAGGGTCAAACTACGAGAAAATATCAACAAAAATGTCCGCTTCAATTTTTCCCCATTTTCCAAGTATAGCTCCCTTTAGAGGTAAATGTAATCGGGCGTCTCTGGTATCTGCTCCGATTCAGGCACGGACAGCCGCAAATGAACTTTTCTGCAATTCTATAAACCCATAGGGTCAAACTACGAGAAAATATCAACAAAAAGGTCCGCTTCAATTTTTCCCCATTTTCCAAGTATAGCTCCCTTTAGAGGTAAACGTAATCGGGCGTCTCCTGGTATCTGCTCCGATTCAGGCACGGACAGCCGCAAATGAACTTTTCTGCAATTCTATAAACCCATAGGGTCAAACTACGAGAAAATATCCACAAAACGGCCCGCTTCAATTTCTCCCCATATTCCTTGTATAGCTCCCTTTAGAGGTAAACGTAATCGGGCGTCCCCTGGTATCTGCTCCGATTCAGGCACGGACAGCCCCAAATGATCTTCTCTGCAATTCTATAAACCCATAGGGTCAAACTACGAGAAAATATCCACAAAACGGCACGCTTCAATTTTTCTCCATTTTCCTTGTATAGTTCGCTTTAGAGGTAAACGTAATCGGGCGCCTCTTGGCATCAGCTCCGATTCAGGCACGGACAGCCGCAAATGAACTTTTCTGCAATTCTATAAACCCATAGGGTCAAACTACGAGAAAATATCCACAAAACGGCCCGCTTCAATTTCTCCCTATATTCCTTGTATAGCTCCCTTTAGAGGTAAACGTAATCGGGCGTCCCTTGGTATCTGCTCCGATTCAGGCACGGACAGCCCCAAATGATCTTTTCTGCAATTCTATAAACCCATAGGGTCAAACTACGAGAAAATATCCACAAAATGACACGCTTCAATTTTTCTCCATTTTCCTTGTATAGTTCCCTTTAGAGGTAAACGTAATCGGGCGTCCCCTGGTTCTGCTCCGATTCAGGCACGGACACCCCCAAATGAATTTTTCTGCAATTCGATAAACCCATAGGGTCAAACTACGAGAAAATATCCACAAAACGGCCCCCTTCAATTTTTCCACATTTTCCTTGTATAGCTCCCTTTAGAGGTAAACGTAATCGGGCATCCCCTGGTATTTGCTCTGATTCAGGCACGGATAGCCCCAAATGAACTTTTCTGCAATTCTATAAACCCATAGGGTCAAACTACGAGAAAATATCCAAAAAACGGCACGCTTCAATTTTTCTCCATTTTCCTTGTATAGTTCCCTTTAGAGGTAAACGTAATCGGGCGCCTCTTGGCATCTGCTCCGATTCAGGCACGGACAGCCGCAAATGAAGTTTTCTGCAACTCTATAAACCCATAGGGTCAAACTACGAGAAAATATCCACAAAACGGCCCGCTTCAATTTCTCCCCATTTTCCTTGTATAGCTCACTTTAGAGGTAAACGTAATCGGGCGCCTTCTGGTATCTGCTCCGATTCAGGCACGGACAGCCGCAAATGAAGTTTTCTGCAATTCTATAAACCCATAGGGTCAAACTACGAGAAAATATCAACAAAAATGTCCGCTTCAATTTTTCCCCATTTTCCAAGTATAGCTCCCTTTAGAGGTAAATGTAATCGGGCGTCTCCTGGTATCTGCTCCGATTCAGGCACGGACAGCCGCAAATGAACTTTTCTGCAATTCTATAAACCCATAGGGTCAAACTACCAGAAAATATCAACAAAAAGGTCCGCTTCAATTTTTTCCCCATTTTCCAAGTATAGCTCCCTTTAGAGGTAAACGTAATCGGGCGTCTCCTGGTATCTGCTCCGATTCAGGCACGGACAGCCGCAAATGAACTTTTCTGCAATTCTATAAACCCATAAGGTCAAACTACGAGAAAATATCCACAAAACGGCCCGCTTCAATTTCTCCCCATATTCCTTGTATAGCTCCCTTTAGAGGTAAACGTAATCGGGCGTCCCCGGGTATCTGCTCCGATTCAGGCACGGACAGCCCCAAATGATCTTCTCTGCAATTCTATAAACCCATAGGGTCAAACTATGAGAAAATATCCACAAAACGGCACGCTTCAATTTTTCTCCATTTTCCTTGTATAGTTCCCTTTAGAGGTAAACGTAATCGGGCGCCTATTGGCATCTGCTCCGATTCAGGCACGGAAAGCCGCAAATGAACTTTTCTGCAATTCTATAAACCCATAGGGTCAAACTACGAGAAAATATCCACAAAACGGCCCGCTTCAATTTCTCCCCATATTCCTTGTATAGCTCCCTTTAGAGGTAAACGTAATCGGGTGTCCCTTGGTATCTGCTCCGATTCAGGCACGGATAGCCCCAAATGATCTTTTCTGCAATTCTATAAACCCATAGGGTCAAACTACGAGAAAATATCCACAAAACGACACGCTTCAATTTTTCTCCATTTTCCTTGTATAGCTCCCTTTAGAGGTAAACGTAATCGGGCGTCCCCTGGTTCTGCTCCGATTCAGGCACGGACACCCCCAAATGAATTTTTCTTCAATTCGATAAACCCATAGGGTCAAACTACGAGAAAATATCCACAAAACGGCCTGCTTCAATTTTTCCCCATTTTCCTTGTATAGCTCCCTTTAGAGGTAAACGTAATCGGGCATCCCCTGGTATTTGCTCTGATTCAGGCACGGATAGCCCCAAATGAAGTTTTCTGCAATTCTATAAACCCACAGGGTCAAACTACGATAAAATATCCACAAAACGGCCCGCTTCAATTTCTCCCCATTTTCCTTGTATAGCTCCCTTTAGAGGTAAACGTAATCAGGCGCCTCCTGGTATCTGCTCCGATTCGGGCGCAAATGAAGTTTTTTGCAATTCTATAAACCCATAGGGTCAAACTACGAGAAAATATCCACAAAACGGCCCGCTTCAATTTCTCCCCATATTCCTTGTATAGCTCCCTTTAGAGGTAAACGTAATCGGGCGTCCCCTGGTATCTGCTCCGATTCAGGCACGGACATCCCCAAATGATCTTCTCTGCAATTCTATAAACCCATAGGGTCAAACTACGAGAAAATATCCACAAAACGGCACGCTTCAATTTTTATCCATTTTCCTTGTATAGTTCCCTTTAGAGGTAAACGTAATCGGGCGCCTCTTGGCATCTGCTCCGATTCAGGCACGGACAGCCGCAAATGAAGTTTTCTGCAACTCTATAAACCCATAGGGTCAAACTACGAGAAAATATCCACAAAACGGCCCGCTTCAATTTCTCCCCATTTTCCTTGTATAGCTCACTTTAGAGGTAAACGTAATCGGGCGCCTTCTGGTATCTGCTCCGATTCAGGCACGGACAGCCGCAAATGAAGTTTTCTGCAATTCTATAAACCCATAGGGTCAAACTACGAGAAAATATCAACAAAAAGGTCTGCTTCAATTTTTCCCCATTTTCCAAGTATAGCTCCCTTTAGAGGTAAACGTAATCGGGCGTCTCCTGGTATCTGCTCCGATTCAGGCACGGACAGCCGCAAATGAACTTTTCTGCAATTCTATAAACCCATAGGGTCAAACTACGAGAAAATATCAACAAAAAGGTCCGCTTCAATTTTTCCCCATTTTCCAAGTATAGCTCCCTTTAGAGGTAAACGTAATCGGGCGTCTCCTGGTATCTGCTCCGATTCAGGCACGGACAGCCGCAAATGAACTTTTCTGCAATTCTATAAATCCATAGGGTCAAACTACGAGAAAATATCCACAAAACGGCCCGCTTCAATTTCTCCCCATATTCCTTGTATAGCTCCCTTTAGAGGTAAACGTAATCGGGCGTCCCCTGGTATCTGCTCCGATTCAGGCACGGACAGCCCCAAATGATCTTCTCTGCAATTCTATAAACCCATAGGGTAAAACTACGAGAAAATATCCACAAAACGGCACGCTTCAAATTTTCTCCATTTTCCTTGTATAGTTCCCTTTAGAGGTAAACGTAATCGGGCGCCTCTTGGCATCTGCTCCGATTCAGGCACGGACAGCCGCAAATGAACTTTTCTGCAATTCTATAAACCCATAGGGTCAAATTACGAGAAAATATCCACAAAACGGCCCGCTTCAATTTCTCCCCATATTCCTTGTATAGCTCCCTTTAGAGGTAAACGTAATCGGGCGTCCCTTGGTATCTGCTCCGATTCAGGCACGGACAGCCCCAAATGATCTTTTCTGCAATTCTATAAACCCATAGGGTCAAACTACGAGAAAATATCCACAAAACGACACGCTTCAATTTTTCTCCATTTTCCTTGTATAGCTCCCTTTAGAGGTAAACGTAATCGGGCGTCCCCTGGTTCTGCTCCGATTCAGGCACGGACACCCCCAAATGAATTTTTCTGCAATTCGATAAACCCATAGGGTCAAACTACGAGAAAATATCCACAAAACGGCCCCCTTCAATTTTTCCACATTTTCCTTGTATAGCTCCCTTTAGAGGTAAACGTAATCGGGCATCCCCTGGTATTTGCTCTGATTCAGGCACGGATAGCCCCAAATGAACTTTTCTGCAATTCTATAAACCCATAGGGTCAAACTACGAGAAAATATCCAAAAAACGGCACGCTTCAATTTTTCTCCATTTTCCTTGTATAGTTCCCTTTAGAGGTAAACGTAATCGGGCGCCTCTTGGCATCTGCTCCGATTCAGGCACGGACAGCCGCAAATGAAGTTTTCTGCAACTCTATAAACCCATAGGGTCAAACTACGAGAAAATATCCACAAAACGGCCCGCTTCAATTTCTCCCCATTTTCCTTGTATAGCTCACTTTAGAGGTAAACGTAATCGGGCGCCTTCTGGTATCTGCTCCGATTCAGGCACGGACAGCCGCAAATGAAGTTTTCTGCAATTCTATAAACCCATAGGGTCAAACTACGAGAAAATATCAACAAAAAGGTCCGCTTCAATTTTTCCCCATTTTCCAAGTATAGCTCCCTTTAGAGGTAAATGTAATCGGGCGTCTCCTGGTATCTGCTCCGATTCAGGCACGGACAGCCGCAAATGAACTTTTCTGCAATTCTATAAACCCATAGGGTCAAACTACCAGAAAATATCAACAAAAAGGTCCGCTTCAATTTTTTCCCCATTTTCCAAGTATAGCTCCCTTTAGAGGTAAACGTAATCGGGCGTCTCCTGGTATCTGCTCCGATTCAGGCACGGACAGCCGCAAATGAACTTTTCTGCAATTCTATAAACCCATAGGGTCAAACTACGAGAAAATATCCACAAAACGGCCCCCTTCAATTTTTCCACATTTTCCTTGTATAGCTCCCTTTAGAGGTAAACGTAATCGGGCATCCCCTGGTATTTGCTCTGATTCAGGCACGGATAGCCCCAAATGAACTTTTCTGCAATTCTATAAACCCATAGGGTCAAACTACGAGAAAATATCCAAAAAACGGCACGCTTCAATTTTTCTCCATTTTCCTTGTATAGTTCCCTTTAGAGGTAAACGTAATCGGGCGCCTCTTGGCATCTGCTCCGATTCAGGCACGGACAGCCGCAAATGAAGTTTTCTGCAACTCTATAAACCCATAGGGTCAAACTACGAGAAAATATCCACAAAACGGCCCGCTTCAATTTCTCCCCATTTTCCTTGTATAGCTCACTTTAGAGGTAAACGTAATCGGGCGCCTTCTGGTATCTGCTCCGATTCAGGCACGGACAGCCGCAAATGAAGTTTTCTGCAATTCTATAAACCCATAGGGTCAAACTACGAGAAAATATCAACAAAAAGGTCCGCTTCAATTTTTCCCCATTTTCCAAGTATAGCTCCCTTTAGAGGTAAATGTAATCGGGCGTCTCCTGGTATCTGCTCCGATTCAGGCACGGACAGCCGCAAATGAACTTTTCTGCAATTCTATAAACCCATAGGGTCAAACTACCAGAAAATATCAACAAAAAGGTCCGCTTCAATTTTTTCCCCATTTTCCAAGTATAGCTCCCTTTAGAGGTAAACGTAATCGGGCGTCTCCTGGTATCTGCTCCGATTCAGGCACGGACAGCCGCAAATGAACTTTTCTGCAATTCTATAAACCCATAGGGTCAAACTACGAGAAAATATCCACAAAACGGCCCGCTTCAATTTCTCCCCATATTCCTTGTATAGCTCCCTTTAGAGGTAAACGTAATCGGGCGTCCCCGGGTATCTGCTCCGATTCAGGCACGGACAGCCCCAAATGATCTTCTCTGCAATTCTATAAACCCATAGGGTCAAACTATGAGAAAATATCCACAAAACGGCACGCTTCAATTTTTCTCCATTTTCCTTGTATAGTTCCCTTTAGAGGTAAACGTAATCGGGCGCCTATTGGCATCTGCTCCGATTCAGGCACGGAAAGCCGCAAATGAACTTTTCTGCAATTCTATAAACCCATAGGGTCAAACTACGAGAAAATATCCACAAAACGGCCCGCTTCAATTTCTCCCCATATTCCTTGTATAGCTCCCTTTAGAGGTAAACGTAATCGGGTGTCCCTTGGTATCTGCTCCGATTCAGGCACGGATAGCCCCAAATGATCTTTTCTGCAATTCTATAAACCCATAGGGTCAAACTACGAGAAAATATCCACAAAACGACACGCTTCAATTTTTCTCCATTTTCCTTGTATAGCTCCCTTTAGAGGTAAACGTAATCGGGCGTCCCCTGGTTCTGCTCCGATTCAGGCACGGACACCCCCAAATGAATTTTTCTTCAATTCGATAAACCCATAGGGTCAAACTACGAGAAAATATCCACAAAACGGCCTGCTTCAATTTTTCCCCATTTTCCTTGTATAGCTCCCTTTAGAGGTAAACGTAATCAGGCGCCTCCTGGTATCTGCTCCGATTCGGGCGCAAATGAAGTTTTTTGCAATTCTATAAACCCATAGGGTCAAACTACGAGAAAATATCCACAAAACGGCCCGCTTCAATTTCTCCCCATATTCCTTGTATAGCTCCCTTTAGAGGTAAACGTAATCGGGCGTCCCCTGGTATCTGCTCCGATTCAGGCACGGACATCCCCAAATGATCTTCTCTGCAATTCTATAAACCCATAGGGTCAAACTACGAGAAAATATCCACAAAACGGCACGCTTCAATTTTTCTCCATTTTCCTTGTATAGTTCCCTTTAGAGGTAAACGTAATCGGGCGCCTCTTGGCATCTGCTCCGATTCAGGCACGGACAGCCGCAAATGAAGTTTTCTGCAACTCTATAAACCCATAGGGTCAAACTACGAGAAAATATCCACAAAACGGCCCGCTTCAATTTCTCCCCATTTTCCTTGTATAGCTCACTTTAGAGGTAAACGTAATCGGGCGCCTTCTGGTATCTGCTCCGATTCAGGCACGGACAGCCGCAAATGAAGTTTTCTGCAATTCTATAAACCCATAGGGTCAAACTACGAGAAAATATCAACAAAAAGGTCTGCTTCAATTTTTCCCCATTTTCCAAGTATAGCTCCCTTTAGAGGTAAACGTAATCGGGCGTCTCCTGGTATCTGCTCCGATTCAGGCACGGACAGCCGCAAATGAACTTTTCTGCAATTCTATAAACCCATAGGGTCAAACTACGAGAAAATATCAACAAAAAGGTCCGCTTTAATTTTTCCCCATTTTCCAAGTATAGCTCCCTTTAGAGGTAAACGTAATCGGGCGTCTCCTGGTATCTGCTCCGATTCAGGCACGGACAGCCGCAAATGAACTTTTCTGCAATTCTATAAATCCATAGGGTCAAACTACGAGAAAATATCCACAAAACGGCCCGCTTCAATTTCTCCCCATATTCCTTGTATAGCTCCCTTTAGAGGTAAACGTAATCGGGCGTCCCCTGGTATCTGCTCCGATTCAGGCACGGACAGCCCCAAATGATCTTCTCTGCAATTCTATAAACCCATAGGGTAAAACTACGAGAAAATATCCACAAAACGGCACGCTTCAATTTTTCTCCATTTTCCTTGTATAGTTCCCTTTAGAGGTAAACGTAATCGGGCGCCTCTTGGCATCTGCTCCGATTCAGGCACGGACAGCCGCAAATGAACTTTTCTACAATTCTATAAACCCATAGGGTCAAATTACGAGAAAATATCCACAAAACGGCCCGCTTCAATTTCTCCCCATATTCCTTGTATAGCTCCCTTTAGAGGTAAACGTAATCGGGCGTCCCTTGGTATCTGCTCCGATTCAGGCACGGACAGCCCCAAATGATCTTTTCTGCAATTCTATAAACCCATAGGGTCAAACTACGAGAAAATATCAACAAAAAGGTCCGCTTCAATTTTTCCCCATTTTCCAAGTATAGCTCCCTTTAGAGGTAAACGTAATCGGGCGTCTCCTGGTATCTGCTCCGATTCAGGCACGGACAGCCGCAAATGAACTTTTCTGCAATTCTATAAACCCATAGGGTCAAACTACGAGAAAATATCCACAAAACGACACGCTTCAATTTTTCTCCATTTTCCTTGTATAGCTCCCTTTAGAGGTAAACGTAATCGGGCGTCCCCTGGTTCTGCTCCGATTCAGGCACGGACACCCCCAAATGAATTTTTCTTCAATTCGATAAATCCATAGGGTCAAACAACGAGAAAATATCCACAAAACGGCCCGCTTCAATTTTTCCCCATTTTCCTTGTATAGCTCCCTTTAGAGGTAAACGTAATCGGGCATCCCCTGGTATTTGCTCTGATTCAGGCACGGATAGCCCCAAATGAATTTTTCTGCAATTCTATAAACCCATAGGGTCAAACTACGAGAAAATATCCACAAAACGGCCCGCTTCAATTTCTCCCCATTTTCCTTGTATAGCTCCCTTTAGAGGTAAACGTAATCAGGCGCCTCCTGGTATCTGCTCCGATTCCGGCACGGACTGCCGCAAATGAAGTTTTTTGCAATTCTATAAACCCATAGGGTCAAACTACGAGAAAATATCCACAAAACGGCCCGCTTCAATTTCTCCCCATATTCCTTGTATAGCTCCCTTTAGAGGTAAACGTAATCGGGCGTCCCCTGGTATCTGCTCCGATTCAGGCACGGACATCCCCAAATGATCTTCTCTGCAATTCTATAAACCCAGCGCCTCTTGGCATCTGCTCCGATTCAGGCACGGACAGCCGCAAATGAAGTTTTCTGCAACTCTATAAACCCATAGGGTCAAACTACGAGAAAATATCCACAAAACGGCCCGCTTCAATTTCTCCCCATTTTCCTTGTATAGCTCACTTTAGAGCTAAACGTAATCGGGCGCCTTCTGGTATCTGCTCCGATTCAGGCACGGACAACCGCAAATGAAGTTTTCTGCAATTCTATAAACCCATAGGGTCAAACTACGAGAAAATATCAACAAAAAGGTCCGCTTCAATTTTTCCCCATTTTCCAAGTATAGCTCCCTTTAGAGGTAAACGTAATCGGGCGTCTCCTGGTATCTGCTCCGATTCAGGCACGGACAGCCGCAAATGAACTTTTCTGCAATTCTATAAACCCATAGGGTCAAACTACGAGAAAATATCAACAAAAAGGTCCGCTTCAATTTTTCCCCATTTTCCAAGTATAGCTCCCTTTAGAGGTAAACGTAATCGGGCGTCTCCTGGTATCTGCTCCGATTCAGGCACGGACAGCCGCAAATGAACTTTTCTGCAATTCTATAAATCCATAGGGTCAAACTACGAGAAAATATCCACAAAACGGCCCGCTTCAATTTCTCCCCATATTCCTTGTATAGCTCCCTTTAGAGGTAAACGTAATCGGGCGTCCCCTGGTATCTGCTCCGATTCAGGCACGGACAGCCCCAAATGATCTTCTCTGTAATTCTATAAACCCATAGGGTCAAACTACGAGAAAATATCCACAAAACGGCACGCTTCAATTTTTCTCCATTTTCCTTGTATAGTTCCCTTTAGAGGTAAACGTAATCGGGCGCCTCTTGGCATCTGCTCCGATTCAGGCACGGACAGCCGCAAATGAACTTTTCTGCAATTCTATAAACCCATAGGGTCAAACTACGAGAAAATATCCACAAAACGGCCCGCTTCAATTTCTCCCCATATTCCTTGTATAGCTCCCTCTAGAGGTAAACGTAATCGGGCGTCCCTTGGTATCTGCTCCGATTCAGGCACGGACAGCCCCAAATGATCTTTTCTGCAATTCTATAAACCCATAGGGTCAAACTACGAGAAAATATCCACAAAACGACACGCTTCAATTTTTCTCCATTTTCCTTGTATAGCTCCCTTTAGAGGTAAACGTAATCGGGCATCCCCTGGTATTTGCTCTGATTCAGGCACGGATAGCCCCAAATGAAGTTTTCTGCAATTCTATAAACCCATAGGGTCAAACTACGAGAAAATATCCACAAAACGGCCCGCTTCAATTTCTCCCCATTTTCCTTGTATAGCTCCCTTTAAAGGTAAACGTAATCAGGCGCCTCCTGGTATCTGCTCCGATTCGGGCACGGACTGCCGCAAATGAAGTTTTCTGCAATTCTATAAACCCATAGGGTCAAACTACGAGAAAATATCCACAAAACGGCCCGCTTCAATTTCTCCCCATATTCCTTGTATAGCTCCCTTTAGAGGTAAACGTAATCGGGCGTCCCCTGGTATCTGCTCCGATTCAGGCACGGACATCCCCAAATGATCTTCTCTGCAATTCTATAAACCCATAGGGTCAAACTACGAGAAAATATCCACAAAACGGCACGCTTCAATTTTTCTCCATTTTCCTTGTATAGTTCCCTTTAGAGGTAAACGTAATCGGGCGCCTCTTGGCATCTGCTCAGATTCAGGCACGGACAGCCGCAAATGAAGTTTTCTGCAACTCTGTAAACCCATATGGTCAAACTACGAGAAAATATCCACAAAACGGCCCGCTTCAATTTCTCCCCATTTTCCTTGTATAGCTCACTTTAGAGGTAAACGTAATCGGGCGCCTTCTGGTATCTGCTCCGATTCAGGCACGGACAGCCGCAAATGAAGTTTTCTGCAATTTTATAAACCCATAGGGTCAAACTACGAGAAAATATCAACAAAAAGGTCCGCTTCAATTTTTCCCCATTTTCCAAGTATAGCTCCCTTTAGAGGTAAACGTAATCGGGCGTTTCCTGGTATCTGCTCCAATTCAGGCACGGACAGCAGCAAATGAACTTTTCTGCAATTCTATAAACCCATAGGGTCAAACTACGAGAAAATATCAACAAAAAGGTCCGCTTCAATTTTTCCCCATTTTCCAAGTATAACTCCCTTTAGAGGTAAACGTAATCGGGCGTCTCCTGGTATCTGCTCCGATTCAGGAACGGACAGCCGCAAATGAACTTTTCTGCAATTCTATAAACCCATAGGGTCAAACTACGAGAAAATATCCACAAAACGGCCCGCTTCAATTTCTCCCCATATTCCTTGTATAGCTCCCTTTAGAGGTAAACGTAATCGGGCGTCCCCTGGTATCTGCTCCGATTCAGGCACGGACAGCCCCAAATGATCTTCTCTGCAATTCTATAAACCCATAGGGTCAAACTACGAGAAAATATCCACAAAACGACACGCTTCAATTTTTCTCCATTTTCCTTGTATAGTTCCCTTTAGAGGTAAACGTAATCGGGCGCCTCTTGGCATCTGCTCCGATTCAGGCACGGACAGCCGCAAATGAAGTTTTCTGCAACTCTGTAAACCCATAGGGTCAAACTACGAGAAAATATCCACAAAACGGCCCGCTTCAATTTCTCCCCATTTTCCTTGTATAGCTCACTTTAGAGGTAAACGTAATCGGGCGCCTTCTGGTATCTGCTCCGATTCAGGCACGGACAGCCGCAAATGAAGTTTTCTGCAATTCTATAAACCAATAGGGTCAAACTACGAGAAAATATCAACAAAAAGGTCCGCTTCAATTTTTCCCCATTTTCCAAGTATAGCTCCCTTTAGAGGTAAACGTAATCGGGCGTCTCCTGGTATCTGCTCCAATTCAGGCACGGACAGCCGCAAATGAACTTTTCTGCAATCCTATAAACCCATAGGGTCAAACTACGAGAAAATATCAACAAAAAGGTCCGCTTCAATTTTTCCCCATTTTCCAAGTATAGCTCCCTTTAGAGGTAAACGTAATCGGGCGTCTCCTGGTATCTGCTCCGATTCAGGCACGGACAGCCGCAAATGAACTTTTCTGCAATTCTATAAACCCATAGGGTCAAACTACGAGAAAATATCCACAAAACGGCCCGCTTCAATTTCTCCCCATATTCCTTGTATAGCTCCCTTTAGAGGTAAACGTAATCGGGCGTCCCCTGGTATCTGCTCCGATTCAGGCACGGACAGCCCCAAATGATCTTTTCTGCAATTCTATAAACCCATAGGGTCAAACTACGAGAAAATATCCACAAAACGACACGCTTCAATTTTTCTCCATTTTCCTTGTATAGCTCCCTTTAGAGGTAAACGTAATCCGGCGTCCCCTGGTTCTGCTCCGATTCAGGCACGGACACCCCCAAATGAATTTTTCTTCAATTCGATAAATCCATAGGGTCAAACAACGAGAAAATATCCACAAAACGGCCCGCTTCAATTTTTCCCCATTTTCCTTGTATAGCTCCCTTTAGAGGTAAACGTAATCGGGCATCCCCTGGTATTTGCTCTGATTCAGGCACGGATAGCCCCAAATGAAGTTTTCTGCAATTCTATAAACCCATAGGGTCAAACTACGAGAAAATATCCACAAAATGGCCCGCTTCAATTTCTCCCCATTTTCCTTGTATAGCTCCCTTTAAAGGTAAACGTAATCAGGCGCCTCCTGGTATCTGCTCCGATTCGGGCACGGACTGCCGCAAATGAAGTTTTCTGCAATTCTATAAACCCATAGGGTCAAACTACGAGAAAATATCCACAAAACGGCTCGCTTCAATTTCTCCCCATATTCCTTGTATAGCTCCCTTTAGAGGTAAACGTAATCGGGCGTCCCTTGGTATCTGCTCCGATTCAGGCACGGACATCCCCAAATGATCTTCTCTGCAATTCTATAAACCCATAGGGTCAAACTACGAGAAAATATCCACAAAACGGCACGCTTCAATTTTTCTCCATTTTCCTTGTATAGTTCCCTTTAGAGGTAAACGTAATCGGGCGCCTCTTGGCATCTGCTCCGATTTAGGCACGGACAGCCGCAAATGAAGTTTTCTGCAACTCTGTAAACCCATAGGGTCAAACTACGAGAAAATATCCACAAAATGGCCCGCTTCAATTTCTCCCCATTTTCCTTGTATAGCTCACTTTAGAGGTAAACGTAATCGGGCGCCTTCTGGTATCTGCTCCGATTCAGGCACGGAGAGCCGCAAATGAAGTTTTCTGCAATTCTATAAACCCATAGGGTCAAACTACGAGAAAATATCAACAAAAAGGTCCGCTTCAATTTTTCCCCATTTTCCAAGTATAGCTCCCTTTAGAGGTAAACGTAATCGGGCGTCTCCTGGTATCTGCTCCAATTCAGGCACGGACAGCCGCACATGAACTTTTCTGCAATTCTATAAACTCATAGGGTCAAACTACGAGAAAATATCAACAAAAAGGTCCGCTTCAATTTTTCCCCATTTTCCAAGTATAGCTCCCTTTAGAGGTAAACGAAATCGGGCGTCTCCTGGTATCTGCTCCGATTCAGGAACGGACAGCCGCAAATGAACTTTTCTGCAATTCTATAAACCCATAGGGTCAAACTACGAGAAAATATCCACAAAACGGCCCGCTTCCATTTCTCCCCATATTCCTTGTATAGCTCCCTTTAGAGGTAAACGTAATCGGGCGTCCCCTGGTATCTGCTCCGATTCAGGCACGGACAGCCCCAAATGATCTTCTCTGCAATTCTATAAACCCATAGGGTCAAACTACGAGAAAATATCCACAAAACGGCACGCTTCAATTTTTCTCCATTTTCCTTGTATAGTTCCCTTTAGAGGTAAACGTAATCGGGCGTCCCCTGGTATCTGCTCCGATTCAGGCACGGACAGCCCCAAATGATCTTCTCTGCAATTCTATAAACCCATAGGGTCAAACTACGAGAAAATATCCACAAAACGGCACGCTTCAATTTTTCTCCATTTTCCTTGTATAGTTCCCTTTAGAGGTAAACGTAATCGGGCGCCTCTTGGCATCTGCTCCGATTCAGGCACGGACAGCCGCAAATGAAGTTTTCTGCAACTCTGTAAACCCATAGGGTCAAACTACGAGAAAATATCCACAAAACGGCCCGCTTCAATTTCTCCCCATTTTCCTTGTATAGCTCACTTTAGAGGTAAACGTAATCGGGCGCCTTCTGGTATCTGCTCCGATTCAGGCACGGACAGCCGCAAATGAAGTTTTCTGCAATTCTATAAACCCATAGGGTCAAACTACGAGAAAATATCAACAAAAAGGTCCGCTTCAATTTTTCCCCATTTTCCAAGTATAGCTCCCTTTAGAGGTAAACGTAATCGGGCGTCTCCTGGTATCTGCTCCAATTCAGGCACGGACAGCCGCAAATGAACTTTTCTGCAATCCTATAAACCCATAGGGTCAAACTACGAGAAAATATCAACAAAAAGGTCCGCTTCAATTTTTCCCCATTTTCCAAGTATAGCTCCCTTTAGAGGTAAACGTAATCGGGCGTCTCCTGGTATCTGCTCCGATTCAGGCACGGACAGCCGCAAATGAACTTTTCTGCAATTCTATAAACCCATAGGGTCAAACTACGAGAAAATATCCACAAAACGGCCCGCTTCAATTTCTCCCCATATTCCTTGTATAGCTCCCTTTAGAGGTAAACGTAATCGGGCGTCCCCTGGTATCTGCTCCGATTCAGGCACGGACAGCCCCAAATGATCTTTTCTGCAATTCTATAAACCCATAGGGTCAAACTACGAGAAAATATCCACAAAACGACACGCTTCAATTTTTCTCCATTTTCCTTGTATAGCTCCCTTTAGAGGTAAACGTAATCGGGCGTCCCCTGGTTCTGCTCCGATTCAGGCACGGACACCCCCAAATGAATTTTTCTTCAATTCGATAAATCCATAGGGTCAAACAACGAGAAAATATCCACAAAACGGCCCGCTTCAATTTTTCCCCATTTTCCTTGTATAGCTCCCTTTAGAGGTAAACGTAATCGGGCATCCCCTGGTATTTGCTCTGATTCAGGCACGGATAGCCCCAAATGAAGTTTTCTGCAATTCTATAAACCCATAGGGTCAAACTACGAGAAAATATCCACAAAATGGCCCGCTTCAATTTCTCCCCATTTTCCTTGTATAGCTCCCTTTAAAGGTAAACGTAATCAGGCGCCTCCTGGTATCTGCTCCGATTCGGGCACGGACTGCCGCAAATGAAGTTTTCTGCAATTCTATAAACCCATAGGGTCAAACTACGAGAAAATATCCACAAAATGGCCCGCTTCAATTTCTCCCCATTTTCCTTGTATAGCTCACTTTAGAGGTAAACGTAATCGGGCGCCTTCTGGTATCTGCTCCGATTCAGGCACGGACAGCCCCAAATGATCTTTTCTGCAATTCTATAAACCCATAGGGTCAAACTACGAGAAAATATCCACAAAACGACACGCTTCAATTTTTCTCCATTTTCCTTGTATAGCTCCCTTTAGAGGTAAACGTAATCGGGCGTCCCCTGGTTCTGCTCCGATTCAGGCACGGACACCCCCAAATGAATTTTTCTTCAATTCGATAAATCCATAGGGTCAAACAACGAGAAAATATCCACAAAACGGCTCGCTTCAATTTCTCCCCATATTCCTTGTATAGCTCCCTTTAGAGGTAAACGTAATCGGGCGTCCCTTGGTATCTGCTCCGATTCAGGCACGGACATCCCCAAATGATCTTCTCTGCAATTCTATAAACCCATAGGGTCAAACTACGAGAAAATATCCACAAAACGGCACGCTTCAATTTTTCTCCATTTTCCTTGTATAGTTCCCTTTAGAGGTAAACGTAATCGGGCGCCTCTTGGCATCTGCTCCGATTTAGGCACGGACAGCCGCAAATGAAGTTTTCTGCAACTCTGTAAACCCATAGGGTCAAACTACGAGAAAATATCCACAAAATGGCCCGCTTCAATTTCTCCCCATTTTCCTTGTATAGCTCACTTTAGAGGTAAACGTAATCGGGCGCCTTCTGGTATCTGCTCCGATTCAGGCACGGAGAGCCGCAAATGAAGTTTTCTGCAATTCTATAAACCCATAGGGTCAAACTACGAGAAAATATCAACAAAAAGGTCCGCTTCAATTTTTCCCCATTTTCCAAGTATAGCTCCCTTTAGAGGTAAACGTAATCGGGCGTCTCCTGGTATCTGCTCCAATTCAGGCACGGACAGCCGCACATGAACTTTTCTGCAATTCTATAAACTCATAGGGTCAAACTACGAGAAAATATCAACAAAAAGGTCCGCTTCAATTTTTCCCCATTTTCCAAGTATAGCTCCCTTTAGAGGTAAACGAAATCGGGCGTCTCCTGGTATCTGCTCCGATTCAGGAACGGACAGCCGCAAATGAACTTTTCTGCAATTCTATAAACCCATAGGGTCAAACTACGAGAAAATATCCACAAAACGGCCCGCTTCCATTTCTCCCCATATTCCTTGTATAGCTCCCTTTAGAGGTAAACGTAATCGGGCGTCCCCTGGTATCTGCTCCGATTCAGGCACGGACAGCCCCAAATGATCTTCTCTGCAATTCTATAAACCCATAGGGTCAAACTACGAGAAAATATCCACAAAACGGCACGCTTCAATTTTTCTCCATTTTCCTTGTATAGTTCCCTTTAGAGGTAAACGTAATCGGGCGTCCCCTGGTATCTGCTCCGATTCAGGCACGGACAGCCGCAAATGAAGTTTTCTGCAACTCTGTAAACCCATAGGGTCAAACTACGAGAAAATATCCACAAAAAGGCCCGCTTCAATTTCTCCCCATTTTCCTTGTATAGCTCACTTTAGAGGTAAACGTAATCGGGCGCCTTCTGGTATCTGCTCCGATTCAGGCACGGACAGCCGCAAATGAAGTTTTCTGCAATTCTATAAACCCATAGGGTCAAACTACGAGAAAATATCAACAAAAAGGTCCGCTTCAATTTTTCCCCATTTTCCAAGTATAGCTCCCTTTAGAGGTAAACGTAATCGGGCGTCTCCTGGTATCTGCTCCAATTCAGGCACGGACAGCCGCAAATGAACTTTTCTGCAATTCTATAAACCCATAGGGTCAAACTACGAGAAAATATCAACAAAAAGGTCCGCTTCAATTTTTCCCCATTTTCCAAGTATAGCTCCCTTTAGAGGTAAACGTAATCGGGCGTCTCCTAGTATCTGCTCCGATTCAGGCACGGACAGCCGCAAATGAACTTTTCTGCAATTCTATAAACCCATAGGGTCAAACTACGAGAAAATATCCACAAAACGGTCCGCTTCAATTTCTCCCCATATTCCTTGTATAGCTCCCTTTAGAGGTAAACGTAATCGGGCGTCCCCTGGTATCTGCTCCGATTCAGGCACGGACAGCCCCAAATGATCTTTTCTGAAATTCTATAAACCCATAGGGTCAAACTACGAGAAAATATCCACAAAACGGCCCGCTTCAATTTCTCCCCATATTCCTTGTATAGCTCCCTTTAGAGGTAAACGTAATCGGGCGTCCCCTGGTATCTGCTCCGATTCAGGCACGGACAGCCCCAAATGATCTTTTCTGAAATTCTATAAACCCATAGGGTCAAACTACGAGAAAATATCCACAAAACGACACGCTTCAATTTTTCTCCATTTTCCTTGTATAGCTCCCTTTAGAGGTAAACGTAATTGGGCGTCCCCTGGTTCTGCTCCGATTCAGGCACGGACACCCCCAAATGAATTTTTCTTCAATTCGATAAATCCATAGGGTCAAACAACGAGAAAATATCCACAAAACGGCCCGCTTCAATTTTTCCCCATTTTCCTTGTATAGCTCCCTTTAGAGGTAAACGTAATCGGGCATCCCCTGGTATTTGCTCTGATTCAGGCACGGATAGCCCCAAATGAAGTTTTCTGCAATTCTATAAACCCATAGGGTCAAACAACGAGAAAATATCCACAAAACGGCCCACTTCAATTTCTCCCCATTTTCCTTGTATAGCTCCCTTTAAAGGTAAACGTAATCAGGCGCCTCCTGGTATCTGCTCCGATTCGGGCACGGACTGCCGCAAATGAAGTTTTCTGCAATTCTATAAACCCATAGGGTCAAACAACGAGAAAATATCCACAAAACGGCCCGCTTCAATTTCTCCCCATATTCCTTGTATAGCTCCCTTTAGAGGTAAACGTAATCGGGCGTCCCCTGGTATCTGCTCCGATTCAGGCACGGACATCCCCAAATGATCTTCTCTGCAATTCTATAAACCCATAGGGTCAAACTACGAGAAAATATCCACAAAACGGCACGCTTCAATTTTTCTACATTTTCCTTGTATAGTTCCCTTTAGAGGTAAACGTAATCGGGCGCCTCTTGGCATCTGCTCCGATTCAGGCACGGACAGCCGCAAATGAAGTTTTCTGCAACTCTGTAAACCCATAGGGTCAAACTACGAGAAAATATCCACAAAACGGCCCGCTTCAATTTCTCCCCATTTTCCTTGTATAGCTCACTTTAGAGGTAAACGTAATCGGGCGCCTTCTGGTATCTGCTCCGATTCAGGCACGGAGAGCCGCAAATGAAGTTTTCTGCAATTCTATAAACCCATAGGGTCAAACTACGAGAAAATATCAACAAAAAGGTCCGCTTCAATTTTTCCCCATTTTCCAAGTATAGCTCCCTTTAGAGGTAAACGTAATCGGGCGTCTCCTGGTATCTGCTCCAATTCAGGCACGGACAGCCGCAAATGAACTTTTATGCAATTCTATAAACCCATAGGGTCAAACTACGAGAAAATATCAACAAAAAGGTCCGCTTCAATTTTTCCCCATTTTCCAAGTATAGCTCCCTTTAGAGGTAAACGTAATCGGGCGTCTCCTGGTATCTGCTCCGATTCAGGAACGGACAGCCGCAAATGAACTTTTCTGCAATTCTATAAACCCATAGGGTCAAACTACGAGAAAATATCCACAAAACGGCCCGCTTCAATTTCTCCCCATATTCCTTGTATAGCTCCCTTTAGAGGTAAACGTAATCGGGCGTCCCCTGGTATCTGCTCCGATTCAGGCACGGACATCCCCAAATGATCTTCTCTGCAATTCTATAAACCCATAGGGTCAAACTACGAGAAAATATCCACAAAACGGCACGCTTCAATTTTTCTCCATTTTCCTTGTATAGTTCCCTTTAGATGTAAACGTAATCGGGCGCCTCTTGGCATCTGCTCCGATTCAGGCACGGACAGCCGCAAATGAAGTTTTCTGCAACTCTGTAAACCCATAGGGTCAAACTACGAGAAAATATCCACAAAACGGCCCGCTTCAATTTCTCCCCATTTTCCTTGTATAGCTCACTTTAGAGGTAAACGTAATCGGGCGCCTTCTGGTATCTGCTCCGATTCAGGCACGGACAGCCGCAAATGAAGTTTTCTGCAATTCTATAAACCCATAGGGTCAAACTACGAGAAAATATCCACAAAACGGCCCGCTTCAATTTCTCCCCATATTCCTTGTATAGCTCCCTTTAGAGGTAAACGTAATCGGGCGTCCCCTGGTATCTGCTCCGATTCAGGCACGGACAGCCCCAAATGATCTTTTCTGAAATTCTATAAACCCATAGGGTCAAACTACGAGAAAATATCCACAAAACGACACGCTTCAATTTTTCTCCATTTTCCTTGTATAGCTCCCTTTAGAGGTAAACGTAATCGGGTGTCCCCTGGTTCTGCTCCGATTCAGGCACGGACACCCCCAAATGAATTTTTCTTCAATTCGATAAATCCATAGGGTCAAACAACGAGAAAATATCCACAAAACGGCCCGCTTCAATTTTTCCCCATTTTCCTTGTATAGCTCCCTTTAGAGGTAAACGTAATCGGGCATCCCCTGGTATTTGCTCTGATTCAGGCACGGATAGCCCCAAATGAAGTTTTCTGCAATTCTATAAACCCATAGGGTCAAACTACGAGAAAATATCCACAAAACGGCCCACTTCAATTTCTCCCCATTTTCCTTGTATAGCTCCCTTTAAAGGTAAACGTAATCAGGCGCCTCCTGGTATCTGCTCCGATTCGGGCACGGACTGCCGCAAATGAAGTTTTCTGCAATTCTATAAACCCATAGGGTCAAACAACGAGAAAATATCCACAAAACGGCCCGCTTCAATTTCTCCCCATATTCCTTGTATAGCTCCCTTTAGAGGTAAACGTAATCGGGCGTCCCCTGGTATCTGCTCCGATTCAGGCACGGACATCCCCAAATGATCTTCTCTGCAATTCTATAAACCCATAGGGTCAAACTACGAGAAAATATCCACAAAACGGCACGCTTCAATTTTTCTACATTTTCCTTGTATAGTTCCCTTTAGAGGTAAACGTAATCGGGCGCCTCTTGGCATCTGCTCCGATTCAGGCACGGACAGCCGCAAATGAAGTTTTCTGCAACTCTGTAAACCCATAGGGTCAAACTACGAGAAAATATCCACAAAACGGCCCGCTTCAATTTCTCCCCATTTTCCTTGTATAGCTCACTTTAGAGGTAAACGTAATCGGGCGCCTTCTGGTATCTGCTCCGATTCAGGCACGGAGAGCCGCAAATGAAGTTTTCTGCAATTCTATAAACCCATAGGGTCAAACTACGAGAAAATATCAACAAAAAGGTCCGCTTCAATTTTTCCCCATTTTCCAAGTATAGCTCCCTTTAGAGGTAAACGTAATCGGGCGTCTCCTGGTATCTGCTCCAATTCAGGCACGGACAGCCGCAAATGAACTTTTCTGCAATTCTATAAACCCATAGGGTCAAACTACGAGAAAATATCAACAAAAAGGTCCGCTTCAATTTTTCCCCATTTTCCAAGTATAGCTCCCTTTAGAGGTAAACGTAATCGGGCGTCTCCTGGTATCTGCTCCAATTCAGGCACGGACAGCCGCAAATGAACTTTTATGCAATTCTATAAACCCATAGGGTCAAACTACGAGAAAATATCAACAAAAAGGTCCGCTTCAATTTTTCCCCATTTTCCAAGTATAGCTCCCTTTAGAGGTAAACGTAATCGGGCGTCTCCTGGTATCTGCTCCGATTCAGGAACGGACAGCCGCAAATGAACTTTTCTGCAATTCTATAAACCCATAGGGTCAAACTACGAGAAAATATCCACAAAACGGCCCGCTTCAATTTCTCCCCATATTCCTTGTATAGCTCCCTTTAGAGGTAAACGTAATCGGGCGTCCCCTGGTATCTGCTCCGATTCAGGCACGGACATCCCCAAATGATCTTCTCTGCAATTCTATAAACCCATAGGGTCAAACTACGAGAAAATATCCACAAAACGGCACGCTTCAATTTTTCTCCATTTTCCTTGTATAGTTCCCTTTAGATGTAAACGTAATCGGGCGCCTCTTGGCATCTGCTCCGATTCAGGCACGGACAGCCGCAAATGAAGTTTTCTGCAACTCTGTAAACCCATAGGGTCAAACTACGAGAAAATATCCACAAAACGGCCCGCTTCAATTTCTCCCCATTTTCCTTGTATAGCTCACTTTAGAGGTAAACGTAATCGGGCGCCTTCTGGTATCTGCTCCGATTCAGGCACGGACAGCCGCAAATGAAGTTTTCTGCAATTCTATAAACCCATAGGGTCAAACTACGAGAAAATATCCACAAAACGGCCCGCTTCAATTTCTCCCCATATTCCTTGTATAGCTCCCTTTAGAGGTAAACGTAATCGGGCGTCCCCTGGTATCTGCTCCGATTCAGGCACGGACAGCCCCAAATGATCTTTTCTGAAATTCTATAAACCCATAGGGTCAAACTACGAGAAAATATCCACAAAACGACACGCTTCAATTTTTCTCCATTTTCCTTGTATAGCTCCCTTTAGAGGTAAACGTAATCGGGTGTCCCCTGGTTCTGCTCCGATTCAGGCACGGACACCCCCAAATGAATTTTTCTTCAATTCGATAAATCCATAGGGTCAAACAACGAGAAAATATCCACAAAACGGCCCGCTTCAATTTTTCCCCATTTTCCTTGTATAGCTCCCTTTAGAGGTAAACGTAATCGGGCATCCCCTGGTATTTGCTCTGATTCAGGCACGGATAGCCCCAAATGAAGTTTTCTGCAATTCTATAAACCCATAGGGTCAAACTACGAGAAAATATCCACAAAACGGCCCACTTCAATTTCTCCCCATTTTCCTTGTATAGCTCCCTTTAAAGGTAAACGTAATCAGGCGCCTCCTGGTATCTGCTCCGATTCGGGCACGGACTGCCGCAAATGAAGTTTTCTGCAATTCTATAAACCCATAGGGTCAAACAACGAGAAAATATCCACAAAACGGCCCGCTTCAATTTCTCCCCATATTCCTTGTATAGCTCCCTTTAGAGGTAAACGTAATCGGGCGTCCCCTGGTATCTGCTCCGATTCAGGCACGGACATCCCCAAATGATCTTCTCTGCAATTCTATAAACCCATAGGGTCAAACTACGAGAAAATATCCACAAAACGGCACGCTTCAATTTTTCTACATTTTCCTTGTATAGTTCCCTTTAGAGGTAAACGTAATCGGGCGCCTCTTGGCATCTGCTCCGATTCAGGCACGGACAGCCGCAAATGAAGTTTTCTGCAACTCTGTAAACCCATAGGGTCAAACTACGAGAAAATATCCACAAAACGGCCCGCTTCAATTTCTCCCCATTTTCCTTGTATAGCTCACTTTAGAGGTAAACGTAATCGGGCGCCTTCTGGTATCTGCTCCGATTCAGGCACGGAGAGCCGCAAATGAAGTTTTCTGCAATTCTATAAACCCATAGGGTCAAACTACGAGAAAATATCAACAAAAAGGTCCGCTTCAATTTTTCCCCATTTTCCAAGTATAGCTCCCTTTAGAGGTAAACGTAATCGGGCGTCTCCTGGTATCTGCTCCAATTCAGGCACGGACAGCCGCAAATGAACTTTTCTGCAATTCTATAAACCCATAGGGTCAAACTACGAGAAAATATCAACAAAAAGGTCCGCTTCAATTTTTCCCCATTTTCCAAGTATAGCTCCCTTTAGAGGTAAACGTAATCGGGCGTCTCCTGGTATCTGCTCCGATTCAGGAACGGACAGCCGCAAATGAACTTTTCTGCAATTCTATAAACCCATAGGGTCAAACTACGAGAAAATATCCACAAAACGGCCCGCTTCAATTTCTCCCCATATTCCTTGTATAGCTCCCTTTAGAGGTAAACGTAATCGGGCGTCCCCTGGTATCTGCTCCGATTCAGGCACGGTCATCCCCAAATGATCTTCTCTGCAATTCTATAAACCCATAGGGTCAAACTACGAGAAAATATCCACAAAACGGCACGCTTCAATTTTTCTCCATTTTCCTTGTATAGTTCCCTTTAGAGGTAAACGTAATCGGGCGCCTCTTGGCATCTGCTCCGATTCAGGCACGGACAGCCGCAAATGAAGTTTTCTGCAACTCTATAAACCCATAGGGTCAAACTACGAGAAAATATCCACAAAACGGCTCGCTTCAATTTCTCCCCATTTTCCTTGTATAGCTCACTTTAGAGGTAAACGTAATCGGGCGCCTTCTGGTATCTGCTCCGATTCAGGCACGGACAGCCGCAAATGAAGTTTTCTGCAATTCTATAAACCCATAGGGTCAAACTACGAGAAAATATCAACAAAAAGGTCCGCTTCAATTTTTCCCCATTTTCCAAGTATAGCTCCCTTTAGAGGTAAACGTAATCGGGCGTCTCCTGGTATCTGCTCCAATTCAGGCACGGACAGCCGCAAATGAACTTTTCTGCAATTCTATAAACCCATAGGGTCAAACTACGAGAAAATATCAACAAAAAGGTCCGCTTCAATTTTTCCCCATTTTCCAAGTATAGCTCCCTTTAGAGGTAAACGTAATCGGGCGTCTCCTGGTATCTGCTCCGATTCAGGCACGGACAGCCGCAAATGAACTTTTCTGCAATTCTATAAACCCATAGGGTCAAACTACGAGAAAATATCCACAAAACGGCCCGCTTCAATTTCTCCCCATATTCCTTGTATAGCTCCCTTTAGAGGTAAACGTAATCGGGCGTCCCCTGGTATCTGCTCCGATTCAGGCACGGACAGCCCCAAATGATCTTCTCTGCAATTCTATAAACCCATAGGGTCAAACTACGAGAAAATATCCACAAAACGGCATGCTTCAATTTTTCTCCATTTTCCTTGTATAGTTCCCTTTAGAGGTAAACGTAATCGGGCGCCTCTTGGCATCTGCTCCGATTCAGGCACGGACAGCCGCAAATGAAGTTTTCTGCAACTCTATAAACCCATAGGGTCAAACTACGTGAAAATATCCACAAAACGGCCCGCTTCAATTTCTCCCCATTTTCCTTGTATAGCTCACTTTAGAGGTAAACGTAATCGGGCGCCTTCTGGTATCTGCTCCGATTCAGGCACGGACAGCCGCAAATGAAGTTTTTTGCAATTCTATAAACCCATAGGGTCAAACTACGAGAAAATATCAACAAAAAGGTCCGCTTCAATTTTTCCCCATTTTCCAAGTATAGCTCCCTTTAGAGGTAAACGTAATCGGGCGTCTCCTGGTATCTGCTCCGATTCAGGCACGGACAGCCGCAAATGAACTTTTCTGCAATTCTATAAACCCATAGGGTCAAACTACGAGAAAATATCAACAAAAAGGTCCGCTTCAATTTTTCCCAATTTTCCAAGTATAGCTCCCTTTAGAGGTAAACGTAATCGGGAGTCTCCTGGTATCTGCTCCGATTTAGGCACGGACATCCGCAAATGAACTTTTCTGCAATTCTATAAATCCATAGGGTCAAACTACGAGAAAATATCCACAAAACGGCCCGCTTCAATTTCTCCCCATATTTCTTGTATAGCTCCCTTTAGAGGTAAACGTAATCGGGCGTCCCCTGGTATCTGCTCCGATTCAGGCACGGACAGCCCCAAATGATCTTCTCTGCAATTCTATAAACCCATGGGGTCAAACTACGAGAAAATATCCACAAAACGCCACGCTTCAATTTTTCTCCATTTTCCTTGTATAGTTCCCTTTAGAGGTAAACGTAATCGGGCGCCTCTTGGCATCTGCTCCGATTCAGGCACGGACAGCCGCAAATGAACTTTTCTGCAATTCTATAAACCCATAGGGTCAAACTACGAGAAAATATCCACAAAACGGCCCGCTTCAATTTCTCCCCATATTCCTTGTATAGCTCCCTTTAGATGTAAACGTAATCGGGCGTCCCTTGGTATCTGCTCCGATTCAGGCACGGACAGCCCCAAATGATCTTTTCTGCAATTCTATAAACCCATAGGGTCAAACTACGAGAAAATATCCACAAAACGACACGCTTCAATTTTTCTCCATTTTCCTTGTATAGCTCCCTTTAGAGGTAAACGTAATCGGGCGTCCCCTGGTTCTGCTCCGATTCAGGCACGGACACCCCCAAATGAATTTTTCTTCAATTCGATAAACCCATAGGGTCAAACTACGAGAAAATATCCACAAAACGGCCCGCTTCAATTTTTCCCCATTTTCCTTGTATAGCTCCCTTTAGAGGTAAACGTAATCGGACATCCCCTGGTATTTGCTCTGATTCAGGCACGGATAGCCCCAAATGAAGTTTTCTGCAATTCTATAAACCCATAGGGTCAAACTACGAGAAAATATCCACAAAACGGCCCGCTTCAATTTCTCCCCATTTTCCTTGTATAGCTCCCTTTAAAGGTAAACGTAATCAGGCGCCTCCTGGTATCTGCTCCGATTCGGGCACGGACTGCCGCAAATGAAGTTTTCTGCAACTCTATAAACCCATAGGGTCAAACTACGAGAAAATATCCACAAAACGGCCCGCTTCAATTTCTCCCCATATTCCTTGTATAGCTCCCTTTAGAGGTAAACGTAATCGGGCGTCCCCTGGTATCTGCTCCGATTCAGGCACGGATAGCCCCAAATGATCTTCTCTGCAATTCTATAAACCCATAGGGTCAAACTACGAGAAAATATCCACAAAACGGCACGCTTCAATTTTTCTCCATTTTCCTTGTATAGTTCCCTTTAGAGGTAAACGTAATCGGGCGCCTCTTGGCATCTGCTCCGATTCAGGCACGGACAGCCGCAAATGAAGTTTTCTGCAACTCTATAAACCCATAGGATCAAACTACGAGAAAATATCAACAAAAAGGTCCGCTTCAATTTTTCCCCATTTTCCAAGTATAGCTCCCTTTAGAGGTAAACGTAATCGGGCGTCTCCTGGTATCTGCTCCGATTCAGGCACGGACAGCCCAAATGAACTTTTCTGCAATTCTATAAACCCATAGGGTCAAACTACGAGAAAATATCAACAAAAAGGTCCGCTTCAATTTTTCCCCATTTTCCAAGTATAGCTCCCTTTAGAGGTAAACGTAATCGGGCGTCTCCTGGTATCTGCTCCGATTCAGGCACGGACAGTCGCAAATGAACTTTTCTGCAATTCTATAAACCCATAGGGTCAAACTACGAGAAAATATCCACAAAACGGCCCGCTTCAAGTTCTCCCCATATTCCTTGTATAGCTCCCTTTAGAGGTAAACGTAATCGGGCGTCCCCTGGTATCTGCTCCGATTCAGGCACGGACATCCCCAAATGATCTTCTCTGCAATTCTATAAACCCATAGGGTCAAACTACGAGAAAATATCCACAAAACGGCACGCTTCAATTTTTCTCCATTTTCCTTGTATAGTTCCCTTTAGAGGTAAACGTAATCGGGCGCCTCTTGGCATCTGCTCCGATTCAGGCACGGACAGCCGCAAATGAAGTTTTCTGCAACTCTATAAACCCATAGGGTCAAACTACGAGAAAATATCCACAAAACGGCCCGCTTCAATTTTTCCCCATTTTCCTTGTATAGCTCCCTTTAGAGGTAAACGTAATCAAGCATCCCTTGGTATCTGCTCCGATTCAGGCACGGACAGCCCAAATGAACTTTTCTGCAATTCTATAAACCCATACGGTCAAACTACGAGAAAATATCCACAAAACGGCCCGCTTCAATTTTTCCTCATTTTCCTTGTATAGCTCCCTTTAGAGGTAAACGTAATCGGCCGTCCCCTGGTATCTGCTCCGATTCAGGCACGGACAGCCCCAAATGAACTTTTCTGCAATTTTTTTTTTTTTTTTTTGCTAATTTCTTTTCTGCAATTCTATAAACCCATAGGGTCAAACTACGAGAAAATATCCACAAAACGGCCCGCTTCAATTTCTCCCCATTTTCCTTGTATAGCTCCCTTTAGAGGTAAACGTAATCGGGCGTCTCCTAGTATCTGCTCCGATTCAGGCACGGACAGCCGCAAATAAAGTTTTCTGCAATTCTATAAACCCATAGGGTCAAACTATGAGAAAATATCAACAAAACGGCCCGCTTCAATTTTTCCCCATTTTCCTTGTATAGCTCCCTTTAGAGGTAAACGTAATCGGGCGTTCCCTGGTATCTGCTCTGATTCAGGCACGGACAGCCGCAAATGAACTTTTCTGCAATTCTATAAACCCATAGGGTCAAACTACGAGAAAATATCCACAAAACGGCCCGCTTCAATTTCTCCCCATATTCCTTGTATAGCTCCCTTTAGAGGTAAACGTAATCGGGCGTCCCCTGGTATCTGCTCCGATTCAGGCACGGACAGCCCCAAATGATCTTTTCTGCAATTCTATAAACCCATAGGGTCAAACTACGAGAAAATATCCACAAAACGACACGCTTCAATTTTTCTCCATTTTCCTTGTATAGCTCCCTTTAGAGGTAAACGTAATCGGGCGTCCCCTGGTTCTGCTCCGATTCAGGCACGGACACCCCCAAATGAATTTTTCTGCAATTCGATAAACCCATAGGGTCAAACTACGAGAAAATATCCACAAAACGGCCCGCTTCAATTTTTCCCCATTTTCCTTGTATAGCTCCCTTTAGAGGTAAACGTAATCGGGCATCCCCTGGTATTTGCTCTGATTCAGGCTCGGATAGCCCCAAATGAACTTTTCTGCAATTCTATAAACCCATAGGGTCAAACTACGAGAAAATATCCACAAAACGGCCTGCTTCAATTTTTCCCCATTTTCCTTGTATAGCTCCCTTTAGAGGTAAACATAATCGGGCGCCTCCTGGTATCTGCTCTGATTTAGGCACGGACAGCCGCAAATGAAGTTTTCTGCAATTCTATAAACCCATAGGGTCAAACTACGAGAAAATATCCACAAAACGGCCCGCCTCAATTTTTCCCCATTTTCCTTGTATAGCTCCCTTTAAAGGTAAACGTAATCGGGCGTCTCCTAGTATCTGCTCTGATTCAGGCACGGACAGCCGCAAATGAAGTTTTCTGCAATTCTATAAACCCATAGGGTCAAACTACGAGAAAATATCAACAAAAAGGCCCGCTTCAATTTTTCCCCATTTTCCTTGTATAGCTCCCTTTAGAGGTAAACATAACCGGGCGTCTCCTGGTATCTGCTCCGATTCAGGCTCGGACAGCCGCAAATGAAGTTTTCTGCAATTCTATAAACCCATACGGTCAAACTACGAGAAAATATCCACAAAACGGCCCGCTTCAATTTCTCCCCATTTTCCTTGTATAGCTCCCTTTAGAGGTAAACGTAATCGGGCGTCTCCTAGTATCTGCTCCGATTCAGGCACGGATAGCCGCAAATAAAGTTTTCTGCAATTCTATAAACCCATAGGGTCAAACTATGAGAAAATATCAACAAAACGACCCGCTTCAATTTTTTCCCATTTTCCTTGTATAGCTCCCTTTAGAGGTAAACGTAATCGGACGTCTCCTGGTATCTGCTCCGATTCAGGCACGGACAGCCGCAAATGAAGTTTTCTGCAATTCTATAAACCCATAGGGTCAAACAACGAGAAAATATCCACACAACGGCCCGCTTCAATTTTTCCCCATTTTCCTTGTATAGCTCCCTTTAGAGGTAAACGTAATCGGGCGTTCCCTAGTATCTGCTCTGATTCAGGCACGGACAGCCGCAAATGAACTTTTCTGCAATTCTATAAACCCATAGGGTCAAACTACGAGAAAATATCCACAAAACGGCCCGCTTCAATTTCTCCCCATATTCCTTGTATAGCTCCCTTTAGAGGTAAACGTAATCGGGCGTCCCCTGGTATCTGCTCCGATTCAGGCACGGACAGCCCCAAATGATCTTTTCTGCAATTCTATAAACCCATAGGGTCAAACTACGAGAAAATATCCACAAAACGACACGCTTCAATTTTTCTCCATTTTCCTTGTATAGCTCCCTTTAGAGGTAAACGTAATCGGGCGTCCCCTGGTTCTGCTCCGATTTAGGCACGGACACCCCCAAATGAATTTTTCTGCAATTCGATAAACCCATAGGGTCAAACTACGAGAAAATATCCACAAAACGGCCCGCTTCAATTTTTCCCCATTTTCCTTGTATAGCTCCCTTTAGAGGTAAACGTAATCGGGCATCCCCTGGTATTTGCTCTGATTCAGGCACGGATAGCCCCAAATGAACTTTTCTGCAATTCTATAAACCCATAGGGTCAAACTACGAGAAAATATCCACAAAACGGCCTGCTTCAATTTTTCCCCATTTTCCTTGTATAGCTCCCTTTAGAGGTAAACGTAATCGGGCGCCTCCTGGTATCTGCTCTGATTTAGGCACGGACAGCCGCAAATGAAGTTTTCTGCAATTCTATAAACCCATAGGGTCAAACTACGAGAAAATATCCACAAAACGGCCCGCTTCAATTTTTCCCCATTTTCCTTGTATAGCTCCCTTTAAAGGTAAACGTAATCGGGCGTCTCCTAGTATCTGCTCTGATTCAGGCACGGACAGCCGCAAATGAAGTTTTCTGCAATTCTATAAACCCATAGGGTCAAACTACGAGAAAATATCAACAAAAAGGCCCGCTTCAATTTTTCCCCATTTTTCTTGTATAGCTCCCTTTAGAGGTAAACGTAACCGGGCGTCTCCTGGTATCTGCTCCGATTCAGGCTCGGACAGCCGCAAATGAAGTTTTCTGCAATTCTATAAACCCATACGGTCAAACTACGAGAAAATATCCACAAAACGGCCCGCTTCAATTTCTCCCCATTTTCCTTGTATAGCTCCCTTTAGAGGTAAACGTAATCGGGCGTCTCCTAGTATCTGCTCCGATTCAGGCACGGACAGCCGCAAATAAAGCTTTCTGCAATTCTATAAACCCATAGGGTCAAACTATGAGAAAATATCAACAAAACGGCCCGCTTCAATTTTTTCCCATTTTCCTTGTGCTCCCTTTAGAGGTAAACGTAATCGGACGTCTCCTGGTATCTGCTCCGATTCAGGCACGGACAGCCGCAAATGAAGTTTTCTGCAATTCTATAAACCCATAGGGTCAAACAACGAGAAAATATCCACACAACGGCCCGCTTCAATTTTTCCCCATTTTCCTTGTATAGCTCCCTTTAGAGGTAAACGTAATCGGGCGTTCCCTAGTATCTGCTCTGATTCAGGCACGGACAGCCGCAAATGAACTTTTCTGCAATTCTATAAACCCATAGGGTCAAACTACGAGAAAATATCCACAAAACGGCACGCTTCAATTTTTCTCCATTTTCCTTGTATAGTTCCCTTTAGAGGTAAACGTAATCGGGCGCCTCTTGGCATCTGCTCCGATTCAGGCACGGACAGCCGCAAATGAAGTTTTCTGCAACTCTATAAACCCATAGGGTCAAACTACGAGAAAATATCCACAAAACGGCCCGCTTCAATTTTTCCCCATTTTCCTTGTATAGCTCCCTTTAGAGGTAAACGTAATCAAGCATCCCTTGGTATCTGCTCCGATTCAGGCACGGACAGCCCAAATGAACTTTTCTGCAATTCTATAAACCCATACGGTCAAACTACGAGAAAATATCCACAAAACGACCCGCTTCAATTTTTCCTCATTTTCCTTGTATAGCTCCCTTTAGAGGTAAACGTAATCGGCCGTCCCCTGGTATCTGCTCCGATTCAGGCACGGACAGCCCCAAATGAACTTTTCTGCAATTTTTTTTTTTTTTTGCTAATTTCTTTTCTGCAATTCTATAAACCCATAGGGTCAAACTACGAGAAAATATCCACAAAACGGCCCGCTTCAATTTCTCCCCATTTTCCTTGTATAGCTCCCTTTAGAGGTAAACGTAATCGGGCGTCTCCTAGTATCTGCTCCGATTCAGGCACGGACAGCCGCAAATAAAGTTTTCTGCAATTCTATAAACCCATAGGGTCAAACTACGAGAAAATATCCACAAAACGGCCTGCTTCAATTTTTCCCCATTTTCCTTGTATAGCTCCCTTTAGAGGTAAACGTAATCGGGCGCCTCCTGGTATCTGCTCTGATTTAGGCACGGACAGCCGCAAATGAAGTTTTCTGCAATTTTATAAACCCATAGGGTCAAACTACGAGAAAATATCCACAAAACGGCCCGCTTCAATTTTTCCCCATTTTCCTTGTATAGCTCCCTTTAAAGGTAAACGTAATCGGGCGTCTCCTAGTATCTGCTCTGATTCAGGCACGGACAGCCGCAAATGAAGTTTTCTGCAATTCTATAAACCCATAGGGTCAAACTACGAGAAAATATCAACAAAAAGGCCCGCTTCAATTTTTCCCCATTTTTCTTGTATAGCTCCCTTTAGAGGTAAACGTAACCGGGCGTCTCCTGGTATCTGCTCCGATTCAGGCTCGGACAGCCGCAAATGAAGTTTTCTGCAATTCTATAAACCCATACGGTCAAACTACGAGAAAATATCCACAAAACGGCCCGCTTCAATTTCTCCCCATTTTCCTTGTATAGCTCCCTTTAGAGGTAAACGTAATCGGGCGTCTCCTAGTATCTGCTCCGATTCAGGCACGGACAGCCGCAAATAAAGCTTTCTGCAATTCTATAAACCCATAGGGTCAAACTATGAGAAAATATCAACAAAACGGCCCGCTTCAATTTTTTCCCATTTTCCTTGTATAGCTCCCTTTAGAGGTAAACGTAATCGGACGTCTCCTGGTATCTGCTCCGATTCAGGCACGGACAGCCGCAAATGAAGTTTTCTGCAATTCTATAAACCCATAGGGTCAAACAACGAGAAAATATCCACACAACGGCCCGCTTCAATTTTTCCCCATTTTCCTTGTATAGCTCCCTTTAGAGGTAAACGTAATCGGGCGTTCCCTAGTATCTGCTCTGATTCAGGCACGGACAGCCGCAAATGAACTTTTCTGCAATTCTATAAACCCATAGGGTCAAACTACGAGAAAATATCCACAAAACGGCACGCTTCAATTTTTCTCCATTTTCCTTGTATAGTTCCCTTTAGAGGTAAACGTAATCGGGCGCCTCTTGGCATCTGCTCCGATTCAGGCACGGACAGCCGCAAATGAAGTTTTCTGCAACTCTATAAACCCATAGGGTCAAACTACGAGAAAATATCCACAAAACGGCCCGCTTCAATTTTTCCCCATTTTCCTTGTATAGCTCCCTTTAGAGGTAAACGTAATCAAGCATCCCTTGGTATCTGCTCCGATTCAGGCACGGACAGCCCAAATGAACTTTTCTGCAATTCTATAAACCCATACGGTCAAACTACGAGAAAATATCCACAAAACGGCCCGCTTCAATTTTTCCTCATTTTCCTTGTATAGCTCCCTTTAGAGGTAAACGTAATCGGCCGTCCCCTGGTATCTGCTCCGATTCAGGCACGGACAGCCCCAAATGAACTTTTCTGCAATTTTTTTTTTTTTTTTGCTAATTTCTTTTCTGCAATTCTATAAACCCATAGGGTCAAACTACGAGAAAATATCCACAAAACGGCCCGCTTCAATTTCTCCCCATTTTCCTTGTATAGCTCCCTTTAGAGGTAAACGTAATCGGGCGTCTCCTAGTATCTGCTCCGATTCAGGCACGGACAGCCGCAAATAAAGTTTTCTGCAATTCTATAAACCCATAGGGTCAAACTATGAGAAAATATCAACAAAACGGCCCGCTTCAATTTTTCCCCATTTTCCTTGTATAGCTCCCTTTAGAGGTAAACGTAATCGGGCGTTCCCTGGTATCTGCTCTGATTCAGGCACGGACAGCCGCAAATGAACTTTTCTGCAATTCAATAAACCCATAGGGTCAAACTACAAGAAAATATCCACAAAACGGCCCGCTTCAATTTCTCCCCATATTCCTTGTATAGCTCCCTTTAGAGGTAAACGTAATCGGGCGTCCCCTGGTATCTGCTCCGATTCAGGCACGGACAGCCCCAAATGATCTTTTCTGCAATTCTATAAACCCATAGGGTCAAACTACGAGAAAATATCCACAAAACGACACGCTTCAATTTTTCTCCATTTTCCTTGTATAGCTCCCTTTAGAGGTAAACGTAATCGGGCGTCCCCTGGTTCTGCTCCGATTCAGGCACGGACACCCCCAAATGAATTTTTCTGCAATTCGATAAACCCATAGGGTCAAACTACGAGAAAATATCCACAAAACGGCCCGCTTCAATTTTTCCCCATTTTCCTTGTATAGCTCCCTTTAGAGGTAAACGTAATCGGGCATCCCCTGGTATTTGCTCTGATTCAGGCACGGATAGCCCCAAATGAACTTTTCTGCAATTCTATAAACCCATAGGGTCAAACTACGAGAAAATATCCACAAAACGGCCTACTTCAATTTTTCCCCATTTTCCTTGTATAGCTCCCTTTAGAGGTAAACATAATCGGGCGCCTCCTGGTATCTGCTCTGATTTAGGCACGGACAGCCGCAAATGAAGTTTTCTGCAATTCTATAAACCCAAAGGGTCAAACTACGAGAAAATATCCACAAAACGGCCCGCTTCAATTTTTCCCCATTTTCCTTGTATAGCTCCCTTTAAAGGTAAACGTAATCGGGCGTCTCCTAGTATCTGCTCTGATTCAGGCACGGACAGCCGCAAATGAAGTTTTCTGCAATTCTATAAACCCATAGGGTCAAACTACGAGAAAATATCAACAAAAAGGCCCGCTTCAATTTTTCCCCATTTTCCTTGTATAGCTCCCTTTAGAGGTAAACGTAACCGGGCGTCTCCTTGTATCTGCTCCGATTCAGGCTCGGACAGCCGCAAATGAAGTTTTCTGCAATTCTATAAACCCATACGGTCAAACTACGAGAAAATATCCACAAAACGGCCCGCTTCAATTTCTCCCCATTTTCCTTGTATAGCTCCCTTTAGAGGTAAACGTAATCGGGCGTCTCCTAGTATCTGCTCCGATTCAGGCACGGACAGCCGCAAATAAAGTTTTCTGCAATTCTATAAACCCATAGGGTCAAACTATGAGAAAATATCAACAAAACGACCCGCTTCAATTTTTTCCCATTTTCCTTGTATAGCTCCCTTTAGAGGTAAACGTAATCGGACGTCTCCTGGTATCTGCTCCGATTCAGGCACGGACAGCCGCAAATGAAGTTTTCTGCAATTCTATAAACCCATAGGGTCAAACAACGAGAAAATATCCACACAACGGCCCGCTTCAATTTTTCCCCATTTTCCTTGTATAGCTCCCTTTAGAGGTAAACGTAATCGGGCGTTCCCTAGTATCTGCTCTGATTCAGGCACGGACAGCCGCAAATGAACTTTTCTGCAATTCTATAAACCCATAGGGTCAAACTACGAGAAAATATCCACAAAACGGCCCGCTTCAATTTCTCCCCATATTCCTTGTATAGCTCCCTTTAGAGGTAAACGTAATCGGGCGTCCCCTGGTATCTGCTCCGATTCAGGCACGGACAGCCCCAAATGATCTTTTCTGCAATTCTATAAACCCATAGGGTCAAACTACGAGAAAATATCCACAAAACGACACGCTTCAATTTTTCTCCATTTTCCTTGTATAGCTCCCTTTAGAGGTAAACGTAATCGGGCGTCCCCTGGTTCTGCTCCGATTCAGGCACGGACACCCCCAAATGAATTTTTCTGCAATTCGATAAACCCATAGGGTCAAACTACGAGAAAATATCCACAAAACGGCCCGCTTCAATTTTTCCCCATTTTCCTTGTATAGCTCCCTTTAGAGGTAAACGTAATCGGGCATCCCTTGGTATTTGCTCTGATTCAGGCACGGATAGCCCCAAATGAACTTTTCTGCAATTCTATAAACCCATAGGGTCAAACTACGAGAATATATCCACAAAACGGCCTGCTTCAATTTTTCCCCATTTTCCTTGTATAGCTCCCTTTAGAGGTAAACGTAATCGGGCGCCTCCTGGTATCTGCTCTGATTTAGGCACGGACAGCCGCAAATGAAGTTTTCTGCAATTCTATAAACCCATAGGGTCAAACTACGAGAAAATATCCACAAAACGGCCCGCTTCAATTTTTCCCCATTTTCCTTGTATAGCTCCCTTTAAAGGTAAACGTAATCGGGCGTCTCCTAGTATCTGCTCTGATTCAGGCACGGACAGCCGCAAATGAAGTTTTCTGCAATTCTATAAACCCATAGGGTCAAACTACGAGAAAATATCAACAAAAAGGCCCGCTTCAATTTTTCCCCATTTTTCTTGTATAGCTCCCTTTAGAGGTAAACGTAACCGGGTGTCTCCTGGTATCTGCTCCGATTCAGGCTCGGACAGCCGCAAATGAAGTTTTCTGCAATTCTATAAACCCATACGGTCAAACTACGAGAAAATATCCACAAAATGGCCCGCTTCAATTTCTCCCCATTTTCCTTGTATAGCTCCCTTTAGAGGTAAACGTAATCGGGCGTCTCCTAGTATCTGCTCCGATTCAGGCACGGACAGCCGCAAATAAAGCTTTCTGCAATTCTATAAACCCATAGGGTCAAACTTTAGAGGTAAACGTAATCGGACGTCTCCTGGTATCTGCTCCGATTCAGGCACGGACAGCCGCAAATGAAGTTTTCTGCAATTCTATAAACCCATAGGGTCAAACAACGAGAAAATATCCACACAACGGCCCGCTTCAATTTTTTCCCATTTTCCTTGTATAGCTCCCTTTAGAGGTAAACGTAATCGGGCGTTCCCTAGTATCTGCTCTGATTCAGGCACGGACAGCCGCAAATGAACTTTTCTGCAATTCTATAAACCCATAGGGTCAAACTACGAGAAAATATCCACAAAACGGCCCGCTTCAATTTCTCCCCATATTCCTTGTATAGCTCCCTTTAGAGGTAAACGTAATCGGGCGTCCCCTGGTATCTGCTCCGATTCAGGCACGGACAGCCCCAAATGATCTTTTCTGAAATTCTATAAACCCATAGGGTCAAACTACGAGAAAATATCCACAAAACGGCACGCTTCAATTTTTCTCCATTTTCCTTGTATAGTTCCCTTTAGAGGTAAACGTAATCGGGCGCCTCTTGGCATCTGCTCCGATTCAGGCACGGACAGCCGCAAATGAAGTTTTCTGCAACTCTATAAACCCATAGGGTCAAACTACGAGAAAATATCCACAAAACGGCCCGCTTCAATTTTTCCCCATTTTCCTTGTATAGCTCCCTTTAGAGGTAAACGTAATCAAGCATCCCTTGGTATCTGCTCCGATTCAGGCACGGACAGCCCAAATGAACTTTTCTGCAATTCTATAAACCCATACGGTCAAACTACGAGAAAATATCCACAAAACGGCCCGCTTCAATTTTTCCTCATTTTCCTTGTATAGCTCCCTTTAGAGGTAAACGTAATCGGCCGTCCCCTGGTATCTGCTCCGATTCAGGCACGGACAGCCCCAAATGAACTTTTCTGCAATTTTTTTTTTTTTTTGCTAATTTCTTTTCTGCAATTCTATAAACCCATAGGGTCAAACTACGAGAAAATATCCACAAAACGGCCCGCTTCAATTTCTCCCCATTTTCCTTGTATAGCTCCCTTTAGAGGTAAACGTAATCGGGCGTCTCCTAGTATCTGCTCCGATTCAGGCACGGACAGCCGCAAATAAAGTTTTCTGCAATTCTATAAACCCATAGGGTCAAACTACGAGAAAATATCCACAAAACGGCCTGCTTCAATTTTTCCCCATTTTCCTTGTATAGCTCCCTTTAGAGGTAAACGTAATCGGGCGCCTCCTGGTATCTGCTCTGATTTAGGCACGGACAGCCGCAAATGAAGTTTTCTGCAATTTTATAAACCCATAGGGTCAAACTACGAGAAAATATCCACAAAACGGCCCGCTTCAATTTTTCCCCATTTTCCTTGTATAGCTCCCTTTAAAGGTAAACGTAATCGGGCGTCTCCTAGTATCTGCTCTGATTCAGGCACGGACAGCCGCAAATGAAGTTTTCTGCAATTCTATAAACCCATAGGGTCAAACTACGAGAAAATATCAACAAAAAGGCCCGCTTCAATTTTTCCCCATTTTTCTTGTATAGCTCCCTTTAGAGGTAAACGTAACCGGGCGTCTCCTGGTATCTGCTCCGATTCAGGCTCGGACAGCCGCAAATGAAGTTTTCTGCAATTCTATAAACCCATACGGTCAAACTACGAGAAAATATCCACAAAACGGCCCGCTTCAATTTCTCCCCATTTTCCTTGTATAGCTCCCTTTAGAGGTAAACGTAATCGGGCGTCTCCTAGTATCTGCTCCGATTCAGGCACGGACAGCCGCAAATAAAGCTTTCTGCAATTCTATAAACCCATAGGGTCAAACTATGAGAAAATATCAACAAAACGGCCCGCTTCAATTTTTTCCCATTTTCCTTGTATAGCTCCCTTTAGAGGTAAACGTAATCGGACGTCTCCTGGTATCTGCTCCGATTCAGGCACGGACAGCCGCAAATGAAGTTTTCTGCAATTCTATAAACCCATAGGGTCAAACAACGAGAAAATATCCACACAACGGCCCGCTTCAATTTTTCCCCATTTTCCTTGTATAGCTCCCTTTAGAGGTAAACGTAATCGGGCGTTCCCTAGTATCTGCTCTGATTCAGGCACGGACAGCCGCAAATGAACTTTTCTGCAATTCTATAAACCCATAGGGTCAAACTACGAGAAAATATCCACAAAACGGCACGCTTCAATTTTTCTCCATTTTCCTTGTATAGTTCCCTTTAGAGGTAAACGTAATCGGGCGCCTCTTGGCATCTGCTCCGATTCAGGCACGGACAGCCGCAAATGAAGTTTTCTGCAACTCTATAAACCCATAGGGTCAAACTACGAGAAAATATCCACAAAACGGCCCGCTTCAATTTTTCCCCATTTTCCTTGTATAGCTCCCTTTAGAGGTAAACGTAATCAAGCATCCCTTGGTATCTGCTCCGATTCAGGCACGGACAGCCCAAATGAACTTTTCTGCAATTCTATAAACCCATACGGTCAAACTACGAGAAAATATCCACAAAACGGCCCGCTTCAATTTTTCCTCATTTTCCTTGTATAGCTCCCTTTAGAGGTAAACGTAATCGGCCGTCCCCTGGTATCTGCTCCGATTCAGGCACGGACAGCCCCAAATGAACTTTTCTGCAATTTTTTTTTTTTTTTTGCTAATTTCTTTTCTGCAATTCTATAAACCCATAGGGTCAAACTACGAGAAAATATCCACAAAACGGCCCGCTTCAATTTCTCCCCATTTTCCTTGTATAGCTCCCTTTAGAGGTAAACGTAATCGGGCGTCTCCTAGTATCTGCTCCGATTCAGGCACGGACAGCCGCAAATAAAGTTTTCTGCAATTCTATAAACCCATAGGGTCAAACTATGAGAAAATATCAACAAAACGGCCCGCTTCAATTTTTCCCCATTTTCCTTGTATAGCTCCCTTTAGAGGTAAACGTAATCGGGCGTTCCCTGGTATCTGCTCTGATTCAGGCACGGACAGCCGCAAATGAACTTTTCTGCAATTCAATAAACCCATAGGGTCAAACTACAAGAAAATATCCACAAAACGGCCCGCTTCAATTTCTCCCCATATTCCTTGTATAGCTCCCTTTAGAGGTAAACGTAATCGGGCGTCCCCTGGTATCTGCTCCGATTCAGGCACGGACAGCCCCAAATGATCTTTTCTGCAATTCTATAAACCCATAGGGTCAAACTACGAGAAAATATCCACAAAACGACACGCTTCAATTTTTCTCCATTTTCCTTGTATAGCTCCCTTTAGAGGTAAACGTAATCGGGCGTCCCCTGGTTCTGCTCCGATTCAGGCACGGACACCCCCAAATGAATTTTTCTGCAATTCGATAAACCCATAGGGTCAAACTACGAGAAAATATCCACAAAACGGCCCGCTTCAATTTTTCCCCATTTTCCTTGTATAGCTCCCTTTAGAGGTAAACGTAATCGGGCATCCCCTGGTATTTGCTCTGATTCAGGCACGGATAGCCCCAAATGAACTTTTCTGCAATTCTATAAACCCATAGGGTCAAACTACGAGAAAATATCCACAAAACGGCCTACTTCAATTTTTCCCCATTTTCCTTGTATAGCTCCCTTTAGAGGTAAACATAATCGGGCGCCTCCTGGTATCTGCTCTGATTTAGGCACGGACAGCCGCAAATGAAGTTTTCTGCAATTCTATAAACCCAAAGGGTCAAACTACGAGAAAATATCCACAAAACGGCCCGCTTCAATTTTTCCCCATTTTCCTTGTATAGCTCCCTTTAAAGGTAAACGTAATCGGGCGTCTCCTAGTATCTGCTCTGATTCAGGCACGGACAGCCGCAAATGAAGTTTTCTGCAATTCTATAAACCCATAGGGTCAAACTACGAGAAAATATCAACAAAAAGGCCCGCTTCAATTTTTCCCCATTTTCCTTGTATAGCTCCCTTTAGAGGTAAACGTAACCGGGCGTCTCCTGGTATCTGCTCCGATTCAGGCTCGGACAGCCGCAAATGAAGTTTTCTGCAATTCTATAAACCCATACGGTCAAACTACGAGAAAATATCCACAAAACGGCCCGCTTCAATTTCTCCCCATTTTCCTTGTATAGCTCCCTTTAGAGGTAAACGTAATCGGGCGTCTCCTAGTATCTGCTCCGATTCAGGCACGGACAGCCGCAAATAAAGTTTTCTGCAATTCTATAAACCCATAGGGTCAAACTATGAGAAAATATCAACAAAACGACCCGCTTCAATTTTTTCCCATTTTCCTTGTATAGCTCCCTTTAGAGGTAAACGTAATCGGACGTCTCCTGGTATCTGCTCCGATTCAGGCACGGACAGCCGCAAATGAAGTTTTCTGCAATTCTATAAACCCATAGGGTCAAACAACGAGAAAATATCCACACAACGGCCCGCTTCAATTTTTCCCCATTTTCCTTGTATAGCTCCCTTTAGAGGTAAACGTAATCGGGCGTTCCCTAGTATCTGCTCTGATTCAGGCACGGACAGCCGCAAATGAACTTTTCTGCAATTCTATAAACCCATAGGGTCAAACTACGAGAAAATATCCACAAAACGGCCCGCTTCAATTTCTCCCCATATTCCTTGTATAGCTCCCTTTAGAGGTAAACGTAATCGGGCGTCCCCTGGTATCTGCTCCGATTCAGGCACGGACAGCCCCAAATGATATTTTCTGCAATTCTATAAACCCATAGGGTCAAACTACGAGAAAATATCCACAAAACGACACGCTTCAATTTTTCTCCATTTTCCTTGTATAGCTCCCTTTAGAGGTAAACGTAATCGGGCGTCCCCTGGTTCTGCTCCGATTCAGGCACGGACACCCCCAAATGAATTTTTCTGCAATTCGATAAACCCATAGGGTCAAACTACGAGAAAATATCCACAAAACGGCCCGCTTCAATTTTTCCCCATTTTCCTTGTATAGCTCCCTTTAGAGGTAAACGTAATCGGGCATCCCTTGGTATTTGCTCTGATTCAGGCACGGATAGCCCCAAATGAACTTTTCTGCAATTCTATAAACCCATAGGGTCAAACTACGAGAATATATCCACAAAACGGCCTGCTTCAATTTTTCCCCATTTTCCTTGTATAGCTCCCTTTAGAGGTAAACGTAATCGGGCGCCTCCTGGTATCTGCTCTGATTTAGGCACGGACAGCCGCAAATGAAGTTTTCTGCAATTCTATAAACCCATAGGGTCAAACTACGAGAAAATATCCACAAAACGGCCCGCTTCAATTTTTCCCCATTTTCCTTGTATAGCTCCCTTTAAAGGTAAACGTAATCGGGCGTCTCCTAGTATCTGCTCTGATTCAGGCACGGACAGCCGCAAATGAAGTTTTCTGCAATTCTATAAACCCATAGGGTCAAACTACGAGAAAATATCAACAAAAAGGCCCGCTTCAATTTTTCCCCATTTTTCTTGTATAGCTCCCTTTAGAGGTAAACGTAACCGGGTGTCTCCTGGTATCTGCTCCGATTCAGGCTCGGACAGCCGCAAATGAAGTTTTCTGCAATTCTATAAACCCATACGGTCAAACTACGAGAAAATATCCACAAAATGGCCCGCTTCAATTTCTCCCCATTTTCCTTGTATAGCTCCCTTTAGAGGTAAACGTAATCGGGCGTCTCCTAGTATCTGCTCCGATTCAGGCACGGACAGCCGCAAATAAAGCTTTCTGCAATTCTATAAACCCATAGGGTCAAACTTTAGAGGTAAACGTAATCGGACGTCTCCTGGTATCTGCTCCGATTCAGGCACGGACAGCCGCAAATGAAGTTTTCTGCAATTCTATAAACCCATAGGGTCAAACAACGAGAAAATATCCACACAACGGCCCGCTTCAATTTTTTCCCATTTTCCTTGTATAGCTCCCTTTAGAGGTAAACGTAATCGGGCGTTCCCTAGTATCTGCTCTGATTCAGGCACGGACAGCCGCAAATGAACTTTTCTGCAATTCTATAAACCCATAGGGTCAAACTACGAGAAAATATCCACAAAACGGCCCGCTTCAATTTCTCCCCATATTCCTTGTATAGCTCCCTTTAGAGGTAAACGTAATCGGGCGTCCCCTGGTATCTGCTCCGATTCAGGCACGGACAGCCCCAAATGATCTTTTCTGCAATTCTATAAACCCATAGGGTCAAACTACGAGAAAATATCCACAAAACGACACGCTTCAATTTTTCTCCATTTTCCTTGTATAGCTCCCTTTAGAGGTAAACGTAATCGGGCGTCCCCTGGTTCTGCTCCGATTCAGGCACGGACACCCCCAAATGAATTTTTCTGCAATTCGATAAACCCATAGGGTCAAACTACGAGAAAATATCCACAAAACGGCCCGCTTCAATTTTTCCCCATTTTCCTTGTATAGCTCCCTTTAGAGGTAAACGTAATCGGACATCCCCTGGTATTTGCTCTGATTCAGGCACGGATAGCCCCAAATGAACTTTTCTGCAATTCTATAAACCCATAGGGTCAAACTACGAGAAAATATCCACAAAACGGCCTGCTTCAATTTTTCCCCATTTTCCTTGTATAGCTCCCTTTAGAGGTAAACATAATCGGGCGCCTCCTGGTATCTGCTCTGATTTAGGCACGGACAACCGCAAATGAAGTTTTCTGCAATTCTATAAACCCATAGGGTCAAACTACGAGAAAATATCCACAAAACGGCCCGCTTCAATTTTTCCCCATTTTCCTTGTATAGCTCCCTTTAAAGGTAAACGTAATCGGGCGTCTCCTAGTATCTGCTCTGATTCAGGCACGGACAGCCGCAAATGAAGTTTTCTGCAATTCTATAAACCCATAGGGTCAAACTACGAGAAAATATCAACAAAAAGGCCCGCTTCAATTTTTCCCCATTTTCCTTGTATAGCTCCCTTTAGAGGTAAACGTAACCGGGCGTCTCCTGGTATCTGCTCCGATTCAGGCTCGGACAGCCGCAAATGAAGTTTTCTGCAATTCTATAAACCCATACGGTCAAACTACGAGAAAATATCCACAAAACGGCCCGCTTCAATTTCTCCCCATTTTCCTTGTATAGCTCCCTTTAGAGGTAAACGTAATCGGGCGTCTCCTAGTATCTGCTCCGATTCAGGCACGGACAGCCGCAAATAAAGTTTTCTGCAATTCTATAAACCCATAGGGTCAAACTATGAGAAAATATCAACAAAACGACCCGCTTCAATTTTTTCCCATTTTCCTTGTATAGCTCCCTTTAGAGGTAAACGTAATCGGACGTCTCCTGGTATCTGCTCCGATTCAGGCACGGACAGCCGCAAATGAAGTTTTCTGCAATTCTATAAACCCATAGGGTCAAACAACGAGAAAATATCCACACAACGGCCCGCTTCAATTTTTCCCCATTTTCCTTGTATAGCTCCCTTTAGAGGTAAACGTAATCGGGCGTTCCCTAGTATCTGCTCTGATTCAGGCACGGACAGCCGCAAATGAACTTTTCTGCAATTCTATAAACCCATAGGGTCAAACTACGAGAAAATATCCACTAAACGGCCCGCTTCAATTTCTCCCCATATTCCTTGTATAGCTCCCTTTAGAGGTAAACGTAATCGGGCGTCCCCTGGTATCTGCTCCGATTCAGGCACGGACAGCTCCAAATGATCTTTTCTGCAATTCTATAAACCCATAGGGTCAAACTACGAGAAAATATCCACAAAACGACACGCTTCAATTTTTCTCCATTTTCCTTGTATAGCTCCCTTTAGAGGTAAACGTAATCGGGCGTCCCCTGGTTCTGCTCCGATTCAGGCACGGACACCCCCAAATGAATTTTTCTGCAATTCGATAAACCCATAGGGTCAAACTACGAGAAAATATCCACAAAACGGCCCGCTTCAATTTTTCCCCATTTTCCTTGTATAGCTCCCTTTAGAGGTAAACGTAATCGGGCATCCCCTGGTATTTGCTCTGATTCAGGCACGGATAGCCCCAAATGAACTTTTCTGCAATTCTATAAACCCATAGGGTCAAACTACGAGAAAATATCCACAAAACGGCCTGCTTCAATTTTTCCCCATTTTCCTTGTATAGCTCCCTTTAGAGGTAAACGTAATCGGGCGCCTCCTGGTATCTGCTCTGATTTAGGCACGGACAGCCGCAAATGAAGTTTTCTGCAATTCTATAAACCCATAGGGTCAAACTACGAGAAAATATCCACAAAACGGCCCGCTTCAATTTTTCCCCATTTTCCTTGTATAGCTCCCTTTAAAGGTAAACGTAATCGGGCGTCTCCTAGTATCTGCTCTGATTCAGGCACGGACAGCCGCAAATGAAGTTTTCTGCAATTCTATAAACCCATAGGGTCAAACTACGAGAAAATATCAATAAAAAGGCCCGCTTCAATTTTTCCCCATTTTTCTTGTATAGCTCCCTTTAGAGGTAAACGTAACCGGGCGTCTCCTGGTATCTGCTCCGATTCAGGCTCGGACAGCCGCAAATGAAGTTTTCTGCAATTCTATAAACCCATACGGTCAAACTACGAGAAAATATCCACAAAACGGCCCGCTTCAATTTCTCCCCATTTTCCTTGTATAGCTCCCTTTAGAGGTAAACGTAATCGGGCGTCTCCTAGTATCTGCTCCGATTCAGGCACGAACAGCCGCAAATAAAGCTTTCTGCAATTCTATAAACCCATAGGGTCAAACTATGAGAAAATATCAACAAAACGGCCCGCTTCAATTTTTTCCCATTTTCCTTGTATAGCCCTTTAGAGGTAAACGTAATCGGACGTCTCCTGGTATCTGCTCCGATTCAGGCACGGACAGCCGCAAATGAAGTTTTCTGCAATTCTATAAACCCATAGGGTCAAACAACGAGAAAATATCCACACAACGGCCCGCTTCAATTTTTCCCCATTTTCCATGTATAGCTCCCTTTAGAGGTAAACGTAATCGGGCGTTCCCTAGTATCTGCTCTGATTCAGGCACGGACAGCCGCAAATGAACTTTTCTGCAATTCTATAAACCCATAGGGTCAAACTACGAGAAAATATCCACAAAACGGCCCGCTTCAATTTCTCCCCATATTCCTTGTATAGCTCCCTTTAGAGGTAAACGTAATCGGGCGTCCCCTGGTATCTGCTCCGATTCAGGCACGGACAGCCCCAAATGATCTTTTCTGCAATTCTATAAACCCATAGGGTCAAACTACGAGAAAATATCCACAAAACGACACGCTTCAATTTTTCTCCATTTTCCTTGTATAGCTCCCTTTAGAGGTAAACGTAATCGGGCGTCCCCTGGTTCTGCTCCGATTCAGGCACGGACACCCCCAAATGAATTTTTCTGCAATTCGATAAACCCATAGGGTCAAACTACGAGAAAATATCCACAAAACGGCCTGCTTCAATTTTTCCCCATTTTCCTTGTATAGCTCCCTTTAGAGGTAAACGTAATCGGGCATCCCCTGGTATTTGCTCTGATTCAGGCACGGATAGCCCCAAATGAACTTTTCTGCAATTCTATAAACCCATAGGGTCAAACTACGAGAAAATATCCACAAAACGGCCTGCTTCAATTTTTCCCCATTTTCCTTGTATAGCTCCCTTTAGAGGTAAACGTAATCGGGCGCCTCCTGGTATCTGCTCTGATTTAGGCACGGACAGCCGCAAATGAAGTTTTCTGCAATTCTATAAACCCATAGGGTCAAACTACGAGAAAATATCCACAAAACGGCCCGCTTCAATTTTTCCCCATTTTCCTTGTATAGCTCCCTTTAAAGGTAAACGTAATCGGGCGTCTCCTAGTATCTGCTCTGATTCAGGCACGGACAGCCGCAAATGAAGTTTTCTGCAATTCTATAAACCCATAGGGTCAAACTACGAGAAAATATCAACAAAAAGGCCCGCTTCAATTTTTCCCCATTTTTCTTGTATAGCTCCCTTTAGAGGTAAACGTAACCGGGCGTCTCCTGGTATCTGCTCCGATTCAGGCTCGGACAGCCGCAAATGAAGTTTTCTGCAATTCTATAAACCCATACGGTCAAACTACGAGAAAATATCCACAAAACGGCCCGCTTCAATTTCTCCCCATTTTCCTTGTATAGCTCCCTTTAGAGGTAAACGTAATCGGGCGTCTCCTAGTATCTGCTCCGATTCAGGCACGGACAGTCGCAAATAAAGCTTTCTGCAATTCTATAAACCCATAGGGTCAAACTATGAGAAAATATCAACAAAACGGCCCGCTTCAATTTTTTCCCATTTTCCTTGTATAGCCCTTTAGAGGTAAACGTAATCGGACGTCTCCTGGTATCTGCTCCGATTCAGGCACGGACAGCCGCAAATGAAGTTTTCTGCAATTCTATAAACCCATAGGGTCAAACAACGAGAAAATATCCACACAACGGCCCGCTTCAATTTTTCCCCATTTTCCTTGTATAGCTCCCTTTAGAGGTAAACGTAATCGGGCGTTCCCTAGTATCTGCTCTGATTCAGGCACGGACAGCCGCAAATGAACTTTTCTGCAATTCTATAAACCCATAGGGTCAAACTACGAGAAAATATCCACAAAACGGCCCGCTTCAATTTCTCCCCATATTCCTTGTATAGCTCCCTTTAGAGGTAAACGTAATCGGGCGTCCCCTGGTATCTGCTCCGATTCAGGCACGGACAGCCCCAAATGATCTTTTCTGCAATTCTATAAACCCATAGGGTCAAACTACGAGAAAATATCCACAAAACGACACGCTTCAATTTTTCTCCATTTTCCTTGTATAGCTCCCTTTAGAGGTAAACGTAATCGGGCGTCCCCTGGTTCTGCTCCGATTCAGGCACGGACACCCCCAAATGAATTTTTCTGCAATTCGATAAACCCATAGGGTCAAACTACGAGAAAATATCCACAAAACGGCCTGCTTCAATTTTTCCCCATTTTCCTTGTATAGCTCCCTTTAGAGGTAAACGTAATCGGGCATCCCCTGGTATTTGCTCCGATTCAGGCTCGGACAGCCGCAAATGAAGTTTTCTGCAATTCTATAAACCCATAGGGTCAAACTACGAGAAAATATCAACAAAAAGGCCCGCTTCAATTTTTCCCCATTTTTCTTGTATAGCTCCCTTTAGAGGTAAACGTAACCGGGCGTCTCCTGGTATCTGCTCCGATTCAGGCTCGGACAGCCGCAAATGAAGTTTTCTGCAATTCTATAAACCCATACGGTCAAACTACGAGAAAATATCAACAAAAAGGCCCGCTTCAATTTTTCCCCATTTTCCTTGTATAGCTCCCTTTAGAGGTAAACGTAACCGGGCGTCTCCTGGTATCTGCTCCGATTCAGGCTCGGACAGCCGCAAATGAAGTTTTCTGCAATTCTATAAACCCATACGGTCAAACTACGAGAAAATATCCACAAAACGGCCCGCTTCAATTTCTCCCCATTTTCCTTGTATAGCTCCCTTTAGAGGTAAACGTAATCGGGCGTCTCCTGGTATCTGCTCCGATTCAGGCACGGACAGCCGCAAATGAAGTTTTCTGCAATTCTATAAACCCATAGGGTCAAACAACGAGAAAATATCCACACAACGGCCCGCTTCAATTTTTCCCCATTTTCCTTGTATAGCTCCCTTTAGAGGTAAACGTAATCGGGCGTTCCCTAGTATCTGCTCTGATTCAGGCACGGACAGCCGCAAATGAACTTTTCTGCAATTCTATAAACCCATAGGGTCAAACTACGAGAAAATATCCACAAAACGGCACGCTTCAATTTTTCTCCATTTTCCTTGTATAGTTCCCTTTAGAGGTAAACGTAATCGGGCGCCTCTTGGCATCTGCTCCGATTCAGGCACGGACAGCCGCAAATGAAGTTTTCTGCAACTCTATAAACCCATAGGGTCAAACTACGAGAAAATATCCACAAAACGGCCCGCTTCAATTTTTCCCCATTTTCCTTGTATAGCTCCCTTTAGAGGTAAACGTAATCAAGCATCCCTTGGTATCTGCTCCGATTCAGGCACGGACAGCCCAAATGAACTTTTCTGCAATTCTATAAACCCATACGGTCAAACTACGAGAAAATATCCACAAAACGGCCCGCTTCAATTTTTCCTCATTTTCCTTGTATAGCTCCCTTTAGAGGTAAACGTAATCGGCCGTCCCCTGGTATCTGCTCCGATTCAGGCACGGACAGCCCCAAATGAACTTTTCTACAATTTTTTTTTTTTTTTTGCTAATTTCTTTTCTGCAATTCTATAAACCCATAGGGTCAAACTACGAGAAAATATCCACAAAACGGCCCGCTTCAATTTCTCCCCATTTTCCTTGTATAGCTCCCTTTAGAGGTAAACGTAATCGGGCGTCTCCTAGTATCTGCTCCGATTCAGGCACGGACAGCCGCAAATAAAGTTTTCTGCAATTCTATAAACCCATAGGGTCAAACTATGAGAAAATATCAACAAAACGGCCCGCTTCAATTTTTCCCCATTTTCCTTGTATAGCTCCCTTTAGAGGTAAACGTAATCGGGCGTTCCCTGGTATCTGCTCTGATTCAGGCACGGACAGCCGCAAATGAACTTTTCTGCAATTCAATAAACCCATAGGGTCAAACTACAAGAAAATATCCACAAAACGGCCCGCTTCAATTTCTCCCCATATTCCTTGTATAGCTCCCTTTAGAGGTAAACGTAATCGGGCGTCCCCTGGTATCTGCTCCGATTCAGGCACGGACAGCCCCAAATGATCTTTTCTGCAATTCTATAAACCCATAGGGTCAAACTACGAGAAAATATCCACAAAACGACACGCTTCAATTTTTCTCCATTTTCCTTGTATAGCTCCCTTTAGAGGTAAACGTAATCGGGCGTCCCCTGGTTCTGCTCCGATTCAGGCACGGACACCCCCAAATGAATTTTTCTGCAATTCGATAAACCCATAGGGTCAAACTACGAGAAAATATCCACAAAACGGCCCGCTTCAATTTTTCCCCATTTTCCTTGTATAGCTCCCTTTAGAGGTAAACGTAATCGGGCATCCCCTGGTATTTGCTCTGATTCAGGCACGGATAGCCCCAAATGAACTTTTCTGCAATTCTATAAACCCATAGGGTCAAACTACGAGAAAATATCCACAAAACGGCCTACTTCAATTTTTCCCCATTTTCCTTGTATAGCTCCCTTTAGAGGTAAACATAATCGGGCGCCTCCTGGTATCTGCTCTGATTTAGGCACGGACAGCCGCAAATGAAGTTTTCTGCAATTCTATAAACCCAAAGGGTCAAACTACGAGAAAATATCCACAAAACGGCCCGCTTCAATTTTTCCCCATTTTCCTTGTATAGCTCCCTTTAAAGGTAAACGTAATCGGGCGTCTCCTAGTATCTGCTCTGATTCAGGCACGGACAGCCGCAAATGAAGTTTTCTGCAATTCTATAAACCCATAGGGTCAAACTACGAGAAAATATCAACAAAAAGGCCCGCTTCAATTTTTCCCCATTTTCCTTGTATAGCTCCCTTTAGAGGTAAACGTAACCGGGCGTCTCCTGGTATCTGCTCCGATTCAGGCTCGGACAGCCGCAAATGAAGTTTTCTGCAATTCTATAAACCCATACGGTCAAACTACGAGAAAATATCCACAAAACGGCCCGCTTCAATTTCTCCCCATTTTCCTTGTATAGCTCCCTTTAGAGGTAAACGTAATCGGGCGTCTCCTAGTATCTGCTCCGATTCAGGCACGGACAGCCGCAAATAAAGTTTTCTGCAATTCTATAAACCCATAGGGTCAAACTATGAGAAAATATCAACAAAACGACCCGCTTCAATTTTTTCCCATTTTCCTTGTATAGCTCCCTTTAGAGGTAAACGTAATCGGACGTCTCCTGGTATCTGCTCCGATTCAGGCACGGACAGCCGCAAATGAAGTTTTCTGCAATTCTATAAACCCATAGGGTCAAACAACGAGAAAATATCCACACAACGGCCCGCTTCAATTTTTCCCCATTTTCCTTGTATAGCTCCCTTTAGAGGTAAACGTAATCGGGCGTTCCCTAGTATCTGCTCTGATTCAGGCACGGACAGCCGCAAATGAACTTTTCTGCAATTCTATAAACCCATAGGGTCAAACTACGAGAAAATATCCACAAAACGGCCCGCTTCAATTTCTCCCCATATTCCTTGTATAGCTCCCTTTAGAGGTAAACGTAATCGGGCGTCCCCTGGTATCTGCTCCGATTCAGGCACGGACAGCCCCAAATGATCTTTTCTGCAATTCTATAAACCCATAGGGTCAAACTACGAGAAAATATCCAGAAAACGACACGCTTCAATTTTTCTCCATTTTCCTTGTATAGCTCCCTTTAGAGGTAAACGTAATCGGGCGTCCCCTGGTTCTGCTCCGATTCAGGCACGGACACCCCCAAATGAATTTTTCTGCAATTCGATAAACCCATAGGGTCAAACTACGAGAAAATATCCACAAAACGGCCCGCTTCAATTTTTCCCCATTTTCCTTGTATAGCTCCCTTTAGAGGTAAACGTAATCGGGCATCCCTTGGTATTTGCTCTGATTCAGGCACGGATAGCCCCAAATGAACTTTTCTGCAATTCTATAAACCCATAGGGTCAAACTACGAGAATATATCCACAAAACGGCCTGCTTCAATTTTTCCCCATTTTCCTTGTATAGCTCCCTTTAGAGGTAAACGTAATCGGGCGCCTCCTGGTATCTGCTCTGATTTAGGCACGGACAGCCGCAAATGAAGTTTTCTGCAATTCTATAAACCCATAGGGTCAAACTACGAGAAAATATCCACAAAACGGCCCGCTTCAATTTTTCCCCATTTTCCTTGTATAGCTCCCTTTAAAGGTAAACGTAATCGGGCGTCTCCTAGTATCTGCTCTGATTCAGGCACGGACAGCCGCAAATGAAGTTTTCTGCAATTCTATAAATCCATAGGGTCAAACTACGAGAAAATATCAACAAAAAGGCCCGCTTCAATTTTTCCCCATTTTTCTTGTATAGCTCCCTTTAGAGGTAAACGTAACCGGGTGTCTCCTGGTATCTGCTCCGATTCAGGCTCGGACAGCCGCAAATGAAGTTTTCTGCAATTCTATAAACCCATACGGTCAAACTACGAGAAAATATCCACAAAATGGCCCGCTTCAATTTCTCCCCATTTTCCTTGTATAGCTCCCTTTAGAGGTAAACGTAATCGGGCGTCTCCTAGTATCTGCTCCGATTCAGGCACGGACAGCCGCAAATAAAGCTTTCTGCAATTCTATAAACCCATAGGGTCAAACTATGAGAAAATATCAACAAAACGGCCCGCTTCAATTTTTTCCCATTTTCCTTGTATAGCTCCCTTTAGAGGTAAACGTAATCGGACGTCTCCTGGTATCTGCTCCGATTCAGGCACGGACAGCCGCAAATGAAGTTTTCTGCAATTCTATAAACCCATAGGGTCAAACAACGAGAAAATATCCACACAACGGCCCGCTTCAATTTTTCCCCATTTTCCTTGTATAGCTCCCTTTAGAGGTAAACGTAATCGGGCGTTCCCTAGTATCTGCTCTGATTCAGGCACGGACAGCCGCAAATGAACTTTTCTGCAATTCTATAAACCCATAGGGTCAAACTACGAGAAAATATCCACAAAACGGCCCGCTTCAATTTCTCCCCATATTCCTTGTATAGCTCCCTTTAGAGGTAAACGTAATCGGGCGTCCCCTGGTATCTGCTCCGATTCAGGCACGGACAGCCCCAAATGATCTTTTCTGCAATTCTATAAACCCATAGGGTCAAACTACGAGAAAATATCCACAAAACGACACGCTTCAATTTTTCTCCATTTTCCTTGTATAGCTCCCTTTAGAGGTAAACGTAATCGGGCGTCCCCTGGTTCTGCTCCGATTCAGGCACGGACACCCCCAAATGAATTTTTCTGCAATTCGATAAACCCATAGGGTCAAACTACGAGAAAATATCCACAAAACGGCCCGCTTCAATTTTTCCCCATTTTCCTTGTATAGCTCCCTTTAGAGGTAAACGTAATCGGACATCCCCTGGTATTTGCTCTGATTCAGGCACGGATAGCCCCAAATGAACTTTTCTGCAATTCTATAAACCCATAGGGTCAAACTACGAGAAAATATCCACAAAACGGCCTGCTTCAATTTTTCCCCATTTTCCTTGTATAGCTCCCTTTAGAGGTAAACATAATCGGGCGCCTCCTGGTATCTGCTCTGATTTAGGCACGGACAACCGCAAATGAAGTTTTCTGCAATTCTATAAACCCATAGGGTCAAACTACGAGAAAATATCCACAAAACGGCCCGCTTCAATTTTTCCCCATTTTCCTTGTATAGCTCCCTTTAAAGGTAAACGTAATCGGGCGTCTCCTAGTATCTGCTCTGATTCAGGCACGGACAGCCGCAAATGAAGTTTTCTGCAATTCTATAAACCCATAGGGTCAAACTACGAGAAAATATCAACAAAAAGGCCCGCTTCAATTTTTCCCCATTTTCCTTGTATAGCTCCCTTTAGAGGTAAACGTAACCGGGCGTCTCCTGGTATCTGCTCCGATTCAGGCTCGGACAGCCGCAAATGAAGTTTTCTGCAATTCTATAAACCCATACGGTCAAACTACGAGAAAATATCCACAAAACGGCCCGCTTCAATTTCTCCCCATTTTCCTTGTATAGCTCCCTTTAGAGGTAAACGTAATCGGGCGTCTCCTAGTATCTGCTCCGATTCAGGCACGGACAGCCGCAAATAAAGTTTTCTGCAATTCTATAAACCCATAGGGTCAAACTATGAGAAAATATCAACAAAACGACCCGCTTCAATTTTTTCCCATTTTCCTTGTATAGCTCCCTTTAGAGGTAAACGTAATCGGACGTCTCCTGGTATCTGCTCCGATTCAGGCACGGACAGCCGCAAATGAAGTTTTCTGCAATTCTATAAACCCATAGGGTCAAACAACGAGAAAATATCCACACAACGGCCCGCTTCAATTTTTCCCCATTTTCCTTGTATAGCTCCCTTTAGAGGTAAACGTAATCGGGCGTTCCCTAGTATCTGCTCTGATTCAGGCACGGACAGCCGCAAATGAACTTTTCTGCAATTCTATAAACCCATAGGGTCAAACTACGAGAAAATATCCACTAAACGGCCCGCTTCAATTTCTCCCCATATTCCTTGTATAGCTCCCTTTAGAGGTAAACGTAATCGGGCGTCCCCTGGTATCTGCTCCGATTCAGGCACGGACAGCTCCAAATGATCTTTTCTGCAATTCTATAAACCCATAGGGTCAAACTACGAGAAAATATCCACAAAACGACACGCTTCAATTTTTCTCCATTTTCCTTGTATAGCTCCCTTTAGAGGTAAACGTAATCGGGCGTCCCCTGGTTCTGCTCCGATTCAGGCACGGACACCCCCAAATGAATTTTTCTGCAATTTGATAAACCCATAGGGTCAAACTACGAGAAAATATCCACAAAACGGCCCGCTTCAATTTTTCCCCATTTTCCTTGTATAGCTCCCTTTAGAGGTAAACGTAATCGGGCATCCCCTGGTATTTGCTCTGATTCAGGCACGGATAGCCCCAAATGAACTTTTCTGCAATTCTATAAACCCATAGGGTCAAACTACGAGAAAATATCCACAAAACGGCCTGCTTCAATTTTTCCCCATTTTCCTTGTATAGCTCCCTTTAGAGGTAAACGTAATCGGGCGCCTCCTGGTATCTGCTCTGATTTAGGCACGGACAGCCGCAAATGAAGTTTTCTGCAATTCTATAAACCCATAGGGTCAAACTACGAGAAAATATCCACAAAACGGCCCGCTTCAATTTTTCCCCATTTTCCTTGTATAGCTCCCTTTAAAGGTAAACGTAATCGGGCGTCTCCTAGTATCTGCTCTGATTCAGGCACGGACAGCCGCAAATGAAGTTTTCTGCAATTCTATAAACCCATAGGGTCAAACTACGAGAAAATATCAATAAAAAGGCCCGCTTCAATTTTTCCCCATTTTTCTTGTATAGCTCCCTTTAGAGGTAAACGTAACCGGGCGTCTCCTGGTATCTGCTCCGATTCAGGCTCGGACAGCCGCAAATGAAGTTTTCTGCAATTCTATAAACCCATACGGTCAAACTACGAGAAAATATCCACAAAACGGCCCGCTTCAATTTCTCCCCATTTTCCTTGTATAGCTCCCTTTAGAGGTAAACGTAATCGGGCGTCTCCTAGTATCTGCTCCGATTCAGGCACGAACAGCCGCAAATAAAGCTTTCTGCAATTCTATAAACCCATAGGGTCAAACTATGAGAAAATATCAACAAAACGGCCCGCTTCAATTTTTTCCCATTTTCCTTGTATAGCCCTTTAGAGGTAAACGTAATCGGACGTCTCCTGGTATCTGCTCCGATTCAGGCACGGACAGCCGCAAATGAAGTTTTCTGCAATTCTATAAACCCATAGGGTCAAACAACGAGAAAATATCCACACAACGGCCCGCTTCAATTTTTCCCCATTTTCCTTGTATAGCTCCCTTTAGAGGTAAACGTAATCGGGCGTTCCCTAGTATCTGCTCTGATTCAGGCACGGACAGCCGCAAATGAACTTTTCTGCAATTCTATAAACCCATAGGGTCAAACTACGAGAAAATATCCACAAAACGGCCCGCTTCAATTTCTCCCCATATTCCTTGTATAGCTCCCTTTAGAGGTAAACGTAATCGGGCGTCCCCTGGTATCTGCTCCGATTCAGGCACGGACAGCCCCAAATGATCTTTTCTGCAATTCTATAAACCCATAGGGTCAAACTACGAGAAAATATCCACAAAACGACACGCTTCAATTTTTCTCCATTTTCCTTGTATAGCTCCCTTTAGAGGTAAACGTAATCGGGCGTCCCCTGGTTCTGCTCCGATTCAGGCCCCAAATGAATTTTTCTGCAATTCGATAAACCCATAGGGTCAAACTACGAGAAAATATCCACAAAACGGCCTGCTTCAATTTTTCCCCATTTTCCTTGTATAGCTCCCTTTAGAGGTAAACGTAATCGGGCATCCCCTGGTATTTGCTCTGATTCAGGCACGGATAGCCCCAAATGAACTTTTCTGCAATTCTATAAACCCATAGGGTCAAACTACGAGAAAATATCCACAAAACGGCCTGCTTCAATTTTTCCCCATTTTCCTTGTATAGCTCCCTTTAGAGGTAAACGTAATCGGGCGCCTCCTGGTATCTGCTCTGATTTAGGCACGGACAGCCGCAAATGAAGTTTTCTGCAATTCTATAAACCCATAGGGTCAAACTACGAGAAAATATCCACAAAACGGCCCGCTTCAATTTTTCCCCATTTTCCTTGTATAGCTCCCTTTAAAGGTAAACGTAATCGGGCGTCTCCTAGTATCTGCTCTGATTCAGGCACGGACAGCCGCAAATGAAGTTTTCTGCAATTCTATAAACCCATAGGGTCAAACTACGAGAAAATATCAACAAAAAGGCCCGCTTCAATTTTTCCCCATTTTTCTTGTATAGCTCCCTTTAGAGGTAAACGTAACCGGGCGTCTCCTGGTATCTGCTCCGATTCAGGCTCGGACAGCCGCAAATGAAGTTTTCTGCAATTCTATAAACCCATACGGTCAAACTACGAGAAAATATCCACAAAACGGCCCGCTTCAATTTCTCCCCATTTTCCTTGTATAGCTCCCTTTAGAGGTAAACGTAATCGGGCGTCTCCTAGTATCTGCTCCGATTCAGGCACGGACAGTCGCAAATAAAGCTTTCTGCAATTCTATAAACCCATAGGGTCAAACTATGAGAAAATATCAACAAAACGGCCCGCTTCAATTTTTTCCCATTTTCCTTGTATAGCCCTTTAGAGGTAAACGTAATCGGACGTCTCCTGGTATCTGCTCCGATTCAGGCACGGACAGCCGCAAATGAAGTTTTCTGCAATTCTATAAACCCATAGGGTCAAACAACGAGAAAATATCCACACAACGGCCCGCTTCAATTTTTCCCCATTTTCCTTGTATAGCTCCCTTTAGAGGTAAACGTAATCGGGCGTTCCCTAGTATCTGCTCTGATTCAGGCACGGACAGCCGCAAATGAACTTTTCTGCAATTCTATAAACCCATAGGGTCAAACTACGAGAAAATATCCACAAAACGGCCCGCTTCAATTTCTCCCCATATTCCTTGTATAGCTCCCTTTAGAGGTAAACGTAATCGGGCGTCCCCTGGTATCTGCTCCGATTCAGGCACGGACAGCCCCAAATGATCTTTTCTGCAATTCTATAAACCCATAGGGTCAAACTACGAGAAAATATCCACAAAACGACACGCTTCAATTTTTCTCCATTTTCCTTGTATAGCTCCCTTTAGAGGTAAACGTAATCGGGCGTCCCCTGGTTCTGCTCCGATTCAGGCACGGACACCCCCAAATGAATTTTTCTGCAATTCGATAAACCCATAGGGTCAAACTACGAGAAAATATCCACAAAACGGCCTGCTTCAATTTTTCCCCATTTTCCTTGTATAGCTCCCTTTAGAGGTAAACGTAATCGGGCATCCCCTGGTATTTGCTCCGATTCAGGCTCGGACAGCCGCAAATGAAGTTTTCTGCAATTCTATAAACCCATAGGGTCAAACTACGAGAAAATATCCACAAAACGACACGCTTCAATTTTTCTCCATTTTCCTTGTATAGCTCCCTTTAGAGGTAAACGTAATCGGGCGTCCCCTGGTTCTGCTCCGATTCAGGCACGGACACCCCCAAATGAATTTTTCTGCAATTCGATAAACCCATAGGGTCAAACTACGAGAAAATATCCACAAAACGGCCCGCTTCAATTTTTCCCCATTTTCCTTGTATAGCTCCCTTTAGAGGTAAACGTAATCGGGCATCCCCTGGTATTTGCTCTGATTCAGGCACGGATAGCCCCAAATGAACTTTTCTGCAATTCTATAAACCCATAGGGTCAAACTACGAGAAAATATCCACAAAACGGCCTGCTTCAATTTTTCCCCATTTTCCTTGTATAGCTCCCTTTAGAGGTAAACGTAATCGGGCGCCTCCTGGTATCTGCTCTGATTTAGGCACGGACAGCCGCAAATGAAGTTTTCTGCAATTCTATAAACCCATAGGGTCAAACTACGAGAAAATATCCACAAAACGGCCCGCTTCAATTTTTCCCCATTTTCCTTGTATAGCTCCCTTTAAAGGTAAACGTAATCGGGCGTCTCCTAGTATCTGCTCTGATTCAGGCACGGACAGCCGCAAATGAAGTTTTCTGCAATTCTATAAACCCATAGGGTCAAACTACGAGAAAATATCAACAAAAAGGCCCGCTTCAATTTTTCCCCATTTTTCTTGTATAGCTCCCTTTAGAGGTAAACGTAACCGGGCGTCTCCTGGTATCTGCTCCGATTCAGGCTCGGACAGCCGCAAATGAAGTTTTCTGCAATTCTATAAACCCATACGGTCAAACTACGAGAAAATATCCACAAAACGGCCCGCTTCAATTTCTCCCCATTTTCCTTGTATAGCTCCCTTTAGAGGTAAACGTAATCGGGCGTCTCCTAGTATCTGCTCCGATTCAGGCACGAACAGCCGCAAATAAAGCTTTCTGCAATTCTATAAACCCATAGGGTCAAACTATGAGAAAATATCAACAAAACGGCCCGCTTCAATTTTTTCCCATTTTCCTTGTATAGCCCTTTAGAGGTAAACGTAATCGGACGTCTCCTGGTATCTGCTCCGATTCAGGCACGGACAGCCGCAAATGAAGTTTTCTGCAATTCTATAAACCCATAGGGTCAAACAACGAGAAAATATCCACACAACGGCCCGCTTCAATTTTTCCCCATTTTCCTTGTATAGCTCCCTTTAGAGGTAAACGTAATCGGGCGTTCCCTAGTATCTGCTCTGATTCAGGCACGGACAGCCGCAAATGAACTTTTCTGCAATTCTATAAACCCATAGGGTCAAACTACGAGAAAATATCCACAAAACGGCCCGCTTCAATTTCTCCCCATATTCCTTGTATAGCTCCCTTTAGAGGTAAACGTAATCGGGCGTCCCCTGGTATCTGCTCCGATTCAGGCACGGACAGCCCCAAATGATCTTTTCTGCAATTCTATAAACCCATAGGGTCAAACTACGAGAAAATATCCACAAAACGACACGCTTCAATTTTTCTCCATTTTCCTTGTATAGCTCCCTTTAGAGGTAAACGTAATCGGGCGTCCCCTGGTTCTGCTCCGATTCAGGCACGGACACCCCCAAATGAATTTTTCTGCAATTCGATAAACCCATAGGGTCAAACTACGAGAAAATATCCACAAAACGGCCTGCTTCAATTTTTCCCCATTTTCCTTGTATAGCTCCCTTTAGAGGTAAACGTAATCGGGCATCCCCTGGTATTTGCTCTGATTCAGGCACGGATAGCCCCAAATGAACTTTTCTGCAATTCTATAAACCCATAGGGTCAAACTACGAGAAAATATCCACAAAACGGCCTGCTTCAATTTTTCCCCATTTTCCTTGTATAGCTCCCTTTAGAGGTAAACGTAATCGGGCGCCTCCTGGTATCTGCTCTGATTTAGGCACGGACAGCCGCAAATGAAGTTTTCTGCAATTCTATAAACCCATAGGGTCAAACTACGAGAAAATATCCACAAAACGGCCCGCTTCAATTTTTCCCCATTTTCCTTGTATAGCTCCCTTTAAAGGTAAACGTAATCGGGCGTCTCCTAGTATCTGCTCTGATTCAGGCACGGACAGCCGCAAATGAAGTTTTCTGCAATTCTATAAACCCATAGGGTCAAACTACGAGAAAATATCAACAAAAAGGCCCGCTTCAATTTTTCCCCATTTTTCTTGTATAGCTCCCTTTAGAGGTAAACGTAACCGGGCGTCTCCTGGTATCTGCTCCGATTCAGGCTCGGACAGCCGCAAATGAAGTTTTCTGCAATTCTATAAACCCATACGGTCAAACTACGAGAAAATATCCACAAAACGGCCCGCTTCAATTTCTCCCCATTTTCCTTGTATAGCTCCCTTTAGAGGTAAACGTAATCGGGCGTCTCCTAGTATCTGCTCCGATTCAGGCACGGACAGCCGCAAATAAAGCTTTCTGCAATTCTATAAACCCATAGGGTCAAACTATGAGAAAATATCAACAAAACGGCCCGCTTCAATTTTTTCCCATTTTCCTTGTATAGCCCTTTAGAGGTAAACGTAATCGGACGTCTCCTGGTATCTGCTCCGATTCAGGCACGGACAGCCGCAAATGAAGTTTTCTGCAATTCTATAAACCCATAGGGTCAAACAACGAGAAAATATCCACACAACGGCCCGCTTCAATTTTTCCCCATTTTCCTTGTATAGCTCCCTTTAGAGGTAAACGTAATCGGGCGTTCCCTAGTATCTGCTCTGATTCAGGCACGGACAGCCGCAAATGAACTTTTCTGCAATTCTATAAACCCATAGGGTCAAACTACGAGAAAATATCCACAAAACGGCCCGCTTCAATTTCTCCCCATATTCCTTGTATAGCTCCCTTTAGAGGTAAACGTAATCGGGCGTCCCCTGGTATCTGCTCCGATTCAGGCACGGACAGCCCCAAATGATCTTTTCTGCAATTCTATAAACCCATAGGGTCAAACTACGAGAAAATATCCACAAAACGACACGCTTCAATTTTTCCCCATTTTCCTTGTATAGCTCCCTTTAGAGGTAAACGTAATCGGGCATCCCCTGGTATTTGCTCTGATTCAGGCACGGATAGCCCCAAATGAACTTTTCTGCAATTCTATAAACCCATAGGGTCAAACTACGAGAAAATATCCACAAAACGGCCTGCTTCAATTTTTCCCCATTTTCCTTGTATAGCTCCCTTTAGAGGTAAACGTAATCGGGCGCCTCCTGGTATCTGCTCTGATTTAGGCACGGACAGCCGCAAATGAAGTTTTCTGCAATTCTATAAACCCATAGGGTCAAACTACGAGAAAATATCCACAAAACGGCCCGCTTCAATTTTTCCCCATTTTCCTTGTATAGCTCCCTTTAAAGGTAAACGTAATCGGGCGTCTCCTAGTATCTGCTCTGATTCAGGCACGGACAGCCGCAAATGAAGTTTTCTGCAATTCTATAAACCCATAGGGTCAAACTACGAGAAAATATCAACAAAAAGGCCCGCTTCAATTTTTCCCCATTTTTCTTGTATAGCTCCCTTTAGAGGTAAACGTAACCGGGCGTCTCCTGGTATCTGCTCCGATTCAGGCTCGGACAGCCGCAAATGAAGTTTTCTGCAATTCTATAAACCCATAGGGTCAAACAACGAGAAAATATCCACACAACGGCCCGCTTCAATTTTTCCCCATTTTCCTTGTATAGCTCCCTTTAGAGGTAAACGTAATCGGGCGTTCCCTAGTATCTGCTCTGATTCAGGCACGGACAGCCGCAAATGAACTTTTCTGCAATTCTATAAACCCATAGGGTCAAACTACGAGAAAATATCCACAAAACGGCCCGCTTCAATTTCTCCCCATTTTCCTTGTATAGCTCCCTTTAGAGGTAAACGTAATCGGGCGTCTCCTAGTATCTGCTCCGATTCAGGCACGGACAGCCGCAAATAAAGCTTTCTGCAATTCTATAAACCCATAGGGTCAAACTATGAGAAAATATCAACAAAACGGCCCGCTTCAATTTTTTCCCATTTTCCTTGTATAGCCCTTTAGAGGTAAACGTAATCGGACGTCTCCTGGTATCTGCTCCGATTCAGGCACGGACAGCCGCAAATGAAGTTTTCTGCAATTCTATAAACCCATAGGGTCAAACAACGAGAAAATATCCACACAACGGCCCGCTTCAATTTTTCCCCATTTTCCTTGTATAGCTCCCTTTAGAGGTAAACGTAATCGGGCGTTCCCTAGTATCTGCTCTGATTCAGGCACGGACAGCCGCAAATGAACTTTTCTGCAATTCTATAAACCCATAGGGTCAAACTACGAGAAAATATCCACAAAACGGCCCGCTTCAATTTCTCCCCATATTCCTTGTATAGCTCCCTTTAGAGGTAAACGTAATCGGGCGTCCCCTGGTATCTGCTCCGATTCAGGCACGGACAGCCCCAAATGATCTTTTCTGCAATTCTATAAACCCATAGGGTCAAACTACGAGAAAATATCCACAAAACGACACGCTTCAATTTTTCTCCATTTTCCTTGTATAGCTCCCTTTAGAGGTAAACGTAATCGGGCGTCCCCTGGTTCTGCTCCGATTCAGACACGGACACCCCCAAATGAATTTTTCTGCAATTCGATAAACCCATAGGGTCAAACTACGAGAAAATATCCACAAAACGGCCTGCTTCAATTTTTCCCCATTTTCCTTGTATAGCTCCCTTTAGAGGTAAACGTAATCGGGCATCCCCTGGTATTTGCTCTGATTCAGGCACGGATAGCCCCAAATGAACTTTTCTGCAATTCTATAAACCCATAGGGTCAAACTACGAGAAAATATCCACAAAACGGCCGGCTTCAATTTTTCCCCATTTTCCTTGTATAGCTCCCTTTAGAGGTAAACGTAATCGGGCGCCTCCTGGTATCTGCTCTGATTTAGGCACGGACAGCCGCAAATGAAGTTTTCTGCAATTCTATAAACCCAGAGGGTCAAACTACGAGAAAATATCCACAAAACGGCCCGCTTCAATTTTTCCCCATTTTCCTTGTATAGCTCCCTTTAAAGGTAAACGTAATCGGGCGTCTCCTAGTATCTGCTCTGATTCAGGCACGGACAGCCGCAAATGAAGTTTTCTGCAATTCTATAAACCCATAGGGTCAAACTACGAGAAAATATCAACAAAAAGGCCCGCTTCAATTTTTCCCCATTTTTCTTGTATAGCTCCCTTTAGAGGTAAACGTAACCGGGCGTCTCCTGGTATCTGCTCCGATTCAGGCTCGGACAGCCGCAAATGAAGTTTTCTGCAATTCTATAAACCCATACGGTCAAACTACGAGAAAATATCCACAAAACGGCCCGCTTCAATTTCTCCCCATTTTCCTTGTATAGCTCCCTTTAGAGGTAAACGTAATCGGGCGTCTCCTAGTATCTGCTCCGATTCAGGCACGGACAGCCGCAAATAAAGCTTTCTGCAATTCTATAAACCCATAGGGTCAAACTATGAGAAAATATCAACAAAACGGCCCGCTTCAATTTTTTCCCATTTTCCTTGTATAGCCCTTTAGAGGTAAACGTAATCGGACGTCTCCTGGTATCTGCTCCGATTCAGGCACGGACAGCCGCAAATGAAGTTTTCTGCAATTCTATAAACCCATAGGGTCAAACAACGAGAAAATATCCACACAACGGCCCGCTTCAATTTTTCCCCATTTTCCTTGTATAGCTCCCTTTAGAGGTAAACGTAATCGGGCGTTCCCTAGTATCTGCTCTGATTCAGGCACGGACAGCCGCAAATGAACTTTTCTGCAATTCTATAAACCCATAGGGTCAAACTACGAGAAAATATCCACAAAACGGCCCGCTTCAATTTCTCCCCATATTCCTTGTATAGCTCCCTTTAGAGGTAAACGTAATCGGGCGTCCCCTGGTATCTGCTCCGATTCAGGCACGGACAGCCCCAAATGATCTTTTCTGCAATTCTATAAACCCATAGGGTCAAACTACGAGAAAATATCCACAAAACGACACGCTTCAATTTTTCTCCATTTTCCTTGTATAGCTCCCTTTAGAGGTAAACGTAATCGGGCGTCCCCTGGTTCTGCTCCGATTCAGACACGGACACCCCCAAATGAATTTTTCTGCAATTCGATAAACCCATAGGGTCAAACTACGAGAAAATATCCACAAAACGGCCTGCTTCAATTTTTCCCCATTTTCCTTGTATAGCTCCCTTTAGAGGTAAACGTAATCGGGCATCCCCTGGTATTTGCTCTGATTCAGGCACGGATAGCCCCAAATGAACTTTTCTGCAATTCTATAAACCCATAGGGTCAAACTACGAGAAAATATCCACAAAACGGCCGGCTTCAATTTTTCCCCATTTTCCTTGTATAGCTCCCTTTAGAGGTAAACGTAATCGGGCGCCTCCTGGTATCTGCTCTGATTTAGGCACGGACAGCCGCAAATGAAGTTTTCTGCAATTCTATAAACCCAGAGGGTCAAACTACGAGAAAATATCCACAAAACGGCCCGCTTCAATTTTTCCCCATTTTCCTTGTATAGCTCCCTTTAAAGGTAAACGTAATCGGGCGTCTCCTAGTATCTGCTCTGATTCAGGCACGGACAGCCGCAAATGAAGTTTTCTGCAATTCTATAAACCCATAGGGTCAAACTACGAGAAAATATCAACAAAAAGGCCCGCTTCAATTTTTCCCCATTTTTCTTGTATAGCTCCCTTTAGAGGTAAACGTAACCGGGCGTCTCCTGGTATCTGCTCCGATTCAGGCTCGGACAGCCGCAAATGAAGTTTTCTGCAATTCTATAAACCCATACGGTCAAACTACGAGAAAATATCCACAAAACGGCCCGCTTCAATTTCTCCCCATTTTCCTTGTATAGCTCCCTTTAGAGGTAAACGTAATCGGGCGTCTCCTAGTATCTGCTCCGATTCAGGCACGGACAGCCGCAAATAAAGCTTTCTGCAATTCTATAAACCCATAGGGTCAAACTATGAGAAAATATCAACAAAACGGCCCGCTTCAATTTTTTCCCATTTTCCTTGTATAGCTCCCTTTAGAGGTAAACGTAATCGGACGTCTCCTGGTATCTGCTCCGATTCAGGCACGGACAGCCGCAAATGAAGTTTTCTGCAATTCTATAAACCCATAGGGTCAAACAACGAGAAAATATCCACACAACGGCCCGCTTCAATTTTTCCCCATTTTCCTTGTATAGCTCCCTTTAGAGATAAACGTAATCGGGCGTTCCCTAGTATCTGCTCTGATTCAGGCACGGACAGCCGCAAATGAACTTTTCTGCAATTCTATAAACCCATAGGGTCAAACTACGAGAAAATATCCACAAAACGGCCCGCTTCAATTTCTCCCCATATTCCTTGTATAGCTCCCTTTAGAGGTAAACGTAATCGGGCGTCCCCTGGTATCTGCTCCGATTCAGGCACGGACAGCCCCAAGTGATCTTTTCTGCAATTCTATAAACCCATAGGGTCAAACTACGAGAAAATATCCACAAAATGACACGCTTCAATTTTTCTCCATTTTCCTTGTATAGCTCCCTTTAGAGGTAAACGTAATCGGGCGTCCCCTGGTTCTGCTCCGATTCAGGCACGGACACCCCCAAATGAATTTTTCTGCAATTCGATAAACCCATAGGGTCAAACTACGAGAAAATATCCACAAAACGGCCCGCTTCAATTTTTCCCCATTTTCCTTGTATAGCTCCCTTTAGAGGTAAACGTAATCGGGCATCCCCTGGTATTTGCTCTGATTCAGGCACGGATAGCCCCAAATGAACTTTTCTGCAATTCTATAAACCCATAGGGTCAAACTACGAGAAAATATCCACAAAACGGCCTGCTTCAATTTTTCCCCATTTTCCTTGTATAGCTCCCTTTAGAGGTAAACGTAATCGGGCGCCTCCTGGTATCTGCTCTGATTTAGGCACGGACAGCCGCAAATGAAGTTTTCTGCAATTCTATAAACCCATAGGGTCAAACTACGAGAAAATATCCACAAAACGGCCCGCTTCAATTTTTCCCCATTTTCCTTTTATAGCTCCCTTTAAAGGTAAACGTAATCGGGCGTCTCCTAGTATCTGCTCTGATTCAGGCACGGACAGCCGCAAATGAACTTTTCTGCAATTCTATAAACCCATAGGGTCAAACTACGAGAAAATATCCACAAAACGGCCCGCTTCAATTTCTCCCCATATTCCTTGTATAGCTCCCTTTAGAGGTAAACGTAATCGGGCGTCCCCTGGTATCTGCTCCGATTCAGGCACGGACAGCCCCAAATGATCTTTTCTGCAATTCTATAAACCCATAGGGTCAAACTACGAGAAAATATCCACAAAACGACACGCTTCAATTTTTCCCCATTTTCCTTGTATAGCTCCCTTTAGAGGTAAACGTAATCGGGCATCCCCTGGTATTTGCTCTGATTCAGGCACGGATAGCCCCAAATGAACTTTTCTGCAATTCTATAAACCCATAGGGTCAAACTACGAGAAAATATCCACAAAACGGCCTGCTTCAATTTTTCCCCATTTTCCTTGTATAGCTCCCTTTAGAGGTAAACGTAATCGGGCGCCTCCTGGTATCTGCTCTGATTTAGGCACGGACAGCCGCAAATGAAGTTTTCTGCAATTCTATAAACCCATAGGGTCAAACTACGAGAAAATATCCACAAAACGGCCCGCTTCAATTTTTCCCCATTTTCCTTGTATAGCTCCCTTTAAAGGTAAACGTAATCGGGCGTCTCCTAGTATCTGCTCTGATTCAGGCACGGACAGCCGCAAATGAAGTTTTCTGCAATTCTATAAACCCATAGGGTCAAACTACGAGAAAATATCAACAAAAAGGCCCGCTTCAATTTTTCCCCATTTTTCTTGTATAGCTCCCTTTAGAGGTAAACGTAACCGGGCGTCTCCTGGTATCTGCTCCGATTCAGGCTCGGACAGCCGCAAATGAAGTTTTCTGCAATTCTATAAACCCATACGGTCAAACTACGAGAAAATATCCACAAAACGGCCCGCTTCAATTTCTCCCCATTTTCCTTGTATAGCTCCCTTTAGAGGTAAACGTAATCGGGCGTCTCCTAGTATCTGCTCCGATTCAGGCACGAACAGCCGCAAATAAAGCTTTCTGCAATTCTATAAACCCATAGGGTCAAACTATGAGAAAATATCAACAAAACGGCCCGCTTCAATTTTTTCCCATTTTCCTTGTATAGCCCTTTAGAGGTAAACGTAATCGGACGTCTCCTGGTATCTGCTCCGATTCAGGCACGGACAGCCGCAAATGAAGTTTTCTGCAATTCTATAAACCCATAGGGTCAAACAACGAGAAAATATCCACACAACGGCCCGCTTCAATTTTTCCCCATTTTCCTTGTATAGCTCCCTTTAGAGGTAAACGTAATCGGGCGTTCCCTAGTATCTGCTCTGATTCAGGCACGGACAGCCGCAAATGAACTTTTCTGCAATTCTATAAACCCATAGGGTCAAACTACGAGAAAATATCCACAAAACGGCCCGCTTCAATTTCTCCCCATATTCCTTGTATAGCTCCCTTTAGAGGTAAACGTAATCGGGCGTCCCCTGGTATCTGCTCCGATTCAGGCACGGACAGCCCCAAATGATCTTTTCTGCAATTCTATAAACCCATAGGGTCAAACTACGAGAAAATATCCACAAAACGACACGCTTCAATTTTTCTCCATTTTCCTTGTATAGCTCCCTTTAGAGGTAAACGTAATCGGGCGTCCCCTGGTTCTGCTCCGATTCAGGCACGGACACCCCCAAATGAATTTTTCTGCAATTCGATAAACCCATAGGGTCAAACTACGAGAAAATATCCACAAAACGGCCTGCTTCAATTTTTCCCCATTTTCCTTGTATAGCTCCCTTTAGAGGTAAACGTAATCGGGCATCCCCTGGTATTTGCTCTGATTCAGGCACGGATAGCCCCAAATGAACTTTTCTGCAATTCTATAAACCCATAGGGTCAAACTACGAGAAAATATCCACAAAACGGCCTGCTTCAATTTTTCCCCATTTTCCTTGTATAGCTCCCTTTAGAGGTAAACGTAATCGGGCGCCTCCTGGTATCTGCTCTGATTTAGGCACGGACAGCCGCAAATGAAGTTTTCTGCAATTCTATAAACCCATAGGGTCAAACTACGAGAAAATATCCACAAAACGGCCCGCTTCAATTTTTCCCCATTTTCCTTGTATAGCTCCCTTTAAAGGTAAACGTAATCGGGCGTCTCCTAGTATCTGCTCTGATTCAGGCACGGACAGCCGCAAATGAAGTTTTCTGCAATTCTATAAACCCATAGGGTCAAACTACGAGAAAATATCAACAAAAAGGCCCGCTTCAATTTTTCCCCATTTTTCTTGTATAGCTCCCTTTAGAGGTAAACGTAACCGGGCGTCTCCTGGTATCTGCTCCGATTCAGGCTCGGACAGCCGCAAATGAAGTTTTCTGCAATTCTATAAACCCATACGGTCAAACTACGAGAAAATATCCACAAAACGGCCCGCTTCAATTTCTCCCCATTTTCCTTGTATAGCTCCCTTTAGAGGTAAACGTAATCGGGCGTCTCCTAGTATCTGCTCCGATTCAGGCACGGACAGCCGCAAATAAAGCTTTCTGCAATTCTATAAACCCATAGGGTCAAACTATGAGAAAATATCAACAAAACGGCCCGCTTCAATTTTTTCCCATTTTCCTTGTATAGCCCTTTAGAGGTAAACGTAATCGGACGTCTCCTGGTATCTGCTCCGATTCAGGCACGGACAGCCGCAAATGAAGTTTTCTGCAATTCTATAAACCCATAGGGTCAAACAACGAGAAAATATCCACACAACGGCCCGCTTCAATTTTTCCCCATTTTCCTTGTATAGCTCCCTTTAGAGGTAAACGTAATCGGGCGTTCCCTAGTATCTGCTCTGATTCAGGCACGGACAGCCGCAAATGAACTTTTCTGCAATTCTATAAACCCATAGGGTCAAACTACGAGAAAATATCCACAAAACGGCCCGCTTCAATTTCTCCCCATATTCCTTGTATAGCTCCCTTTAGAGGTAAACGTAATCGGGCGTCCCCTGGTATCTGCTCCGATTCAGGCACGGACAGCCCCAAATGATCTTTTCTGCAATTCTATAAACCCATAGGGTCAAACTACGAGAAAATATCCACAAAACGACACGCTTCAATTTTTCTCCATTTTCCTTGTATAGCTCCCTTTAGAGGTAAACGTAATCGGGCGTCCCCTGGTTCTGCTCCGATTCAGACACGGACACCCCCAAATGAATTTTTCTGCAATTCGATAAACCCATAGGGTCAAACTACGAGAAAATATCCACAAAACGGCCTGCTTCAATTTTTCCCCATTTTCCTTGTATAGCTCCCTTTAGAGGTAAACGTAATCGGGCATCCCCTGGTATTTGCTCTGATTCAGGCACGGATAGCCCCAAATGAACTTTTCTGCAATTCTATAAACCCATAGGGTCAAACTACGAGAAAATATCCACAAAACGGCCGGCTTCAATTTTTCCCCATTTTCCTTGTATAGCTCCCTTTAGAGGTAAACGTAATCGGGCGCCTCCTGGTATCTGCTCTGATTTAGGCACGGACAGCCGCAAATGAAGTTTTCTGCAATTCTATAAACCCAGAGGGTCAAACTACGAGAAAATATCCACAAAACGGCCCGCTTCAATTTTTCCCCATTTTCCTTGTATAGCTCCCTTTAAAGGTAAACGTAATCGGGCGTCTCCTAGTATCTGCTCTGATTCAGGCACGGACAGCCGCAAATGAAGTTTTCTGCAATTCTATAAACCCATAGGGTCAAACTACGAGAAAATATCAACAAAAAGGCCCGCTTCAATTTTTCCCCATTTTTCTTGTATAGCTCCCTTTAGAGGTAAACGTAACCGGGCGTCTCCTGGTATCTGCTCCGATTCAGGCTCGGACAGCCGCAAATGAAGTTTTCTGCAATTCTATAAACCCATACGGTCAAACTACGAGAAAATATCCACAAAACGGCCCGCTTCAATTTCTCCCCATTTTCCTTGTATAGCTCCCTTTAGAGGTAAACGTAATCGGGCGTCTCCTAGTATCTGCTCCGATTCAGGCACGGACAGCCGCAAATAAAGCTTTCTGCAATTCTATAAACCCATAGGGTCAAACTATGAGAAAATATCAACAAAACGGCCCGCTTCAATTTTTTCCCATTTTCCTTGTATAGCTCCCTTTAGAGGTAAACGTAATCGGACGTCTCCTGGTATCTGCTCCGATTCAGGCACGGACAGCCGCAAATGAAGTTTTCTGCAATTCTATAAACCCATAGGGTCAAACAACGAGAAAATATCCACACAACGGCCCGCTTCAATTTTTCCCCATTTTCCTTGTATAGCTCCCTTTAGAGGTAAACGTAATCGGGCGTTCCCTAGTATCTGCTCTGATTCAGGCACGGACAGCCGCAAATGAACTTTTCTGCAATTCTATAAACCCATAGGGTCAAACTACGAGAAAATATCCACAAAACGGCCCGCTTCAATTTCTCCCCATATTCCTTGTATAGCTCCCTTTAGAGGTAAACGTAATCGGGCGTCCCCTGGTATCTGCTCCGATTCAGGCACGGACAGCCCCAAGTGATCTTTTCTGCAATTCTATAAACCCATAGGGTCAAACTACGAGAAAATATCCACAAAATGACACGCTTCAATTTTTCTCCATTTTCCTTGTATAGCTCCCTTTAGAGGTAAACGTAATCGGGCGTCCCCTGGTTCTGCTCCGATTCAGGCACGGACACCCCCAAATGAATTTTTCTGCAATTCGATAAACCCATAGGGTCAAACTACGAGAAAATATCCACAAAACGGCCCGCTTCAATTTTTCCCCATTTTCCTTGTATAGCTCCCTTTAGAGGTAAACGTAATCGGGCATCCCCTGGTATTTGCTCTGATTCAGGCACGGATAGCCCCAAATGAACTTTTCTGCAATTCTATAAACCCATAGGGTCAAACTACGAGAAAATATCCACAAAACGGCCTGCTTCAATTTTTCCCCATTTTCCTTGTATAGCTCCCTTTAGAGGTAAACGTAATCGGGCGCCTCCTGGTATCTGCTCTGATTTAGGCACGGACAGCCGCAAATGAAGTTTTCTGCAATTCTATAAACCCATAGGGTCAAACTACGAGAAAATATCCACAAAACGGCCCGCTTCAATTTTTCCCCATTTTCCTTTTATAGCTCCCTTTAAAGGTAAACGTAATCGGGCGTCTCCTAGTATCTGCTCTGATTCAGGCACGGACAGCCGCAAATGAACTTTTCTGCAATTCTATAAACCCATAGGGTCAAACTACGAGAAAATATCCACAAAACGGCCCGCTTCAATTTCTCCCCATATTCCTTGTATAGCTCCCTTTAGAGGTAAACGTAATCGGGCGTCCCCTGGTATCTGCTCCGATTCAGGCACGAACAGCCCCAAATGATCTTTTCTGCAATTCTATAAACCCATAGGGTCAAACTACGAGAAAATATCCACAAAACGACACGCTTCAATTTTTCCCCATTTTCCTTGTATAGCTCCCTTTAGAGGTAAACGTAATCGGGCGCCTCCTGGTATCTGCTCTGATTTAGGCACGGACAGCCGCAAATGAAGTTTTCTGCAATTCTATAAACCCAGAGGGTCAAACTACGAGAAAATATCCACAAAACGGCCCGCTTCAATTTTTCCCCATTTTCCTTGTATAGCTCCCTTTAAAGGTAAACGTAATCGGGCGTCTCCTAGTATCTGCTCTGATTCAGGCACGGACAGCCGCAAATGAAGTTTTCTGCAATTCTATAAACCCATAGGGTCAAACTACGAGAAAATATCAACAAAAAGGCCCGCTTCAATTTTTCCCCATTTTTCTTGTATAGCTCCCTTTAGAGGTAAACGTAACCGGGCGTCTCCTGGTATCTGCTCCGATTCAGGCTCGGACAGCCGCAAATGAAGTTTTCTGCAATTCTATAAACCCATACGGTCAAACTACGAGAAAATATCCACAAAACGGCCCGCTTCAATTTCTCCCCATTTTCCTTGTATAGCTCCCTTTAGAGGTAAACGTAATCGGGCGTCTCCTAGTATCTGCTCCGATTCAGGCACGGACAGCCGCAAATAAAGCTTTCTGCAATTCTATAAACCCATAGGGTCAAACTATGAGAAAATATCAACAAAACGGCCCGCTTCAATTTTTTCCCATTTTCCTTGTATAGCTCCCTTTAGAGGTAAACGTAATCGGACGTCTCCTGGTATCTGCTCCGATTCAGGCACGGACAGCCGCAAATGAAGTTTTCTGCAATTCTATAAACCCATAGGGTCAAACAACGAGAAAATATCCACACAACGGCCCGCTTCAATTTTTCCCCATTTTCCTTGTATAGCTCCCTTTAGAGGTAAACGTAATCGGGCGTTCCCTAGTATCTGCTCTGATTCAGGCACGGACAGCCGCAAATGAACTTTTCTGCAATTCTATAAACCCATAGGGTCAAACTACGAGAAAATATCCACAAAACGGCCCGCTTCAATTTCTCCCCATATTCCTTGTATAGCTCCCTTTAGAGGTAAACGTAATCGGGCGTCCCCTGGTATCTGCTCCGATTCAGGCACGGACAGCCCCAAGTGATCTTTTCTGCAATTCTATAAACCCATAGGGTCAAACTACGAGAAAATATCCACAAAATGACACGCTTCAATTTTTCTCCATTTTCCTTGTATAGCTCCCTTTAGAGGTAAACGTAATCGGGCGTCCCCTGGTTCTGCTCCGATTCAGGCACGGACACCCCCAAATGAATTTTTCTGCAATTCGATAAACCCATAGGGTCAAACTACGAGAAAATATCCACAAAACGGCCCGCTTCAATTTTTCCCCATTTTCCTTGTATAGCTCCCTTTAGAGGTAAACGTAATCGGGCATCCCCTGGTATTTGCTCTGATTCAGGCACGGATAGCCCCAAATGAACTTTTCTGCAATTCTATAAACCCATAGGGTCAAACTACGAGAAAATATCCACAAAACGGCCTGCTTCAATTTTTCCCCATTTTCCTTGTATAGCTCCCTTTAGAGGTAAACGTAATCGGGCGCCTCCTGGTATCTGCTCTGATTTAGGCACGGACAGCCGCAAATGAAGTTTTCTGCAATTCTATAAACCCATAGGGTCAAACTACGAGAAAATATCCACAAAACGGCCCGCTTCAATTTTTCCCCATTTTCCTTTTATAGCTCCCTTTAAAGGTAAACGTAATCGGGCGTCTCCTAGTATCTGCTCTGATTCAGGCACGGACAGCCGCAAATGAACTTTTCTGCAATTCTATAAACCCATAGGGTCAAACTACGAGAAAATATCCACAAAACGGCCCGCTTCAATTTCTCCCCATATTCCTTGTATAGCTCCCTTTAGAGGTAAACGTAATCGGGCGTCCCCTGGTATCTGCTCCGATTCAGGCACGAACAGCCCCAAATGATCTTTTCTGCAATTCTATAAACCCATAGGGTCAAACTACGAGAAAATATCCACAAAACGACACGCTTCAATTTTTCCCCATTTTCCTTGTATAGCTCCCTTTAGAGGTAAACGTAATCGGGCATCCCCTGGTATTTGCTCTGATTCAGGCACGGATAGCCCCAAATGAACTTTTCTGCAATTCTATAAACCCATAGGGTCAAACTACGAGAAAATATCCACAAAACGGCCTGCTTCAATTTTTCCCCATTTTCCTTGTATAGCTCCCTTTAGAGGTAAACGTAATCGGGCGCCTCCTGGTATCTGCTCTGATTTAGGCACGGACAGCCGCAAATGAAGTTTTCTGCAATTCTATAAACCCATAGGGTCAAACTACGAGAAAATATCCACAAAACGGCCCGCTTCAATTTTTCCCCATTTTCCTTGTATAGCTCCCTTTAAAGGTAAACGTAATCGGGCGTCTCCTAGTATCTGCTCTGATTCAGGCACGGACAGCCGCAAATGAAGTTTTCTGCAATTCTATAAACCCATAGGGTCAAACTACGAGAAAATATCAACAAAAAGGCCCGCTTCAATTTTTCCCCATTTTTCTTGTATAGCTCCCTTTAGAGGTAAACGTAACCGGGCGTCTCGTGGTATCTGCTCCGATTCAGGCTCGGACAGCCGCAAATGAAGTTTTCTGCAATTCTATAAACCCATACGGTCAAACTACGAGAAAATATCCACAAAACGGCCCGCTTCAATTTCTCCCCATTTTCCTTGTATAGCTCCCTTTAGAGGTAAACGTAATCGGGCGTCTCCTAGTATCTGCTCCGATTCAGGCACGGACAGCCGCAAATAAAGCTTTCTGCAATTCTATAAACCCATAGGGTCAAACTATGAGAAAATATCAACAAAACGGCCCGCTTCAATTTTTTCCCATTTTCCTTGTATAGCCCTTTAGAGGTAAACGTAATCGGACGTCTCCTGGTATCTGCTCCGATTCAGGCACGGACAGCCGCAAATGAAGTTTTCTGCAATTCTATAAACCCATAGGGTCAAACAACGAGAAAATATCCACACAACGGCCCGCTTCAATTTTTCCCCATTTTCCTTGTATAGCTCCCTTTAGAGGTAAACGTAATCGGGCGTTCCCTAGTATCTGCTCTGATTCAGGCACGGACAGCCGCAAATGAACTTTTCTGCAATTCTATAAACCCATAGGGTCAAACTACGAGAAAATATCCACAAAACGGCCCGCTTCAATTTCTCCCCATATTCCTTGTATAGCTCCCTTTAGAGGTAAACGTAATCGGGCGTCCCCTGGTATCTGCTCCGATTCAGGCACGGACAGCCCCAAATGATCTTTTCTGCAATTCTATAAACCCATAGGGTCAAACTACGAGAAAATATCCACAAAACGACACGCTTCAATTTTTCTCCATTTTCCTTGTATAGCTCCCTTTAGAGGTAAACGTAATCGGGCGTCCCCTGGTTCTGCTCCGATTCAGGCACGGACACCCCCAAATGAATTTTTCTGCAATTCGATAAACCCATAGGGTCAAACTACGAGAAAATATCCACAAAACGGCCTGCTTCAATTTTTCCCCATTTTCCTTGTATAGCTCCCTTTAGAGGTAAACGTAATCGGGCATCCCCTGGTATTTGCTCTGATTCAGGCACGGATAGCCCCAAATGAACTTTTCTGCAATTCTATAAACCCATAGGGTCAAACTACGAGAAAATATCCACAAAACGGCCTGCTTCAATTTTTCCCCATTTTCCTTGTATAGCTCCCTTTAGAGGTAAACGTAATCGGGCGCCTCCTGGTATCTGCTCTGATTTAGGCACGGACAGCCGCAAATGAAGTTTTCTGCAATTCTATAAACCCATAGGGTCAAACTACGAGAAAATATCCACAAAACGGCCCGCTTCAATTTTTCCCCATTTTCCTTGTATAGCTCCCTTTAAAGGTAAACGTAATCGGGCGTCTCCTAGTATCTGCTCTGATTCAGGCACGGACAGCCGCAAATGAAGTTTTCTGCAATTCTATAAACCCATAGGGTCAAACTACGAGAAAATATCAACAAAAAGGCCCGCTTCAATTTTTCCCCATTTTTCTTGTATAGCTCCCTTTAGAGGTAAACGTAACCGGGCGTCTCCTGGTATCTGCTCCGATTCAGGCTCGGACAGCCGCAAATGAAGTTTTCTGCAATTCTATAAACCCATACGGTCAAACTACGAGAAAATATCCACAAAACGGCCCGCTTCAATTTCTCCCCATTTTCCTTGTATAGCTCCCTTTAGAGGTAAACGTAATCGGGCGTCTCCTAGTATCTGCTCCGATTCAGGCACGGACAGCCGCAAATAAAGCTTTCTGCAATTCTATAAACCCATAGGGTCAAACTATGAGAAAATATCAACAAAACGGCCCGCTTCAATTTTTTCCCATTTTCCTTGTATAGCTCCCTTTAGAGGTAAACGTAATCGGACGTCTCCTGGTATCTGCTCCGATTCAGGCACGGACAGCCGCAAATGAAGTTTTCTGCAATTCTATAAACCCATAGGGTCAAACAACGAGAAAATATCCACACAACGGCCCGCTTCAATTTTTCCCCATTTTCCTTGTATAGCTCCCTTTAGAGGTAAACGTAATCGGGCGTTCCCTAGTATCTGCTCTGATTCAGGCACGGACAGCCGCAAATGAACTTTTCTGCAATTCTATAAACCCATAGGGTCAAACTACGAGAAAATATCCACAAAACGGCCCGCTTCAATTTCTCCCCATATTCCTTGTATAGCTCCCTTTAGAGGTAAACGTAATCGGGCGTCCCCTGGTATCTGCTCCGATTCAGGCACGGACAGCCCCAAATGATCTTTTCTGCAATTCTATAAACCCATAGGGTCAAACTACGAGAAAATATCCACAAAATGACACGCTTCAATTTTTCTCCATTTTCCTTGTATAGCTCCCTTTAGAGGTAAACGTAATCGGGCGTCCCCTGGTTCTGCTCCGATTCAGGCACGGACACCCCCAAATGAATTTTTCTGCAATTCGATAAACCCATAGGGTCAAACTACGAGAAAATATCCACAAAACGGCCCGCTTCAATTTTTCCCCATTTTCCTTGTATAGCTCCCTTTAGAGGTAAACGTAATCGGGCATCCCCTGGTATTTGCTCTGATTCAGGCACGGATAGCCCCAAATGAACTTTTCTGCAATTCTATAAACCCATAGGGTCAAACTACGAGAAAATATCCACAAAACGGCCTGCTTCAATTTTTCCCCATTTTCCTTGTATAGCTCCCTTTAGAGGTAAACGTAATCGGGCGCCTCCTGGTATCTGCTCTGATTTAGGCACGGACAGCCGCAAATGAAGTTTTCTGCAATTCTATAAACCCATAGGGTCAAACTACGAGAAAATATCCACAAAACGGCCCGCTTCAATTTTTCCCCATTTTCCTTTTATAGCTCCCTTTAAAGGTAAACGTAATCGGGCGTCTCCTAGTATCTGCTCTGATTCAGGCACGGACAGCCGCAAATGAAGTTTTCTGCAATTCTATAAACCCATAGGGTCAAACTACGAGAAAATATCAACAAAAAGGCCCGCTTCAATTTTTCCCCATTTTCCTTGTATAGCTCCCTTTAGAGGTAAACGTAACCGGGCGTCTCCTGGTATCTGCTCCGATTCAGGCTCGGACAGCCGCAAATGAAGTTTTCTGCAATTCTATAAACCCATACGGTCAAACTACGAGAAAATATCCACAAAACGGCCCGCTTCAATTTCTCCCCATTTTCCTTGTATAGCTCCCTTTAGAGGTAAACGTAATCGGGCGTCTCCTAGTATCTGCTCCGATTCAGGCACGGACAGCCGCAAATAAAGTTTTCTGCAATTCTATAAACCCATAGGGTCAAACTATGAGAAAATATCAACAAAACGGCCCGCTTCAATTTTTTCCATTTTCCTTGTATAGCTCCCTTTAGAGGTAAACGTAATCGGACGTCTCCTGGTATCTGCTCCGATTCAGGCACGGACAGCCGCAAATGAAGTTTTCTGCAATTCTATAAACCCATAGGGTCAAACAACGAGAAAATATACACAAAACGGCCCGCTTCAATTTTTCCCCATTTTCCTTGTATAGCTCCCTTTAGAGGTAAACGTAATCGGGCGTCCCCTGGTATCTGCTCCGATTCAGGCACGGACAGCCCCAAATGATCTTTTCTGCAATTCTATAAACCCATAGGGTCAAACTACGAGAAAATATCCACAAAACGACACGCTTAAATTTTTCTCCATTTTCCTTGTATAGCTCCCTTTAGAGGTAAACGTAATCGGGCGTCCCCTGGTTCTGCTCCAATTCAGGCACGGACACCCCCAAATGAATTTTTCTGCAATTCGATAAACCCATAGGGTCAAACTACGAGAAAATATCCACAAAACGGCCGGCTTCAATTTCTCCCCATTTTCCTTGTATAGCTCCCTTTAGAGGTAAACGTAATTGGGCGCCTCCTGGTATCTGCTCTGATTTAGGCACGGACAGTCACAAATGAAGTTTTCTGCAATTCTATAAACCCATAGGGTCAAACTACGAGAAAATATCCACAAAACGGCCCGCTTCAATTTTTCCCCATTTTCCTTGTATAGCTCCCTTTAAAGGTAAACGTAATCGGGCGTCTCCTAGTATCTGCTCTGATTCAGGCACGGACAGCCGCAAATGAAGTTTTCTGCAATTCTATAAACCCATAGGGTCAAACTACGAGAAAATATCAACAAAAAGGCCCGCTTCAATTTTTCCCCATTTTCCTTGTATAGCTCCCTTTAGAGGTAAACGTAATCGGGCGTCTCTTGGTATCTGCTCCGATTCAGGCTCGGACAGCCGCAAATGAAGTTTTCTGCAATTCTATAAACCCATACGGTCAAACTACGAAAAAATATCCACAAAACGGCCCGCTTCAATTTTTCCCCATTTTCCTTGTATAGCTCCCTTTAGAGGTAAACGTAATCGGGCGTCCCCTGGTATCTGCTCCGATTCAGGCACGGACAGCCCCAAATGAACTTTTCTGCAATTCTATAAACCCATACGGTCAAACTACGAGAAAATATCCACAAAACGGCCCGCTTCAATTTCTCCCAATTTTCCTTGTATAGCTCCCTTTAGAGGTAAACGTAATCGGAAATCTCCTAGTATCTGCTCCGATTCAGGCACGGACAGCCGCAAATAAAGTTTTCTGCAATTCTATAAACCCATAGGGTCAAACTATGAGAAAATATCAACAAAACGGCCCGCTTCAATTTTTCCCCATTTTCCTTGTATAGCTCCCTTTAGAGGTAAACGTAATCGGACGTCTCCTGGTATCTGCTCCGATTCAGGCACGGACAGCCGCAAATGAAGTTTTCTGCAATTCTATAAACCCATAGGGTCAAACAACGAGAAAATATACACAAAACGGCCCGCTTCAATTTTTCCCCATTTTCCTTGTATAGCTCCCTTTAGAGGTAAACGTAATCGGGCGTTCCCTGGTATCTGCTCTGATTCAGGCACGGACAGCCGCAAATGAACTTTTCTGCAATTCTATAAACCCATAGGGTCAAACTACGAGAAAATATCCACAAAACGGCCCGCTTCAATTTCTCCCCATATTCCTTGTATAGCTCCCTTTAGAGGTAAACGTAATCGGGCGTCCCCTGGTATCTGCTCCGATTCAGGCACGGACAGCCCCAAATGATCTTTTCTGCAATTCTATAAACTCATAGGGTCAAACTACGAGAAAATATCCACAAAACGACACGCTTAAATTTTTCTCCATTTTCCTTGTATAGCTCCCTTTAGAGGTAAACGTAATCGGGCGTCCCCTGGTTCTGCTCCAATTCAGGCACGGACCCAAATGAATTTTTCTGCAATTCGATAAACCCATAGGGTCAAACTACGAGAAAATATCCACAAAACGGCCGGCTTCAATTTCTCCCCATTTTCCTTGTATAGCTCCCTTTAGAGGTAAACGTAATCGGGCGCCTCCTGGTATCTGCTCTGATTTAGGCACGGACAGCCGCAAATGAAGTTTTCTGCAATTCTATAAACCCATAGGGTCAAACTACGAGAAAATATCCACAAAACGGCCCGCTTCAATTTTTCCCCATTTTCCTTGTATAGCTCCCTTTAAAGGTAAACGTAATCGGGCGTCTCCTAGTATCTGCTCTGATTCAGGCACGGACAGCCGCAAATGAAGTTTTCTGCAATTCTATAAACCCATAGGGTCAAACTACGAGAAAATATCAACAAAAAGGCCCGCTTCAATTTTTCCCCATTTTTCTTGTATAGCTCCCTTTAGAGGTAAACGTAACCGGGCGTCTCCTGGTATCTGCTCCGATTCAGGCTCGGACAGCCGCAAATGAAGTTTTCTGCAATTCTATAAACCCATACGGTCAAACTACGAGAAAATATCCACAAAACGGCCCGCTTCAATTTCCCCCCATTTTCCTTGTATAGCTCCCTTTAGAGGTAAACGTAATCGGGCGTCTCCTAGTATCTGCTCCGATTCAGGCACGGACAGCCGCAAATAAAGCTTTCTGCAATTCTATAAACCCATAGGGTCAAACTATGAGAAAATATCAACAAAACGGCCCGCTTCAATTTTTTCCCATTTTCCTTGTATAGCTCCCTTTAGAGGTAAACGTAATCGGACGTCTCCTGGTATCTGCTCCGATTCAGGCACGGACAGCCGCAAATGAAGTTTTCTGCAATTCTATAAACCCATAGGGTCAAACAACGAGAAAATATCCACACAACGGCCCGCTTCAATTTTTCCCCATTTTCCTTGTATAGCTCCCTTTAGAGGTAAACGTAATCGGGCGTTCCCTAGTATCTGCTCTGATTCAGGCACGGACAGCCGAAAATGAACTTTTCTGCAATTCTATAAACCCATAGGGTCAAACTACGAGAAAATATCCACAAAACGGCCCGCTTCAATTTCTCCCCATATTCCTTGTATAGCTCCCTTTAGAGGTAAACGTAATCGGGCGTCCCCTGGTATCTGCTCCGATTCAGGCACGGACAGCCCCAAATGATCTTTTCTGCAATTCTATAAACCCATAGGGTCAAACTACGAGAAAATATCCACAAAACGACACGCTTCAATTTTTCTCCATTTTCCTTGTATAGCTCCCTTTAGAGGTAAACGTAATCGGGCGTCCCCTGGTTCTGCTCCGATTCAGGCACGGACACCCCCAAATGAATTTTTCTGCAATTCGATAAACCCATAGGGTCAAACTACGAGAAAATATCCACAAAACGGCCCGCTTCAATTTTTCCCCATTTTCCTTGTATAGCTCCCTTTAGAGGTAAACGTAATCGGGCATCCCCTGGTATTTGCTCTGATTCAGGCACGGATAGCCCCAAATGAACTTTTCTGCAATTCTATAAACCCATAGGGTCAAACTACGAGAAAATATCCACAAAACGGCCTGCTTCAATTTTTCCCCATTTTCCTTGTATAGCTCCCTTTAGAGGTAAACGTAATCGGGCGCCTCCTGGTATCTGCTCTGATTTAGGCACGGACAGCCGCAAATGAAGTTTTCTGCAATTCTATAAACCCATAGGGTCAAACTACGAGAAAATATCCACAAAACGGCCCGCTTCAATTTTTCCCCATTTTCCTTGTATAGCTCCCTTTAAAGGTAAACGTAATCGGGCGTCTCCTAGTATCTGCTCTGATTCAGGCACGGACAGCCGCAAATGAAGTTTTCTGCAATTCTATAAACCCATAGGGTCAAACTACGAGAAAATATCAACAAAAAGGCCCGCTTCAATTTTTCCCCATTTTTCTTATATAGCTCCCTTTAGAGGTAAACGTAACCGGGCGTCTCCTGGTATCTGCTCCGATTCAGGCTCGGACAGCCGCAAATGAAGTTTTCTGCAATTCTATAAACCCATACGGTCAAACTACGAGAAAATATCCACAAAACGGCCCGCTTCAATTTCTCCCCATTTTCCTTGTATAGCTCCCTTTAGAGGTAAACGTAATCGGGCGTCTCCTAGTATCTGCTCCGATTCAGGCACGGACAGCCGCAAATAAAGCTTTCTGCAATTCTATAAACCCATAGGGTCAAACTATGAGAAAATATCAACAAAACGGCCCGCTTCAATTTTTTCCCATTTTCCTTGTATAGCTCCCTTTAGAGGTAAACGTAATCGGACGTCTCCTGGTATCTGCTCCGATTCAGGCACGGACAGCCGCAAATGAAGTTTTCTGCAATTCTATAAACCCATAGGGTCAAACAACGAGAAAATATCCACACAACGGCCCGCTTCAATTTTTCCCCATTTTCCTTGTATAGCTCCCTTTAGAGGTAAACGTAATCGGGCGTTCCCTAGTATCTGCTCTGATTCAGGCACGGACAGCCGCAAATGAACTTTTCTGCAATTCTATAAACCCATAGGGTCAAACTACGAGAAAATATCCACAAAACGGCCCGCTTCAATTTCTCCCCATATTCCTTGTATAGCTCCCTTTAGAGGTAAACGTAATCGGGCGTCCCCTGGTATCTGCTCCGATTCAGGCACGGACAGCCCCAAATTATCTTTTCTGCAATTCTATAAACCCATAGGGTCAAACTACGAGAAAATATCCACAAAACGACACGCTTCAATTTTTCTCCATTTTCCTTGTATAGCTCCCTTTAGAGGTAAACGTAATCGGGCGTCCCCTGGTTCTGCTCCGATTCAGGCACGGACACCCCCAAATGAATTTTTCTGCAATTCGATAAACCCATAGGGTCAAACTACGAGAAAATATCCACAAAACAGCCCGCTTCAATTTTTCCCCATTTTCCTTGTATAGCTCCCTTTAGAGGTAAACGTAATCGGGCATCCCCTGGTATTTGCTCTGATTCAGGCACGGATAGCCCCAAATGAACTTTTCTGCAATTCTATAAACCCATAGGGTCAAACTACGAGAAAATATCCACAAAACGGCCTGCTTCAATTTTTCCCCATTTTCCTTGTATAGCTCCCTTTAGAGGTAAACGTAATCGGGCGCCTCCTGGTATCTGCTCTGATTTAGGCACGGACAGCCGCAAATGAAGTTTTCTGCAATTCTATAAACCCATAGGGTCAAACTACGAGAAAATATCCACAAAACGGCCCGCTTCAATTTTTCCCCATTTTCCTTGTATAGCTCCCTTTAAAGGTAAACGTAATCGGGCGTCTCCTAGTATCTGCTCTGATTCAGGCACGGACAGCCGCAAATGAAGTTTTCTGCAATTCTATAAACCCATAGGGTCAAACTACGAGAAAATATCAACAAAAAGGCCCGCTTCAATTTTTCCCCATTTTTCTTATATAGCTCCCTTTAGAGGTAAACGTAACCGGGCGTCTCCTGGTATCTGCTCCGATTCAGGCTCGGACAGCCGCAAATGAAGTTTTCTGCAATTCTATAAACCCATACGGTCAAACTACGAGAAAATATCCACAAAACGGCCCGCTTCAATTTCTCCCCATTTTCCTTGTATAGCTCCCTTTAGAGGTAAACGTAATCGGGCGTCTCCTAGTATCTGCTCCGATTCAGGCACGGACAGCCGCAAATAAAGCTTTCTGCAATTCTATAAACCCATAGGGTCAAACTATGAGAAAATATCAACAAAACGGCCCGCTTCAATTTTTTCCCATTTTCCTTGTATAGCTCCCTTTAGAGGTAAACGTAATCGGACGTCTCCTGGTATCTGCTCCGATTCAGGCACGGACAGCCGCAAATGAAGTTTTCTGCAATTCTATAAACCCATAGGGTCAAACAACGAGAAAATATCCACACAACGGCCCGCTTCAATTTTTCCCCATTTTCCTTGTATAGCTCCCTTTAGAGGTAAACGTAATCGGGCGTTCCCTAGTATCTGCTCTGATTCAGGCACGGACAGCCGCAAATGAACTTTTCTGCAATTCTATAAACCCATAGGGTCAAACTACGAGAAAATATCCACAAAACGGCCCGCTTCAATTTCTCCCCATATTCCTTGTATAGCTCCCTTTAGAGGTAAACGTAATCGGGCGTCCCCTGGTATCTGCTCCGATTCAGGCACGGACAGCCCCAAATTATCTTTTCTGCAATTCTATAAACCCATAGGGTCAAACTACGAGAAAATATCCACAAAATGACACGCTTCAATTTTTCTCCATTTACCTTGTATAGCTCCCTTTAGAGGTAAACGTAATCGGGCGTCCCCTGGTTCTGCTCCGATTCAGGCACGGACACCCCCAAATGAATTTTTCTGCAATTCGATAAACCCATAGGGTCAAACTACGAGAAAATATCCACAAAACGGCCCGCTTCAATTTTTCCCCATTTTCCTTGTATAGCTCCCTTTAGAGGTAAACGTAATCGGGCATCCCCTGGTATTTGCTCTGATTCAGGCACGGATAGCCCCAAATGAACTTTTCTGCAATTCTATAAACCCATAGGGTCAAACTACGAGAAAATATCCACAAAACGGCCTGCTTCAATTTTTCCCCATTTTCCTTGTATAGCTCCCTTTAGAGGTAAACGTAATCGGACGCCTCCTGGTATCTGCTCTGATTTAGGCACGGACAGCCGCAAATGAAGTTTTCTGCAATTCTATAAACCCATAGGGTCAAACTACGAGAAAATATCCACAAAACGGCCCGCTTCAATTTTTCCCCATTTTCCTTTTATAGCTCCCTTTAAAGGTAAACGTAATCGGGCGTCTCCTAGTATCTGCTCTGATTCAGGCACGGACAGCCGCAAATGAAGTTTTCTGCAATTCTATAAACCCATAGGGTCAAACTACGAGAAAATATCAACAAAAAGGCCCGCTTCAATTTTTCCCCATTTTCCTTGTATAGCTCCCTTTAGAGGTAAACGTAACCGGGCGTCTCCTGGTATCTGCTCCGATTCAGGCTCGGACAGCCGCAAATGAAGTTTTCTGCAATTCTATAAACCCATACGGTCAAACTACGAGAAAATATCCACAAAACGGCCCGCTTCAATTTCTCCCCATTTTCCTTGTATAGCTCCCTTTAGAGGTAAACGTAATCGGGCGTCTCCTAGTATCTGCTCCGATTCAGGCACGGACAGCCGCAAATAAAGTTTTCTGCAATTCTATAAACCCATAGGGTCAAACTATGAGAAAATATCAACAAAACGGCCCGCTTCAATTTTTTCCCATTTTCCTTGTATAGCTCCCTTTAGAGGTAAACGTAATCGGACGTCTCCTGGTATCTGCTCCGATTCAGGCACGGACAGCCGCAAATGAAGTTTTCTGCAATTCTATAAACCCATAGGGTCAAACAACGAGAAAATATACACAAAACGGCCCGCTTCAATTTTTCCCCATTTTCCTTGTATAGCTCCCTTTAGAGGTAAACGTAATCGGGCGTTCCCTGGTATCTGCTCTGATTCAGGCACGGACAGCCGCAAATGAACTTTTCTGCAATTCTATAAACCCATAGGGTCAAACTACGAGAAAATATCCACAAAACGGCCCGCTTCAATTTCTCCCCATATTCCTTGTATAGCTCCCTTTAGAGGTAAACGTAATCGGGCGTCCCCTGGTATCTGCTCCGATTCAGGCACGGACAGCCCCAAATGATCTTTTCTGCAATTCTATAAACCCATAGGGTCAAACTACGAGAAAATATCCACAAAATGACACGCTTAAATTTTTCTCCATTTTCCTTGTATAGCTCCCTTTAGAGGTAAACGTAATCGGGCGTCCCCTGGTTCTGCTCCAATTCAGGCACGGACACCCCCAAATGACTTTTTCTGCAATTCGATAAACCCATAGGGTCAAACTACGAGAAAATATCCACAAAACGGCCGGCTTCAATTTCTCCCCATTTTCCTTGTATAGCTCCCTTTAGAGGTAAACGTAATTGGGCGCCTCCTGGTATCTGCTCTGATTTAGGCACGGACAGTCACAAATGAAGTTTTCTGCAATTCTATAAACCCATAGGGTCAAACTACGAGAAAATATCCACAAAACGGCCCGCTTCAATTTTTCCCCATTTTCCTTGTATAGCTCCCTTTAAAGGTAAACGTAATCGGGCGTCTCCTAGTATCTGCTCTGATTCAGGCACGGACAGCCGCAAATGAAGTTTTCTGCAATTCTATAAACCCATAGGGTCAAACTACGAGAAAATATCAACAAAAAGGCCCGCTTCAATTTTTCCCCATTTTCCTTGTATAGCTCCCTTTAGAGGTAAACGTAATCGGGCGTCTCTTGGTATCTGCTCCGATTCAGGCTCGGATAGCCGCAAATGAAGTTTTCTGCAATTCTATAAACCCATACGGTCAAACTACGAAAAAATATCCACAAAACGGCCCGCTTCAATTTTTCCCCATTTTCCTTGTATAGCTCCCTTTAGAGGTAAACGTCATCGGGCGTCCCCTGGTATCTGCTCCGATTCAGGCACGGACAGCCCCAAATGAACTTTTCTGCAATTCTATAAACCCATACGGTCAAACTACGAGAAAATATCCACAAAACGGCCCGCTTCAATTTCTCCCCATTTTCCTTGTATAGCTCCCTTTAGAGGTAAACGTAATCGGAAATCTCCTAGTATCTGCTCCGATTCAGGCACGGACAGCCGCAAATAAAGTTTTCTGCAATTCTATAAACCCATAGGGTCAAACTATGAGAAAATATCAACAAAACGGCCCGCTTCAATTTTTCCCCATTTTCCTTGTATAGCTCCCTTTAGAGGTAAACGTAATCGGACGTCTCCTGGTATCTGCTCCGATTCAGGCACGGACAGCCGCAAATGAAGTTTTCTGCAATTCTATAAACCCATAGGGTCAAACAACGAGAAAATATCCACAAAACAGCCCGCTTCAATTTTTCCCCATTTTCCTTGTAAGCTCCCTTTAGAGGTAAACGTAATTGGGCGTTCCCTGGTATCTACTCAGATTCAGGCACGGATAGCCGCAAATGAACTTTTCTGCAATTCTATAAACCCATAGGGTCAAACTACGAGAAAATATCCACAAAACGGCCCGCTTCAATTTCTCCCCATATTCCTTGTATAGCTCCCTTTAGAGGTAAACGTAATCGGGCGTCCCCTGGTATCTGCTCCGATTCAGGCACGGACAGCCCCAAATGATCTTTTCTGCAATTCTATAAACCCATAGGGTCAAACTACGAGAAAATATCCACAAAATGACAAGCTTCAATTTTTCTACATTTTCCTTGTATAGCTCCCTTTAGAGGTAAACGTAATTGGGCGTCCCCTGGTATCTGCTCCGATTCAGGCACGGACACCCCCAAATGAATTTTTCTGCAATTCGATAAACCCATAGGGTCAAACTACGAGAAAATATCCACAAAACGGCCCGTTTCAATTTTTCCCCATTTTCCTTGTATAGCTCCCTTTAGAGGTAAACGTAATCGGGCGTCCCCTGGTATTTGCTCTGATTCAGGCACGGACAGCCCCAAATGAACTTTTCTGCAATTCTATAAACCCATAGGGTCAAACTACGAGAAAATATCAACAAAAAGGTCCGCTTCAATTTTTCCCCATTTTCCAAGTATAGCTCCCTTTAGAGGTAAACGTAATCGGGCGTCTCCTGGTATCTGCTCCAATTCAGGCACGGACAGCCGCAAATGAACTTTTCTGCAATTCTATAAACCCATAGGGTCAAACTACGAGAAAATATCAACAAAAAGGTCCGCTTCAATTTTTCCCCATTTTCCAAGTATAGCTCCCTTTAGAGGTAAACGTAATCGGGCGTCTCCTGGTATCTGCTCCGATTCAGGCACGGACAGCCGCAAATGAACTTTTCTGCAATTCTATAAACCCATAGGGTCAAACTACGAGAAAATATCCACAAAACGGCCCGCTTCAATTTCTCCCCATATTCCTTGTATAGCTCCCTTTAGAGGTAAACGTAATCGGGCGTCCCCTGGTATCTGCTCCGATTCAGGCACGGACAGCCCCAAATGATCTTCTCTGCAATTCTATAAACCCATAGGGTCAAACTACGAGAATATATCCACAAAACGGCACGCTTCAATTTTTCTCCATTTTCCTTGTATAGTTCCCTTTAGAGGTAAACGTAATCGGGCGCCTCTTGGCATCTGCTCCGATTCAGGCACGGACAGCCGCAAATGAAGTTTTCTGCAACTCTATAAACCCATAGGGTCAAACTACGAGAAAATATCCACAAAACGGCCCGCTTCAATTTCTCCCCATATTCCTTGTATAGCTCCCTTTAGAGGTAAACGTAATCGGGCGTCCCCTGGTATCTGCTCCGATTCAGGCACGGACAGCCCCAAATGATCTTTTCTGCAATTCTATAAACCCATAGGGTCAAACTACGAGAAAATATCCACAAAACGACACGCTTCAATTTTTCTCCATTTTCCTTGTATAGCTCCCTTTAGAGGTAAACGTAATCGGGCGTCCCCTGGTTCTGCTCCGATTCAGGCACGGACACCCCCAAATGAATTTTTCTGCAATTCGATAAACCCATAGGGTCAAACTACGAGAAAATATCCACAAAACGGCCGGCTTCAATTTCTCCCCATTTTCCTTGTATAGCTCCCTTTAGAGGTAAACGTAATTGGGCGCCTCCTGGTATCTGCTCTGATTTAGGCACGGACAGTCGCAAATGAAGTTTTCTGCAATTCTATAAACCCATAGGGTCAAACTACGAGAAAATATCCACAAAACGGCCCGCTTCAATTTTTCCCCATTTTCCTTGTATAGCTCCCTTTAAAGGTAAACGTAATCGGACGTCTCCTGGTATCTGCTCCGATTCAGGCACGGACAGCCGCAAATGAAGTTTTCTGCAATTCTATAAACCCATAGGGTCAAACAACGAGAAAATATCCACAAAACAGCCCGCTTCAATTTTTCCCCATTTTCCTTGTAAGCTCCCTTTAGAGGTAAACGTAATTGGGCGTTCCCTGGTATCTACTCAGATTCAGGCACGGATAGCCGCAAATGAACTTTTCTGCAATTCTATAAACCCATAGGGTCAAACTACGAGAAAATATCCACAAAACGGCCCGCTTCAATTTCTCCCCATATTCCTTGTATAGCTCCCTTTAGAGGTAAACGTAATCGGGCGTCCCCTGGTATCTGCTCCGATTCAGGCACGGACAGCCCCAAATGATCTTTTCTGCAATTCTATAAACCCATAGGGTCAAACTACGAGAAAATATCCACAAAACGACACGCTTCAATTTTTCTACATTTTCCTTGTATAGCTCCCTTTAGAGGTAAACGTAATTGGGCGTCCCCTGGTATCTGCTCCGATTCAGGCACGGACACCCCCAAATGAATTTTTCTGCAATTCGATAAACCCATAGGGTCAAACTACGAGAAAATATCCACAAAACGGCCCGTTTCAATTTTTCCCCATTTTCCTTGTATAGCTCCCTTTAGAGGTAAACGTAATCGGGCGTCCCCTGGTATTTGCTCTGATTCAGGCACGGACAGCCCCAAATGAACTTTTCTGCAATTCTATAAACCCATAGGGTCAAACTACGAGAATATATCAACAAAAAGGTCCGCTTCAATTTTTCCCCATTTTCCAAGTATAGCTCCCTTTAGAGGTAAACGTAATCGGGCGTCTCCTGGTATCTGCTCCAATTCAGGCACGGACAGCCGCAAATGAACTTTTCTGCAATTCTATAAACCCATAGGGTCAAACTACGAGAAAATATCAACAAAAAGGTCCGCTTCAATTTTTCCCCATTTTCCAAGTATAGCTCCCTTTAGAGGTAAACGTAATCGGGCGTCTCCTGGTATCTGCTCCGATTCAGGCACGGACAGCCGCAAATGAACTTTTCTGCAATTCTATAAACCCATAGGGTCAAACTACGAGAAAATATCCACAAAACGGCCCGCTTCAATTTCTCCCCATATTCCTTGTATAGCTCCCTTTAGAGGTAAACGTAATCGGGCGTCCCCTGGTATCTGCTCCGATTCAGGCACGGACAGCCCCAAATGATCTTCTCTGCAATTCTATAAACCCATAGGGTCAAACTACGAGAAAATATCCACAAAACGGCACGCTTCAATTTTTCTCCATTTTCCTTGTATAGTTCCCTTTAGAGGTAAACGTAATCGGGCGCCTCTTGGCATCTGCTCCGATTCAGGCACGGACAGCCGCAAATGAAGTTTTCTGCAACTCTATAAACCCATAGGGTCAAACTACGAGAAAATATCCACAAAACGGCCCGCTTCAATTTCTCCCCATATTCCTTGTATAGCTCCCTTTAGAGGTAAACGTAATCGGGCGTCCCCTGGTATCTGCTCCGATTCAGGCACGGACAGCCCCAAATGATCTTTTCTGCAATTCTATAAACCCATAGGGTCAAACTACGAGAAAATATCCACAAAACGACACGCTTAAATTTTTCTCCATTTTCCTTGTATAGCTCCCTTTAGAGGTAAACGTAATCGGGCGTCCCCTGGTTCTGCTCCGATTCAGGCACGGACACCCCCAAATGAATTTTTTTGCAATTCGATAAACCCATAGGGTCAAACTACGAGAAAATATCCACAAAACGGCCCGCTTCATTTTTTCCCCATTTTCCTTGTATAGCTCCCTTTAAAGGTAAACGTAATCGGGCGTCTCCTAGTATTTGCTCTGATTCAGGCACGGACAGCCGCAAATGAAGTTTTCTGCAATTCTATAAACCCATAGGGTCAAACTACGAGAAAATATCAACGAAAAGGCCCGCTTCAATTTTTCCCCATTTTCCTTGTATAGCTCCCTTTAGAGGTAAACGTAATCGGGCGTCTCTTGGTATCTGCTCCGATTCAGGCTCGGACAGCCGCAAATGAAGTTTTCTGCAATTCTATAAACCCATACGGTCAAACTACGAAAAAATATCCACAAAACGGCCCGCTTCAATTTTTCCCCATTTTCCTTGTATAGCTCCCTTTAGAGGTAAACGTAATCGGGCGTCCCCTGGTATCTGCTCCGATTCAGGCACGGACAGCCCCAAATGAACTTTTTTGCAATTCTATAAACCCATACGGTCAAACTACGAGAAAATATCCACAAAACGGCCCGCTTCAATTTCTCCCCATTTTCCTTGTATAGCTCCCTTTAGAGGTAAACGTAATCGGAAATCTCCTAGTATCTGCTCCGATTCAGGCACGGACAGCCGCAAATAAAGTTTTCTGCAATTCTATAAACCCATAGGGTCAAACTATGAGAAAATATCAACAAAACGGCCCGCTTCAATTTTTCCCCATTTTCCTTGTATAGCTCCCTTTAGAGGTAAACGTAATCGGCCGTGTCCTGGTATCTGCTCCGATTCAGGCACGGACAGCCGCAAATGAAGTTTTCTGCAATTCTATAAACCCATAGGGTCAAACAACGAGAAAATATCCACAAAACAGCCCGCTTCAATTTTTCCCCATTTTCCTTGTAAGCTCCCTTTAGAGGTAAACGTAATTGGGCGTTCCCTGGTATCTACTCAGATTCAGGCACGGATTGCCGCAAATGAACTTTTCTGCAATTCTATAAACCCATAGGGTCAAACTACGAGAAAATATCCACAAAACGGCCCGCTTCAATTTCTCCCCATATTCCTTGTATAGCTCCCTTTAGAGGTAAACGTAATCGGGCGTCCCCTGGTATCTGCTCCGATTCAGGCACGGACAGCCCCAAATGATCTTTTCTGCAATTCTATAAACCCATAGGGTCAAACTACGAGAAAATATCCACAAAACGACACGCTTCAATTTTTCTACATTTTCCTTGTATAGCTCCCTTTAGAGGTAAACGTAATTGGGCGTCCCCTGGTATCTGCTCCGATTCAGGCACGGACACCCCCAAATGAATTTTTCTGCAATTCGATAAACCCATAGGGTCAAACTACGAGAAAATATCCACAAAACGGCCCGTTTCAATTTTTCCCCATTTTCCTTGTATAGCTCCCTTTAGAGGTAAACGTAATCGGGCGTCCCCTGGTATTTGCTCTGATTCAGGCACGGACAACCCCAAATGAACTTTTATGCAATTCTATAAACCCATAGGGTCAAACTACGAGAATATATCAACAAAAAGGTCCGCTTCAATTTTTCCCCATTTTCCAAGTATAGCTCCCTTTAGAGGTAAACGTAATCGGGCGTCTCCTGGTATCTGCTCCGATTCAGGCACGGACAGCCGCAAATGAACTTTTCTGCAATTCTATAAACCCATAGGGTCAAACTACGAGAAAATATCCACAAAACGGCCCGCTTCAATTTCTCCCCATATTCCTTGTATAGCTCCCTTTAGAGGTAAACGTAATCGGGCGTCCCCTGGTATCTGCTCCGATTCAGGCACGGACAGCCCCAAATGATCTTCTCTGCAATTCTATAAACCCATAGGGTCAAACTACGAGAAAATATCCACAAAACGGCACGCTTCAATTTTTCTCCATTTTCCTTGTATAGTTCCCTTTAGAGGTAAACGTAATCGGGCGCCTCTTGGCATCTGCTCCGATTCAGGCACGGACAGCCGCAAATGAAGTTTTCTGCAACTCTATAAACCCATAGGGTCAAACTACGTGAAAATATCCACAAAACGGCCCGCTTCAATTTCTCCCCATTTTCCTTGTATAGCTCACTTTAGAGGTAAACGTAATCGGGCGCCTTCTGGTATCTGCTCCGATTCAGGCACGGACAGTCGCAAATGAAGTTTTCTGCAATTCTATAAACCCATAGGGTCAAACTACGAGAAAATATCAACAAAAAGGTCCGCTTCAATTTTTCCCCATTTTCCAAGTATAGCTCCCTTTAGAGGTAAACGTAATCGGGCGTCTCCTGGTATCTGTTCCGATTCAGGCACGGACAGCCGCAAATGAACTTTTCTGCAATTCTATAAACCCATAGGGTCAAACTACGAGAAAATATCAACAAAAAGGTCCGCTTCAATTTTTCCCCATTTTCCAAGTATAGCTCCCTTTAGAGGTAAACGTAATCGGGCGTCTCCTGGTATCTGCTCCGATTCAGGCACGGACAGCCGCAAATGAACTTTTCTGCAATTCTATAAATCCATAGGGTCAAACTACGAGAAAATATCCACAAAACGGCCCGCTTCAATTTCTCCCCATATTCCTTGTATAGCTCCCTTTAGAGGTAAACGTAATCGGGCGTCCCCTGGTATCTGCTCCGATTCAGGCACGGACAGCCCCAAATGATCTTCTCTGCAATTCTATATACCCATGGGGTCAAACTACGAGAAAATATCCACAAAACGCCACGCTTCAATTTTTCTCCATTTTCCTTGTATAGTTCCCTTTAGAGGTAAACGTAATCGGGCGCCTCTTGGCATCTGCTCCGATTCAGGCACGGACAGCCGCAAATGAACTTTTCTGCAATTCTATAAACCCATAGGGTCAAACTACGAGAAAATATCCACAAAACGGCCCGCTTCAATTTCTCCCCATATTCCTTGTATAGCTCCCTTTAGAGGTAAACGTAATCGGGCGTCCCTTGGTATCTGCTCCGATTCAGGCACGGACAGCCCCAAATGATCTTTTCTGCAATTCTATAAACCCATAGGGTCAAACTACGAGAAAATATCCACAAAACGACACGCTTCAATTTTTCTCCATTTTCCTTGTATAGCTCCCTTTAGAGGTAAACGTAATCGGGCGTCCCCTGGTTCTGCTCCGATTCAGGCACGGACACCCCCAAATGAATTTTTCTTCAATTCGATAAACCCATAGGGTCAAACTACGAGAAAATATCCACAAAACGGCCCGCTTCAATTTTTCCCCATTTTCCTTGTATAGCTCCCTTTAGAGGTAAACGTAATCGGGCATCCCCTGGTATTTGCTCTGATTCAGGCACGGATAGCCCCAAATGAAGTTTTCTGCAATTCTATAAACCCATAGGGTCAAACTACGAGAAAATATCAACAAAAAGGTCCGCTTCAATTTTTCTCCATTTTCCTTGTATAGCTCCCTTTAGAGGTAAACGTAATCGGGCGTCCCCTGGTTCTGCTCCGATTCAGGCACGGACACCCCCAAATGAATTTTTCTTCAATTCGATAAACCCATAGGGTCAAACTACGAGAAAATATCCACAAAACGGCCCGCTTCAATTTTTCCCCATTTTCCATGTATAGCTCCCTTTAGAGGTAAACGTAATCGGGCATCCCCTGGTACTTGCTCTGATTCAGGCACGGATAGCCCCAAATGAAGTTTTCTGCAATTCTATAAACCCATAGGGTCAAACTACGAGAAAATATCAACAAAAAGGTCCGCTTCAATTTTTCCCCATTTTCCAAGTATAGCTCCCTTTAGAGGTAAACGTAATCGGGCGTCTCCTGGTATCTGCTCCAATTCAGGCACGGACAGCCGCAAATGAACTTTTCTGCAATTCTATAAACCCATAGGGTCAAACTACGAGAAAATATCAACAAAAAGGTCCGCTTCAATTTTTCCCCATTTTCCTTGTATAGCTCCCTTTAGAGGTAAACGTAATCGGGCGTCCCCTGGTATCTGCTCCGATTCAGGCACGGACAGCCCCAAATGATCTTCTCTGCAATTCTATAAACCCATAGGGTCAAACTACGAGAAAATATCCACAAAACGGCACGCTTCAATTTTTCTCCATTTTCCTTGTATAGTTCCCTTTAGAGGTAAACGTAATCGGGCGCTTCTTGGCATCTGCTCCGATTCAGGCACGGACAGCCGCAAATGAAGTTTTCTGCAACTCTATAAACCCATAGGGTCAAACTACGAGAAAATATCCACAAAACGGCCCGCTTCAATTTTTCCCCATTTTCCTTGTATAGCTCCCTTTAGAGGTAAACGTAATCAAGCATCCCTTGGTATCTGCTCCGATTCAGGCACGGACAGCCCAAATGAACTTTTCTGCAATTCTATAAACCCATAGGGTCAAACTACGTGAAAATATCCACAAAACGGCCCGCTTCAATTTCTCCCCATTTTCCTTGTATAGCTCACTTTAGAGGTAAACGTAATCGGGCGCCTTCTGGTATCTGCTCCGATTCAGACACGGACAGCCGCAAATGAAGTTTTCTGCAATTCTATAAACCCAAAACTACGAGAAAATATCAACAAAAAGGTCCGCTTCAATTTTTCCCCATTTTCCAAGTATAGCTCCCTTTAGAGGTAAACGTAATCGGGCGTCTCCTGGTATCTGCTCCGATTCAGGCACGGACAGCCGCAAATGAACTTTTCTGCAATTCTATAAACCCATAGGGTCAAACTACGAGAAAATATCAACAAAAAGGTCCGCTTCAATTTTTCCCCATTTTCCAAGTATAGCTCCCTTTAGAGGTAAACGTAATCGGGCGTCTCCTGGTATCTGCTCCGATTCAGGCACGGACAGCCGCAAATGAACTTTTCTGCAATTCTATAAATCCATAGGGTCAAACTACGAGAAAATATCCACAAAACGGCCCGCTTCAATTTCTCCCCATATTCCTTGTATAGCTCCCTTTAGAGGTAAACGTAATCGGGCGTCCCCTGGTATCTGCTCCGATTCAGGCACGGACAGCCCCAAATGATCTTCTCTGCAATTCTATAAACCCATGGGGTCAAACTACGAGAAAATATCCACAAAACGCCACGCTTCAATTTTTCTCCATTTTCCTTGTATAGTTCCCTTTAGAGGTAAACGTAATCGGGCGCCTCTTGGCATCTGCTCCGATTCAGGCACGGACAGCCGCAAATGAACTTTTCTGCAATTCTATAAACCCATAGGGTCAAACTACGAGAAAATATCCACAAAACGGCCCGCTTCAATTTCTCCCCATATTCCTTGTATAGCTCCCTTTAGAGGTAAACGTAATCTGGCGTCCCTTGGTATCTGGTCCGATTCAGGCACGGACAGCCCCAAATGATCTTTTCTGCAATTCTATAAACCCATAGGGTCAAACTACGAGAAAATATCCACAAAACGACACGCTTCAATTTTTCTCCATTTTCCTTGTATAGCTCCCTTTAGAGGTAAACGTAATCGGGCGTCCCCTGGTTCTGCTCCGATTCAGGCACGGACACCCCCAAATGAATTTTTCTTCAATTCGATAAACCCATAGGGTCAAACTACGAGAATATATCCACAAAACGGCCCGCTTCAATTTTTCCCCATTTTCCTTGTATAGCTCCCTTTAGAGGTAAACGTAATCGGGCATCCCCTGGTATTTGCTCTGATTCAGGCACGGATAGCCCCAAATGAAGTTTTCTGCAATTCTATAAACCCATAGGGTCAAACTACGAGAAAATATCCACAAAACGGCCCGCTTCAATTTCTCCCCATTTTCCTTGTATAGCTCCCTTTAAAGGTAAACGTAATCAGGCGCCTCCTGGTATCTGCTCCGATTCGGGCACGGACTGCCGCAAATGAAGTTTTCTGCAACTCTATAAACCCATAGGGTCAAACTACGAGAAAATATCCACAAAACGGCCCGCTTCAATTTCTCCCCATATTCCTTGTATAGCTCCCTTTAGAGGTAAACGTAATCGGGCGTCCCCTGGTATCTGCTCCGATTCAGGCACGGATAGCCCCAAATGATCTTCTCTGCAATTCTATAAACCCATAGGGTCAAACTACGAGAAAATATCCACAAAACGGCACGCTTCAATTTTTCTCCATTTTCCTTGTATAGTTCCCTTTAGAGGTAAACGTAATCGGGCGCCTCTTGGCATCTGCTCCGATTCAGGCACGGACAGCCGCAAATGAAGTTTTCTGCAACTCTAAAAACCCATAGGGTCAAACTACGAGAAAATATCCACAAAACGGCCCGCTTCAATTTCTCCCCATTTTCCTTGTATAGCTCACTTTAGAGGTAAACGTAATCGGGCGCCTTCTGGTATCTGCTCCGATTCAGGCACGGACAGCCGCAAATGAAGTTTTCTGCAATTCTATAAACCCATAGGGTCAAACTACGAGAAAATATCAACAAAAAGGTCCGCTTCAATTTTTCCCCATTTTCCAAGTATAGCTCCCTTTAGAGGTAAACGTAATCGGGCGTCTCCTGGTATCTGCTCCGATTCAGGCACGGACAGCCCAAATGAACTTTTCTGCAATTCTATAAACCCATAGGGTCAAACTACGAGAAAATATCAACAAAAAGGTCCGCTTCAATTTTTCCCCATTTTCCAAGTATAGCTCCCTTTAGAGGTAAACGTAATCGGGCGTCTCCTGGTATCTGCTCCGATTCAGGCACGGACAGTCGCAAATGAACTTTTCTGCAATTCTATAAACCCATAGGGTCAAACTACGAGAAAATATCCACAAAACGGCCCGCTTCAAGTTCTCCCCATATTCCTTGTATAGCTCCCTTTAGAGGTAAACGTAATCGGGCGTCCCCTGGTATCTGCTCCGATTCAGGCACGGACAGCCCCAAATGATCTTCTCTGCAATTCTATAAACCCATAGGGTCAAACTACGAGAAAATATCCACAAAACGGCACGCTTCAATTTTTCTCCATTTTCCTTGTATAGCTCCCTTTAGAGGTAAACGTAATCGGGCGTCCCCTGGTTCTGCTCCGATTCAGGCACGGACACCCCCAAATGAATTTTTCTTCAATTCGATAAACCCATAGGGTCAAACTACGAGAATATATCCACAAAACGGCCCGCTTCAATTTTTCCCCATTTTCCTTGTATAGCTCCCTTTAGAGGTAAACGTAATCGGGCATCTCCTGGTATTTGCTCTGATTCAGGCACGGATAGCCCCAAATGAAGTTTTCTGCAATTCTATAAACCCATAGGGTCAAACTACGAGAAAATATCCACAAAACGGCCCGCTTCAATTTCTCCCCATTTTCCTTGTATAGCTCCCTTTAAAGGTAAACGTAATCAGGCGCCTCCTGGTATCTGCTCCGATTCGGGCACGGACTGCCGCAAATGAAGTTTTCTGCAACTCTATAAACCCATAGGGTCAAACTACGAGAAAATATCCACAAAACGGCCCGCTTCAATTTCTCCCCATATTCCTTGTATAGCTCCCTTTAGAGGTAAACGTAATCGGGCGTCCCCTGGTATCTGCTCCGATTCAGGCACGGATAGCCCCAAATGATCTTCTCTGCAATTCTATAAACCCATAGGGTCAAACTACGAGAAAATATCCACAAAACGGCACGCTTCAATTTTTCTCCATTTTCCTTGTATAGTTCCCTTTAGAGGTAAACGTAATCGGGCGCCTCTTGGCATCTGCTCCGATTCAGGCACGGACAGCCGCAAATGAAGTTTTCTGCAACTCTAAAAACCCATAGGGTCAAACTACGAGAAAATATCCACAAAACGGCCCGCTTCAATTTCTCCCCATTTTCCTTGTATAGCTCACTTTAGAGGTAAACGTAATCGGGCGCCTTCTGGTATCTGCTCCGATTCAGGCACGGACAGCCGCAAATGAAGTTTTCTGCAATTCTATAAACCCATAGGGTCAAACTACGAGAAAATATCAACAAAAAGGTCCGCTTCAATTTTTCCCCATTTTCCAAGTATAGCTCCCTTTAGAGGTAAACGTAATCGGGCGTCTCCTGGTATCTGCTCCGATTCAGGCACGGACAGCCCAAATGAACTTTTCTGCAATTCTATAAACCCATAGGGTCAAACTACGAGAAAATATCAACAAAAAGGTCCGCTTCAATTTTTCCCCATTTTCCAAGTATAGCTCCCTTTAGAGGTAAACGTAATCGGGCGTCTCCTGGTATCTGCTCCGATTCAGGCACGGACAGTCGCAAATGAACTTTTCTGCAATTCTATAAACCCATAGGGTCAAACTACGAGAAAATATCCACAAAACGGCCCGCTTCAAGTTCTCCCCATATTCCTTGTATAGCTCCCTTTAGAGGTAAACGTAATCGGGCGTCCCCTGGTATCTGCTCCGATTCAGGCACGGACAGCCCCAAATGATCTTCTCTGCAATTCTATAAACCCATAGGGTCAAACTACGAGAAAATATCCACAAAACGGCACGCTTCAATTTTTCTCCATTTTCCTTGTATAGTTCCCTTTAGAGGTAAACGTAATCGGGCGCCTCTTGGCATCTGCTCCGATTCAGGCACGGACAGCCGCAAATGAAGTTTTCTGCAACTCTATAAACCCATAGGGTCAAACTACGAGAAAATATCCACAAAACGGCCCGCTTCAATTTTTCCCCATTTTCCTTGTATAGCTCCCTTTAGAGGTAAACGTAATCAAGCATCCCTTGGTATCTGCTCCGATTTAGGCACGGACAGCCCAAATGAACTTTTCTGCAATTCTATAAACCCATAGGGTCAAACTACGAGAAAATAACCACAAAATGGCCCGCTTCAATTTTTCCCCATTATCCTTGTATAGCTCCCTTTAGAGGTAAACGTAATCTGGCGCCTCCTGGTATCTGCTCCGATTCAGGCACGGACTGCCGCAAATGAAGTTTTCTGCAACTCTCTAAACCCATAGGGTCAAACTACGAGAAAATATCCACAAAATGGCCCGCTTCAATTTTTCCCCATTTTCCTTGTATAGCTCTCTTTAAAGGTAAACGTAATCGGGCGTCTCCTAGTATCTGCTCTGATTCAGGCACGGACAACCGCAAATGAAGTTTTCTGCAATTCTATAAACCCATAGGGTCAAACTACGAGAAAATATCAAAAAAAAGGCCCGCTTCAATTTTTCCCCATTTTCCTTGTATAGCTCCCTTTAGAGGTAAACGTAACCGGGCGTCTCCTGGTATCTGCTCCGATTCAGGCTCGGACAGCCGCAAATGAAGTTTTCTGCAATTCTATAAACCCATACGGTCAAACTACGAGAAAATATCCACAAAACGGCCCGCTTCAATTTTTCCTCATTTTCCTTGTATAGCTCCCTTTAGAGGTAAACGTAATCGGGCGTCCCCTGGTATCTGCTCCGATTCAGGCACGGACAGCCCCAAATGAACTTTTCTGCAATTCTATAAACCCATAGGGTCAAACTATGAGAAAATATCCACAAAACGGCCCGCTTCAATTTCTCCCCATTTTCCTTGTATAGCTCCCTTTAGAGGTAAACGTAATCGGGCGTCTCCTAGTATCTGCTCCGATTCAGGCACGGACAGCCCCAAATGATCTTTTCTGCAATTCTATAAACCCATAGGGTCAAACTACGAGAAAATATCCACAAAACGACACGCTTCAATTTTTCTCCATTTTCCTTGTATAGCTCCCTTTAGAGGTAAACGTAATCGGGCGTCCCCTGGTTCTGCTCCGATTCAGGCACGGACACCCCCAAATGAATTTTTCTTCAATTCGATAAACCCATAGGGTCAAACTACGAGAAAATATCCACAAAACGGCCCGCTTCAATTTTTCCCCATTTTCCTTGTATAGCTCCCTTTAGAGGTAAACGTAATCGGGCATCCCCTAGTATTTGCTCTGATTCAGGCACGGATAGCCCCAAATGAAGTTTTCTGCAATTCTATAAACCCATAGGGTCAAACTACGAGAAAATATCAACAAAAAGGTCCGCTTCAATTTTTCCCCATTTTCCAAGTATAGCTCCCTTTAGAGGTAAACGTAATCGGGCGTCTCCTGGTATCTGCTCCAATTCAGGCACGGACAGCCGCAAATGAACTTTTCTGCAATTCTATAAACCCATAGGGTCAAACTACGAGAAAATATCAACAAAAAGGTCCGCTTCAATTTTTCCCCATTTTCCAAGTATAGCTCCCTTTAGAGGTAAACGTAATAGGGCGTCTCCTGGTTTCTGCTCCGATTCAGGCACGGACAGCCGCAAATGAACTTTTCTGCAATTCTATAAACCCATAGGGTCAAACTACGAGAAAATATCCACAAAACGGCCCGCTTCAATTTCTCCCCATATTCCTTGTATAGCTCCCTTTAGAGGTAAACGTAATCGGGCGTCCCCTGGTATCTGCTCCGATTCAGGCACGGACAGCCCCAAATGATCTTCTCTGCAATTCTATAAACCCATAGGGTCAAACTACGAGAAAATATCCACAAAACGGCACGCTTCAATTTTTCTCCATTTTCCTTGTATAGTTCCCTTTAGAGGTAAACGTAATCGGGCGCCTCTTGGCATCTGCTCCGATTCAGGCACGGACAGCCGCAAATGAAGTTTTCTGCAACTCTATAAACCCATAGGGTCAAACTACGTGAAAATATCCACAAAACGGCCCGCTTCAATTTCTCCCCATTTTCCTTGTATAGCTCACTTTAGAGGTAAACGTAATCGGGCGCCTTCTGGTATCTGCTCCGATTCAGGCACGGACAGCCGCAAATGAAGTTTTCTGCAATTCTATAAACCCATAGGGTCAAACTACGAGAAAATATCAACAAAAAGGTCCGCTTCAATTTTTCCCCATTTTCCAAGTATAGCTCCCTTTAGAGGTAAACGTAATCGGGCGTCTCCTGGTATCTGCTCCGATTCAGGCACGGACAGCCGCAAATGAACTTTTCTGCAATTCTATAAACCCATAGGGTCAAACTACGAGAAAATATCAACAAAAAGGTCCGCTTCAATTTTTCCCCATTTTCCAAGTATAGCCCCCTTTAGAGGTAAACGTAATCGGGCGTCTCCTGGTATCTGCTCCGATTCAGGCACGGACAGCCGCAAATGAACTTTTCTGCAATTCTATAAATCCATAGGGTCAAACTACGAGAAAATATCCACAAAACGGCCCGCTTCAATTTCTCCCCATATTCCTTGTATAGCTCCCTTTAGAGGTAAACGTAATCGGGCGTCCCCTGGTATCTGCTCCGATTCAGGCACGGACAGCCCCAAATGATCTTCTCTGCAATTCTATAAACCCATGGGGTCAAACTACGAGAAAATATCCACAAAACGCCACGCTTCAATTTTTCTCCATTTTCCTTGTATAGTTCCCTTTAGAGGTAAACGTAATCGGGCGCCTCTTGGCATCTGCTCCGATTCAGGCACGGACAGCCGCAAATGAACTTTTCTGCAATTCTATAAACCCATAGGGTCAAACTACGAGAAAATATCCACAAAACGGCCCGCTTCAATTTCTCCCCATATTCCTTGTATAGCTCCCTTTAGAGGTAAACGTAATCGGGCGTCCCTTGGTATCTGCTCCGATTCAGGCACGGACAGCCCCAAATGATCTTTTCTGCAATTCTATAAACCCATAGGGTCAAACTACGAGAAAATATCCACAAAACGACACGCTTCAATTTTTCTCCATTTTCCTTGTATAGCTCCCTTTAGAGGTAAACGTAATCGGGCGTCCCCTGGTTCTGCTCCGATTCAGGCACGGACACCCCCAAATGAATTTTTCTTCAATTCGATAAACCCATAGGGTCAAACTACGAGAAAATATCCACAAAACGGCCCGCTTCAATTTTTCCCCATTTTCCTTGTATAGCTCCCTTTAGAGGTAAACGTAATCGGGCATCCCCTGGTATTTGCTCTGATTCAGGCACGGATAGCCCCAAATGAAGTTTTCTGCAATTCTATAAACCCATAGGGTCAAACTACGAGAAAATATCCACAAAATGGCCCGCTTCAATTTCTCCCCATTTTCCTTGTATAGCTCCCTTTAAAGGTAAACGTAATCAGGCGCCTCCTGGTATCTGCTCCGATTCGGGCACGGACTGCCGCAAATGAAGTTTTCTGCAACTCTATAAACCCATAGGGTCAAACTACGAGAAAATATCCACAAAACGGCCCGCTTCAATTTCTCCCCATATTCCTTGTATAGCTCCCTTTAGAGGTAAACGTAATCGGGCATCCCCTGGTATCTGCTCCGATTCAGGCACGGACAGCCCCAAATGAACTTTTCTGCAATTCTATAAACCCATAGGGTCAAACTACGAGAAAATATCCACAAAACGGCCCGCTTCAATTTCTCCCCATTTTCCTTGTATAGCTCCCTTTAGAGGTAAACATAATCGGGCGTCTCCTAGTATCTGCTCCGATTCAGGCACGGACAGCCCCAAATGATCTTTTCTGCAATTCTATAAACCCATAGGGTCAAACTACGAGAAAATATCCACAAAACGACACGCTTCAATTTTTCTCCATTTTCCTTGTATAGCTCCCTTTAGAGGTAAACGTAATCGGGCGTCCCCTGGTTCTGCTCCGATTCAGGCACGGACACCCCCAAATGAATTTTTCTTCAATTCGATAAACCCATAGGGTCAAACTACGAGAAAATATCCACAAAACGGCCCGCTTCAATTTTTCCCCATTTTCCTTGTATAGCTCCCTTTAGAGGTAAACGTAATCGGGCATCCCCTGGTATTTGCTCTGATTCAGGCACGGATAGCCCCAAATGAAGTTTTCTGCAATTCTATAAACCCATAGGGTCAAACTACGAGAAAATATCAACAAAAAGGTCCGCTTCAATTTTTCCCCATTTTCCAAGTATAGCTCCCTTTAGAGGTAAACGTAATCGGGCGTCTCCTGGTATCTGCTCCAATTCAGGCACGGACAGCCGCAAATGAACTTTTCTGCAATTCTATAAACCCATAGGGTCAAACTACGAGAAAATATCAACAAAAAGGTCCGCTTCAATTTTTCCCCATTTTCCAAGTATAGCTCCCTTTAGAGGTAAACGTAATCGGGCGTCTCCTGGTATCTGCTCCGATTCAGGCACGGACAGCCGCAAATGAACTTTTCTGCAATTCTATAAACCCATAGGGTCAAACTACGAGAAAATATCCACAAAACGGCCCGCTTCAATTTCTCCCCATATTCCTTGTATAGCTCCCTTTAGAGGTAAACGTAATCGGGCGTCCCCTGGTATCTGCTCCGATTCAGGCACGGACAGCCCCAAATGATCTTCTCTGCAATTCTATAAACCCATAGGGTCAAACTACAAGAAAATATCCACAAAACGGCACGCTTCAATTTTTCTCCATTTTCCTTGTATAGTTCCCTTTAGAGGTAAACGTAATCGGGCGCCTCTTGGCATCTGCTCCGATTCAGGCACGGACAGCCGCAAATGAAGTTTTCTGCAACTCTATAAACCCATAGGGTCAAACTACGTGAAAATATCCACAAAACGGCCCGCTTCAATTTCTCCCCATTTTCCTTGTATAGCTCACTTTAGAGGTAAACGTAATCGGGTGCCTTCTGGTATCTGCTCCGATTCAGGCACGGACAGCCGCAAATGAAGTTTTCTGCAATTCTATAAACCCATAGGGTAAAACTACGAGAAAATATCAACAAAAAGGTCCGCTTCAATTTTTCCCCATTTTCCAAGTATAGCTCCCTTTAGAGGTAAACGTAATCGGGCGTCTCCTGGTATCTGCTCCGATTCAGGCACGGACAGCCGCAAATGAACTTTTCTGCAATTCTATAAACCCATAGGGTCAAACTACGAGAAAATATCAACAAAAAGGTCCACTTCAATTTTTCCCCATTTTCCAAGTATAGCCCCCTTTAGAGGTAAACGTAATCGGGCGTCTCCTGGTATCTGCTCCGATTCAGGCACGGACAACCGCAAATGAACTTTTCAGCAATTCTATAAATCCATAGGGTCAAACTACGAGAAAATATCCACAAAACGGCCCGCTTCAATTTCTCCCCATATTCCTTGTATAGCTCCCTTTAGAGGTAAACGTAATCGGGCGTCCCCTGGTATCTGCTCCGATTCAGGCACGGACAGCCCCAAATGATCTTCTCTGCAATTCTATAAACCCATGGGGTCAAACTACGAGAAAATATCCACAAAACGCCACGCTTCAATTTTTCTCCATTTTCCTTGTATAGTTCCCTTTAGAGGTAAACGTAATCGGGCGCCTCTTGGCATCTGCTCCGATTCAGGCACGGACAGCCGCAAATGAACTTTTCTGCAATTCTATAAACCCATAGGGTCAAACTACGAGAAAATATCCACAAAACGGCCCGCTTCAATTTCTCCCCATATTCCTTGTATAGCTCCCTTTAGAGGTAAACGTAATCGGGCGTCCCTTGGTATCTGCTCCGATTCAGGCACGGACAGCCCCAAATGATCTTTTCTGCAATTCTATAAACCCATAGGGTCAAACTACGAGAAAATATCCACAAAACGACACGCTTCAATTTTTCTCCATTTTCCTTGTATAGCTCCCTTTAGAGGTAAACGTAATCGGGCGTCCCCTGGTTCTGCTCCGATTCAGGCACGGACACCCCCAAATGAATTTTTCTTCAATTCGATAAACCCATAGGGTCAAACTACGAGAAAATATCCACAAAACGGCCCGCTTCAATTTTTCCCCATTTTCCTTGTATAGCTCCCTTTAGAGGTAAACGTAATCGGGCATCCCCTGGTATTTGCTCTGATTCAGGCACGGATAGCCCCAAATGAAGTTTTCTGCAATTCTATAAACCCATAGGGTCAAACTACGAGAAAATATCCACAAAATGGCCCGCTTCAATTTCTCCCCATTTTCCTTGTATAGCTCCCTTTAAAGGTAAACGTAATCAGGCGCCTCCTGGTATCTGCTCCGATTCGGGCACGGACTGCCGCAAATGAAGTTTTCTGCAACTCTATAAACCCATAGGGTCAAACTACGAGAAAATATCCACAAAACGGCCCGCTTCAATTTCTCCCCATATTCCTTGTATAGCTCCCTTTAGAGGTAAACGTAATCGGGCATCCCCTGGTATCTGCTCCGATTCAGGCACGGACAGCCCCAAATGAACTTTTCTGCAATTCTATAAACCCATAGGGTCAAACTACGAGAAAATATCCACAAAACGGCCCGCTTCAATTTTTCCCCATTTTCCTTGTATAGCTCCCTTTAGAGGTAAACGTAATCGGGCATCCCCTGGTATTTGCTCTGATTCAGGCACGGATAGCCCCAAATGAAGTTTTCTGCAATTCTATAAACCCATAGGGTCAAACTACGAGAAAATATCCACAAAATGGCCCGCTTCAATTTCTCCCCATTTTCCTTGTATAGCTCCCTTTAAAGGTAAACGTAATCAGGCGCCTCCTGGTATCTGCTCCGATTCGGGCACGGACTGCCGCAAATGAAGTTTTCTGCAACTCTATAAACCCATAGGGTCAAACTACGAGAAAATATCCACAAAACGGCCCGCTTCAATTTCTCCCCATATTCCTTGTATAGCTCCCTTTAGAGGTAAACGTAATCGGGCATCCCCTGGTATCTGCTCCGATTCAGGCACGGACAGCCCCAAATGAACTTTTCTGCAATTCTATAAACCCATAGGGTCAAACTACGAGAAAATATCCACAAAACGGCCCGCTTCAATTTCTCCCCATTTTCCTTGTATAGCTCCCTTTAGAGGTAAACGTAATCGGGCGTCTCCTAGTATCTGCTCCGATTCAGGCACGGACAGCCCCAAATGATCTTTTCTGCAATTCTATAAACCCATAGGGTCAAACTACGAGAAAATATCCACAAAACGACACGCTTCAATTTTTCTCCATTTTCCTTGTATAGCTCCCTTTAGAGGTAAACGTAATCGGGCGTCCCCTGGTTCTGCTCCGATTCAGGCACGGACACCCCCAAATGAATTTTTCTTCAATTCGATAAACCCATAGGGTCAAACTACGAGAAAATATCCACAAAACGGCCCGCTTCAATTTTTCCCCATTTTCCTTGTATAGCTCCCTTTAGAGGTAAACGTAATCGGGCATCCCCTGGTATTTGCTCTGATTCAGGCACGGATAGCCCCAAATGAAGTTTTCTGCAATTCTATAAACCCATAGGGTCAAACTACGAGAAAATATCAACAAAAAGGTCCGCTTCAATTTTTCCCCATTTTCCAAGTATAGCTCCCTTTAGAGGTAAACGTAATCGGGCGTCTCCTGGTATCTGCTCCAATTCAGGCACGGACAGCCGCAAATGAACTTTTCTGCAATTCTATAAACCCATAGGGTCAAACTACGAGAAAATATCAACAAAAAGGTCCGCTTCAATTTTTCCCCATTTTCCAAGTATAGCTCCCTTTAGAGGTAAACGTAATCGGGCGTCTCCTGGTATCTGCTCCGATTCAGGCACGGACAGCCGCAAATGAACTTTTCTGCAATTCTATAAACCCATAGGGTCAAACTACGAGAAAATATCCACAAAACGGCCCGCTTCAATTTCTCCCCATATTCCTTGTATAGCTCCCTTTAGAGGTAAACGTAATCGGGCGTCCCCTGGTATCTGCTCCGATTCAGGCACGGACAGCCCCAAATGATCTTCTCTGCAATTCTATAAACCCATAGGGTCAAACTACGAGAAAATATCCACAAAACGGCACGCTTCAATTTTTCTCCATTTTCCTTGTATAGTTCCCTTTAGAGGTAAACGTAATCGGGCGCCTCTTGGCATCTGCTCCGATTCAGGCACGGACAGCCGCAAATGAAGTTTTCTGCAACTCTATAAACCCATAGGGTCAAACTACGTGAAAATATCCACAAAACGGCCCGCTTCAATTTCTCCCCATTTTCCTTGTATAGCTCACTTTAGAGGTAAACGTAATCGGGTGCCTTCTGGTATCTGCTCCGATTCAGGCACGGACAGCCGCAAATGAAGTTTTCTGCAATTCTATAAACCCATAGGGTCAAACTACGAGAAAATATCAACAAAAAGGTCCGCTTCAATTTTTCCCCATTTTCCAAGTATAGCTCCCTTTAGAGGTAAACGTAATCGGGCGTCTCCTGGTATCTGCTCCGATTCAGGCACGGACAGCCGCAAATGAACTTTTCTGCAATTCTATAAACCCATAGGGTCAAACTACGAGAAAATATCAACAAAAAGGTCCGCTTCAATTTTTCCCCATTTTCCAAGTATAGCCCCCTTTAGAGGTAAACGTAATCGGGCGTCTCCTGGTATCTGCTCCGATTCAGGCACGGACAGCCGCAAATGAACTTTTCTGCAATTCTATAAATCCATAGGGTCAAACTACGAGAAAATATCCACAAAACGTCCCGCTTCAATTTCTCCCCATATTCCTTGTATAGCTCCCTTTAGAGGTAAACGTAATCGGGCGTCCCCTGGTATCTGCTCCGATTCAGGCACGGACAGCCCCAAATGATCTTCTCTGCAATTCTATAAACCCATGGGGTCAAACTACGAGAAAATATCCACAAAACGCCACGCTTCAATTTTTCTCCATTTTCCTTGTATAGTTCCCTTTAGAGGTAAACGTAATCGGGCGCCTCTTGGCATCTGCTCCGATTCAGGCACGGACAGCCGCAAATGAACTTTTCTGCAATTCTATAAACCCATAGGGTCAAACTACGAGAAAATATCCACAAAACGGCCCGCTTCAATTTCTCCCCATATTCCTTGTATAGCTCCCTTTAGAGGTAAACGTAATCGGGCGTCCCTTGGTATCTGCTCCGATTCAGGCACGGACAGCCCCAAATGATCTTTTCTGCAATTCTATAAACCCATAGGGTCAAACTACGAGAAAATATCCACAAAATGACACGCTTCAATTTTTCTCCATTTTCCTTGTATAGCTCCCTTTAGAGGTAAACGTAATCGGGCGTCCCCTGGTTCTGCTCCGATTCAGGCACGGACACCCCCAAATGAATTTTTCTTCAATTCGATAAACCCATAGGGTCAAACTACGAGAAAATATCCACAAAACGGCCCGCTTCAATTTTTCCCCATTTTCCTTGTATAGCTCCCTTTAGAGGTAAACGTAATCGGGCATCCCCTGGTATTTGCTCTGATTCAGGCACGGATAGCCCCAAATGAAGTTTTCTGCAATTCTATAAACCCATAGGGTCAAACTACGAGAAAATATCCACAAAATGGCCCGCTTCAATTTCTCCCCATTTTCCTTGTATAGCTCCCTTTAAAGGTAAACGTAATCAGGCGCCTCCTGGTATCTGCTCCGATTCGGGCACGGACTGCCGCAAATGAAGTTTTCTGCAACTCTATAAACCCATAGGGTCAAACTACGAGAAAATATCCACAAAACGGCCCGCTTCAATTTCTCCCCATATTCCTTGTATAGCTCCCTTTAGAGGTAAACGTAATCGGGCATCCCCTGGTATCTGCTCCGATTCAGGCACGGACAGCCCCAAATGAACTTTTCTGCAATTCTATAAACCCATAGGGTCAAACTACGAGAAAATATCCACAAAACGGCCCGCTTCAATTTCTCCCCATTTTCCTTGTATAGCTCCCTTTAGAGGTAAACGTAATCGGGCGTCTCCTAGTATCTGCTCCGATTCAGGCACGGACAGCCCCAAATGAATTTTTCTTCAATTCGATAAACCCATAGGGTCAAACTACGAGAAAATATCCACAAAACGGCCCGCTTCAATTTCTCCCCATATTCCTTGTATAGCTCCCTTTAGAGGTAAACGTAATCGGGCGTCTCCTGGTATCTGCTCCGATTCAGGCACGGACAGCCCAAATGAACTTTTCTGCAATTCTATAAACCCATAGGGTCAAACTACGAGAAAATATCAACAAAAAGGTCCGCTTCAATTTTTCCCCATTTTCCAAGTATAGCTCCCTTTAGAGGTAAATGTAATCGGGCGTCTCCTGGTATCTGCTCCGATTCAGGCACGGACAGTCGCAAATGAACTTTTCTGCAAGTCTATAAACCCATAGGGTCAAACTACGAGAAAATATCCACAAAACGGCCCGCTTCAAGTTCTCCCCATATTCCTTGTATAGCTCCCTTTAGAGGTAAACGTAATCGGGCGTCCCCTGGTATCTGCTCCGATTCAGGCACGGACAGCCCCAAATGATCTTCTCTGCAATTCTATAAACCCATAGGGTCAAACTACGAGAAAATATCCACAAAACGGCACGCTTCAATTTTTCTCCATTTTCCTTGTATAGTTCCCTTTAGAGGTAAACGTAATCGGGCGCCTCTTGGCATCTGCTCCGATTCAGGCACGGACAGCCGCAAATGAAGTTTTTTGCAACTCTATAAACCCATAGGGTCAAACTACGTGAAAATATCCACAAAACGGCCCGCTTCAATTTCTCCCCATTTTCCTTGTATAGCTCACTTTAGAGGTAAACGTAATCGGGTGCCTTCTGGTATCTGCTCCGATTCAGGCACGGACAACCGCAAATGAAGTTTTCTGCAATTCTATAAACCCATAGGGTCAAACTACGAGAAAATATCAACAAAAAGGTCCGCTTCAATTTTTCCCCATTTTCCAAGTATAGCTCCCTTTAGAGGTAAACGTAATCGGGCGTCTCCTGGTATCTGCTCCGATTCAGGCACGGACAGCCGCAAATGAACTTTTCTGCAATTCTATAAACCCATAGGGTCAAACTACGAGAAAATATCAACAAAAAGGTCCGCTTCAATTTTTCCCCATTTTCCAAGTATAGCCCCCTTTAGAGGTAAACGTAATCGGGCGTCTCCTGGTATCTGCTCCGATTCAGGCACGGACAGCCGCAAATGAACTTTTCTGCAATTCTATAAATCCATAGGGTCAAACTACGAGAAAATATCCACAAAACGTCCCGCTTCAATTTCTCCCCATATTCCTTGTATAGCTCCCTTTAGAGGTAAACGTAATCGGGCGTCCCCTGGTATCTGCTCCGATTCAGGCACGGACAGCCCCAAATGATCTTCTCTGCAATTCTATAAACCCATGGGGTCAAACTACGAGAAAATATCCACAAAACGCCACGCTTCAATTTTTCTCCATTTTCCTTGTATAGTTCCCTTTAGAGGTAAACGTAATCGGGCGCCTCTTGGCATCTGCTCCGATTCAGGCACGGACAGCCGCAAATGAACTTTTCTGCAATTCTATAAACCCATAGGGTCAAACTACGAGAAAATATCCACAAAACGGCCCGCTTCAATTTCTCCCCATATTCCTTGTATAGCTCCCTTTAGAGGTAAACGTAATCGGGCGTCCCTTGGTATCTGCTCCGATTCAGGCACGGACAGCCCCAAATGATCTTTTCTGCAATTCTATAAACCCATAGGGTCAAACTACGAGAAAATATCCACAAAACGACACGCTTCAATTTTTCTCCATTTTCCTTGTATAGCTCCCTTTAGAGGTAAACGTAATCGGGCGTCCCCTGGTTCTGCTCCGATTCAGGCACGGACACCCCCAAATGAATTTTTCTTCAATTCGATAAACCCATAGGGTCAAACTACGAGAAAATATCCACAAAACGGCCCGCTTCAATTTTTCCCCATTTTCCTTGTATAGCTCCCTTTAGAGGTAAACGTAATCGGGCATCCCCTGGTATTTGCTCTGATTCAGGCACGGATAGCCCCAAATGAAGTTTTCTGCAATTCTATAAACCCATAGGGTCAAACTACGAGAAAATATCCACAAAATGGCCCGCTTCAATTTCTCCCCATTTTCCTTGTATAGCTCCCTTTAAAGGTAAACGTAATCAGGCGCCTCCTGGTATCTGCTCCGATTCGGGCACGGACTGCCGCAAATGAAGTTTTCTGCAACTCTATAAACCCATAGGGTCAAACTACGAGAAAATATCCACAAAACGGCCCGCTTCAATTTCTCCCCATATTCCTTGTATAGCTCCCTTTAGAGGTAAACGTAATCGGGCATCCCCTGGTATCTGCTCCGATTCAGGCACGGACAGCCCCAAATGAACTTTTCTGCAATTCTATAAACCCATAGGGTCAAACTACGAGAAAATATCCACAAAACGGCCCGCTTCAATTTCTCCCCATTTTCCTTGTATAGCTCCCTTTAGAGGTAAACGTAATCGGGCGTCTCCTAGTATCTGCTCCGATTCAGGCACGGACAGCCCCAAATGAATTTTTCTTCAATTCGATAAACCCATAGGGTCAAACTACGAGAAAATATCCACAAAACGGCCCGCTTCAATTTCTCCCCATATTCCTTGTATAGCTCCCTTTAGAGGTAAACGTAATCGGGCGTCTCCTGGTATCTGCTCCGATTCAGGCACGGACAGCCCAAATGAACTTTTCTGCAATTCTATAAACCCATAGGGTCAAACTACGAGAAAATATCAACAAAAAGGTCCGCTTCAATTTTTCCCCATTTTCCAAGTATAGCTCCCTTTAGAGGTAAATGTAATCGGGCGTCTCCTGGTATCTGCTCCGATTCAGGCACGGACAGTCGCAAATGAACTTTTCTGCAAGTCTATAAACCCATAGGGTCAAACTACGAGAAAATATCCACAAAACGGCCCGCTTCAAGTTCTCCCCATATTCCTTGTATAGCTCCCTTTAGAGGTAAACGTAATCGGGCGTCCCCTGGTATCTGCTCCGATTCAGGCACGGACAGCCCCAAATGATCTTCTCTGCAATTCTATAAACCCATAGGGTCAAACTACGAGAAAATATCCACAAAACGGCACGCTTCAATTTTTCTCCATTTTCCTTGTATAGTTCCCTTTAGAGGTAAACGTAATCGGGCGCCTCTTGGCATCTGCTCCGATTCAGGCACGGACAGCCGCAAATGAAGTTTTTTGCAACTCTATAAACCCATAGGGTCAAACTACGTGAAAATATCCACAAAACGGCCCGCTTCAATTTCTCCCCATTTTCCTTGTATAGCTCACTTTAGAGGTAAACGTAATCGGGTGCCTTCTGGTATCTGCTCCGATTCAGGCACGGACAGCCGCAAATGAAGTTTTCTGCAATTCTATAAACCCATAGGGTCAAACTACGAGAAAATATCAACAAAAAGGTCCGCTTCAATTTTTCCCCATTTTCCAAGTATAGCTCCCTTTAGAGGTAAACGTAATCGGGCGTCTCCTGGTATCTGCTCCGATTCAGGCACGGACAGCCGCAAATGAACTTTTCTGCAATTCTATAAACCCATAGGGTCAAACTACGAGAAAATATCAACAAAAAGGTCCGCTTCAATTTTTCCCCATTTTCCAAGTATAGCCCCCTTTAGAGGTAAACGTAATCGGGCGTCTCCTGGTATCTGCTCCGATTCAGGCACGGACAGCCGCAAATGAACTTTTCTGCAATTCTATAAATCCATAGGGTCAAACTACGAGAAAATATCCACAAAACGTCCCGCTTCAATTTCTCCCCATATTCCTTGTATAGCTCCCTTTAGAGGTAAACGTAATCGGGCGTCCCCTGGTATCTGCTCCGATTCAGGCACGGACAGCCCCAAATGATCTTCTCTGCAATTCTATAAACCCATGGGGTCAAACTACGAGAAAATATCCACAAAACGCCACGCTTCAATTTTTCTCCATTTTCCTTGTATAGTTCCCTTTAGAGGTAAACGTAATCGGGCGCCTCTTGGCATCTGCTCCGATTCAGGCACGGACAGCCGCAAATGAACTTTTCTGCAATTCTATAAACCCATAGGGTCAAACTACGAGAAAATATCCACAAAACGGCCCGCTTCAATTTCTCCCCATATTCCTTGTATAGCTCCCTTTAGAGGTAAACGTAATCGGGCGTCCCTTGGTATCTGCTCCGATTCAGGCACGGACAGCCCCAAATGATCTTTTCTGCAATTCTATAAACCCATAGGGTCAAACTACGAGAAAATATCCACAAAACGACACGCTTCAATTTTTCTCCATTTTCCTTGTATAGCTCCCTTTAGAGGTAAACGTAATCGGGCGTCCCCTGGTTCTGCTCCGATTCAGGCACGGACACCCCCAAATGAATTTTTCTTCAATTCGATAAACCCATAGGGTCAAACTACGAGAAAATATCCACAAAACGGCCCGCTTCAATTTTTCCCCATTTTCCTTGTATAGCTCCCTTTAGAGGTAAACGTAATCGGGCATCCCCTGGTATTTGCTCTGATTCAGGCACGGATAGCCCCAAATGAAGTTTTCTGCAATTCTATAAACCCATAGGGTCAAACTACGAGAAAATATCCACAAAATGGCCCGCTTCAATTTCTCCCCATTTTCCTTGTATAGCTCCCTTTAAAGGTAAACGTAATCAGGCGCCTCCTGGTATCTGCTCCGATTCGGGCACGGACTGCCGCAAATGAAGTTTTCTGCAACTCTATAAACCCATAGGGTCAAACTACGAGAAAATATCCACAAAACGGCCCGCTTCAATTTCTCCCCATATTCCTTGTATAGCTCCCTTTAGAGGTAAACGTAATCGGGCATCCCCTGGTATCTGCTCCGATTCAGGCACGGACAGCCCCAAATGAACTTTTCTGCAATTCTATAAACCCATAGGGTCAAACTACGAGAAAATATCCACAAAACGGCCCGCTTCAATTTCTCCCCATTTTCCTTGTATAGCTCCCTTTAGAGGTAAACGTAATCGGGCGTCTCCTGGTATTTGCTCTGATTCAGGCACGGATAGCCCCAAATGAAGTTTTCTGCAATTCTATAAACCCATAGGGTCAAACTACGAGAAAATATCCACAAAACGGCCCGCTTCAATTTCTCCCCATTTTCCTTGTATAGCTCCCTTTAAAGGTAAACGTAATCAGGCGCCTCCTGGTATCTGCTCCGATTCGGGCACGGACTGCCGCAAATGAAGTTTTCTGCAACTCTATAAACCCATAGGGTCAAACTACGAGAAAATATCCACAAAACGGCCCGCTTCAATTTCTCCCCATATTCCTTGTATAGCTCCCTTTAGAGGTAAACGTAATCGGGCGTCCCCTGGTATCTGCTCCGATTCAGGCACGGACAGCCCCAAATGAACTTTTCTGCAATTCTATAAACCCATAGGGTCAAACTACGAGAAAATATCCACAAAACGGCCCGCTTCAATTTCTCCCCATTTTCCTTGTATAGCTCCCTTTAGAGGTAAACGTAATCGGGCGTCTCCTAGTATCTGCTCCGATTCAGGCACGGACAGCCCCAAATGATCTTTTCTGCAATTCTATAAACCCATAGGGTCAAACTACGAGAAAATATCCACAAAACGACACGCTTCAATTTTTCTCCATTTTCCTTGTATAGCTCCCTTTAGAGGTAAACGTAATCGGGCGTCCCCTGGTTCTGCTCCGATTCAGGCACGGACACCCCCAAATGAATTTTTCTTCAATTCGATAAACCCATAGGGTCAAACTACGAGAAAATATCCACAAAACGGCCCGCTTCAATTTTTCCCCATTTTCCTTGTATAGCTCCCTTTAGAGGTAAACGTAATCGGGCATCCCCTGGTATTTGCTCTGATTCAGGCACGGATAGCCCCAAATGAAGTTTTCTGCAATTCTATAAACCCATAGGGTCAAACTACGAGAAAATATCAACAAAAAGGTCCGCTTCAATTTTTCCCCATTTTCCAAGTATAGCTCCCTTTAGAGGTAAACGTAATCGGGCGTCTCCTGGTATCTGCTCCAATTCAGGCACGGACAGCCGCAAATGAACTTTTCTGCAATTCTATAAACCCATAGGGTCAAACTACGAGAAAATATCAACAAAAAGGTCCGCTTCAATTTTTCCCCATTTTCCAAGTATAACTCCCTTTAGAGGTAAACGTAATCGGGCGTCTCCTGGTATCTGCTCCGATTCAGGCACGGACAGCCGCAAATGAACTTTTCTGCAATTCTATAAACCCATAGGGTCAAACTACGAGAAAATATCCACAAAACGACCCGCTTCAATTTCTCCCCATATTCCTTGTATAGCTCCCTTTAGAGGTAAACGTAATCGGGCGTCCCCTGGTATCTGCTCCGATTCAGGCACGGACAGCCCCAAATGATCTTCTCTGCAATTCTATAAACCCATAGGGTCAAACTACGAGAAAATATCCACAAAACGGCACGCTTCAATTTTTCTCCATTTTCCTTGTATTGTTCCCTTTAGAGGTAAACGTAATCGGGCGCCTCTTGGCATCTGCTCCGATTCAGGCACGGACAGCCGCAAATGAAGTTTTCTGCAACTCTATAAACCCATAGGGTCAAACTACGTGAAAATATCCACAAAACGGCCCGCTTCAATTTCTCCCCATTTTCCTTGTATAGCTCACTTTAGAGGTAAACGTAATCGGGCGCCTTCTGGTATCTGCTCCGATTCAGGCACGGACAGCCGCAAATGAAGTTTTCTGCAATTCTATAAACCCATAGGGTCAAACTACGAGAAAATATCAACAAAAAGGTCCGCTTCAATTTTTCCCCATTTTCCAAGTATAGCTCCCTTTAGAGGTAAACGTAATCGGGCGTCTCCTGGTATCTGCTCCGATTCAGGCACGGACAGCCGCAAATGAACTTTTCTGCAATTCTATAAACCCATAGGGTCAAACTACGAGAAAATATCAACAAAAAGGTCCGCTTCAATTTTTCCCCATTTTCCAAGTATAGCCCCCTTTAGAGGTAAACGTAATCGGGCGTCTCCTGGTATCTGCTCCGATTCAGGCACGGACAGCCCCAAATGATCTTTTCTGCAATTCTATAAACCCATAGGGTCAAACTACGAGAAAATATCCACAAAACGACACGCTTCAATTTTTCTCCATTTTCCTTGTATAGCTCCCTTTAGAGGTAAACGTAATCGGGCGTCCCCTGGTTCTGCTCCGATTCAGGCACGGACACCCCCAAATGAATTTTTCTTCAATTCGATAAACCCATAGGGTCAAACTACGAGAAAATATCCACAAAACGGCCCGCTTCAATTTTTCCCCATTTTCCTTGTATAGCTCCCTTTAGAGGTAAACGTAATCGGGCATCCCCTGGTATTTGCTCTGATTCAGGCACGGATAGCCCCAAATGAAGTTTTCTGCAATTCTATAAACCCATAGGGTCAAACTACGAGAAAATATCAACAAAAAGGTCCGCTTCAATTTTTCCCCATTTTCCAAGTATAGCTCCCTTTAGAGGTAAACGTAATCGGGCGTCTCCTGGTATCTGCTCCAATTCAGGCACGGACAGCCGCAAATGAACTTTTCTGCAATTCTATAAACCCATAGGGTCAAACTACGAGAAAATATCAACAAAAAGGTCCGCTTCAATTTTTCCCCATTTTCCAAGTATAGCTCCCTTTAGAGGTAAACGTAATCGGGCGTCTCCTGGTATCTGCTCCGATTCAGGCACGGACAGCCGCAAATGAACTTTTCTGCAATTCTATAAACCCATAGGGTCAAACTACGAGAAAATATCCACAAAACGGCCCGCTTCAATTTCTCCCCATATTCCTTGTATAGCTCCCTTTAGAGGTAAACGTAATCGGGCGTCCCCTGGTATCTGCTCCGATTCAGGCACGGACAGCCCCAAATGATCTTCTCTGCAATTCTATAAACCCATAGGGTCAAACTACGAGAAAATATCCACAAAACGGCACGCTTCAATTTTTCTCCATTTTCCTTGTATAGTTCTCTTTAGAGGTAAACGTAATCGGGCGCCTCTTGGCATCTGCTCCGATTCAGGCACGGACAGCCGCAAATGAAGTTTTCTGCAACTCTATAAACCCATAGGGTCAAACTACGTGAAAATATCCACAAAACGGCCCGCTTCAATTTCTCCCCATTTTCCTTGTATAGCTCACTTTAGAGGTAAACGTAATCGGGCGCCTTCTGGTATCTGCTCCGATTCAGGCACGGACAGCCGCAAATGAAGTTTTCTGCAATTCTATAAACCCATAGGGTCAAACTACGAGAAAATATCAACAAAAAGGTCCGCTTCAATTTTTCCCCATTTTCCAAGTATAGCTCCCTTTAGAGGTAAACGTAATCGGGCGTCTCCTGGTATCTGCTCCGATTCAGGCACGGACAGCCGCAAATGAACTTTTCTGCAATTCTATAAACCCATAGGGTCAAACTACGAGAAAATATCAACAAAAAGGTCCGCTTCAATTTTTCCCCATTTTCCAAGTATAGCCCCCTTTAGAGGTAAACGTAATCGGGCGTCTCCTGGTATCTGCTCCGATTCAGGCACGGACAGCCCCAAATGATCTTTTCTACAATTCTATAAACCCATAGGGTCAAACTACGAGAAAATATCCACAAAACGACACGCTTCAATTTTTCTCCATTTTCCTTGTATAGCTCCCTTTAGAGGTAAACGTAATCGGGCGTCCCCTGGTTCTGCTCCGATTCAGGCACGGACACCCCCAAATGAATTTTTCTTCAATTCGATAAACCCATAGGGTCAAACTACGAGAAAATATCCACAAAACGGCCCGCTTCAATTTTTCCCCATTTTCCTTGTATAGCTCCCTTTAGAGGTAAACGTAATCGGGCATCCCCTGGTATTTGCTCTGATTCAGGCACGGATAGCCCCAAATGAAGTTTTCTGCAATTCTATAAACCCATAGGGTCAAACTACGAGAAAATATCAACAAAAAGGTCCGCTTCAATTTTTCCCCATTTTCCAAGTATAGCTCCCTTTAGAGGTAAACGTAATCGGGCGTCTCCTGGTATCTGCTCCAATTCAGGCACGGACAGCCGCAAATGAACTTTTCTGCAATTCTATAAACCCATAGGGTCAAACTACGAGAAAATATCAACAAAAAGGTCCGCTTCAATTTTTCCCCATTTTCCAAGTATAACTCCCTTTAGAGGTAAACGTAATCGGGCGTCTCCTGGTATCTGCTCCGATTCAGGCACGGACAGCCGCAAATGAACTTTTCTGCAATTCTATAAACCCATAGGGTCAAACTACGAGAAAATATCCACAAAACGACCCGCTTCAATTTCTCCCCATATTCCTTGTATAGCTCCCTTTAGAGGTAAACGTAATCGGGCGTCCCCTGGTATCTGCTCCGATTCAGGCACGGACAGCCCCAAATGATCTTCTCTGCAATTCTATAAACCCATAGGGTCAAACTACGAGAAAATATCCACAAAACGGCACGCTTCAATTTTTCTCCATTTTCCTTGTATTGTTCCCTTTAGAGGTAAACGTAATCGGGCGCCTCTTGGCATCTGCTCCGATTCAGGCACGGACAGCCGCAAATGAAGTTTTCTGCAACTCTATAAACCCATAGGGTCAAACTACGTGAAAATATCCACAAAACGGCCCGCTTCAATTTCTCCCCATTTTCCTTGTATAGCTCACTTTAGAGGTAAACGTAATCGGGCGCCTTCTGGTATCTGCTCCGATTCAGGCACGGACAGCCGCAAATGAAGTTTTCTGCAATTCTATAAACCCATAGGGTCAAACTACGAGAAAATATCAACAAAAAGGTCCGCTTCAATTTTTCCCCATTTTCCAAGTATAGCTCCCTTTAGAGGTAAACGTAATCGGGCGTCTCCTGGTATCTGCTCCGATTCAGGCACGGACAGCCGCAAATGAACTTTTCTGCAATTCTATAAACCCATAGGGTCAAACTACGAGAAAATATCAACAAAAAGGTCCGCTTCAATTTTTCCCCATTTTCCAAGTATAGCCCCCTTTAGAGGTAAACGTAATCGGGCGTCTCCTGGTATCTGCTCCGATTCAGGCACGGACAGCCCCAAATGATCTTTTCTGCAATTCTATAAACCCATAGGGTCAAACTACGAGAAAATATCCACAAAACGACACGCTTCAATTTTTCTCCATTTTCCTTGTATAGCTCCCTTTAGAGGTAAACGTAATCGGGCGTCCCCTGGTTCTGCTCCGATTCAGGCACGGACACCCCCAAATGAATTTTTCTTCAATTCGATAAACCCATAGGGTCAAACTACGAGAAAATATCCACAAAACGGCCCGCTTCAATTTTTCCCCATTTTCCTTGTATAGCTCCCTTTAGAGGTAAACGTAATCGGGCATCCCCTGGTATTTGCTCTGATTCAGGCACGGATAGCCCCAAATGAAGTTTTCTGCAATTCTATAAACCCATAGGGTCAAACTACGAGAAAATATCAACAAAAAGGTCCGCTTCAATTTTTCCCCATTTTCCAAGTATAGCTCCCTTTAGAGGTAAACGTAATCGGGCGTCTCCTGGTATCTGCTCCAATTCAGGCACGGACAGCCGCAAATGAACTTTTCTGCAATTCTATAAACCCATAGGGTCAAACTACGAGAAAATATCAACAAAAAGGTCCGCTTCAATTTTTCCCCATTTTCCAAGTATAGCTCCCTTTAGAGGTAAACGTAATCGGGCGTCTCCTGGTATCTGCTCCGATTCAGGCACGGACAGCCGCAAATGAACTTTTCTGCAATTCTATAAACCCATAGGGTCAAACTACGAGAAAATATCCACAAAACGGCCCGCTTCAATTTCTCCCCATATTCCTTGTATAGCTCCCTTTAGAGGTAAACGTAATCGGGCGTCCCCTGGTATCTGCTCCGATTCAGGCACGGACAGCCCCAAATGATCTTCTCTGCAATTCTATAAACCCATAGGGTCAAACTACGAGAAAATATCCACAAAACGGCACGCTTCAATTTTTCTCCATTTTCCTTGTATAGTTCCCTTTAGAGGTAAACGTAATCGGGCGCCTCTTGGCATCTGCTCCGATTCAGGCACGGACAGCCGCAAATGAAGTTTTCTGCAACTCTATAAACCCATAGGGTCAAACTACGTGAAAATATCCACAAAACGGCCCGCTTCAATTTCTCCCCATTTTCCTTGTATAGCTCACTTTAGAGGTAAACGTAATCGGGCGCCTTCTGGTATCTGCTCCGATTCAGGCACGGACAGCCGCAAATGAAGTTTTCTGCAATTCTATAAACCCATAGGGTCAAACTACGAGAAAATATCAACAAAAAGGTCCGCTTCAATTTTTCCCCATTTTCCAAGTATAGCTCCCTTTAGAGGTAAACGTAATCGGGCGTCTCCTGGTATCTGCTCCGATTCAGGCACGGACAGCCGCAAATGAACTTTTCTGCAATTCTATAAACCCATAGGGTCAAACTACGAGAAAATATCAACAAAAAGGTCCGCTTCAATTTTTCCCCATTTTCCAAGTATAGCCCCCTTTAGAGGTAAACGTAATCGGGCGTCTCCTGGTATCTGCTCCGATTCAGGCACGGACAGCCCCAAATGATCTTTTCTACAATTCTATAAACCCATAGGGTCAAACTACGAGAAAATATCCACAAAACGACACGCTTCAATTTTTCTCCATTTTCCTTGTATAGCTCCCTTTAGAGGTAAACGTAATCGGGCGTCCCCTGGTTCTGCTCCGATTCAGGCACGGACACCCCCAAATGAATTTTTCTTCAATTCGATAAACCCATAGGGTCAAACTACGAGAAAATATCCACAAAACGGCCCGCTTCAATTTTTCCCCATTTTCCTTGTATAGCTCCCTTTAGAGGTAAACGTAATCGGGCATCCCCTGGTATTTGCTCTGATTCAGGCACGGATAGCCCCAAATGAAGTTTTCTGCAATTCTATAAACCCATAGGGTCAAACTACGAGAACATATCAACAAAAAGGTCCGCTTCAATTTTTCCCCATTTTCCAAGTATAGCTCCCTTTAGAGGTAAACGTAATCGGGCGTCTCCTGGTATCTGCTCCAATTCAGGCACGGACAGCCGCCAATGAACTTTTCTGCAATTCTATAAACCCATAGGGTCAAACTACGAGAAAATATCAACAAAAAGGTCCGCTTCAATTTTTCCCCATTTTCCAAGTATAGCTCCCTTTAGAGGTAAACGTAATCGGGCGTCTCCTGGTATCTGCTCCGATTCAGGCACGGACAGCCGCAAATGAACTTTTCTGCAATTCTATAAACCCATAGGGTCAAACTACGAGAAAATATCCACAAAACGGCCCGCTTCAATTTCTCCCCATATTCCTTGTATAGCTCCCTTTAGAGGTAAACGTAATCGGGCGTCCCCTGGTATCTGCTCCGATTCAGGCACGGACAGCCCCAAATGATCTTCTCTGCAATTCTATAAACCCATAGGGTCAAACTACGAGAAAATATCCACAAAACGGCACGCTTCAATTTTTCTCCATTTTCCTTGTATAGTTCCCTTTAGAGGTAAACGTAATCGGGCGCCTCTTGACATCTGCTCCGATTCAGGCACGGACAGCCGCAAATGAAGTTTTCTGCAACTCTATAAACCCATAGGGTCAAACTACGTGAAAATATCCACAAAACGGCCCGCTTCAATTTCTCCCCATTTTCCTTGTATAGCTCACTTTAGAGGTAAACGTAATCGGGCGCCTTCTGGTATCTGCTCCGATTCAGGCACGGACAGCCGCAAATGAAGTTTTCTGCAATTCTATAAACCCATAGGGTCAAACTACGAGAAAATATCAACAAAAAGGTCCGCTTCAATTTTTCCCCATTTTCCAAGTATAGCTCCCTTTAGAGGTAAACGTAATCGGGCGTCTCCTGGTATCTGCTCCGATTCAGGCACGGACAGCCGCAAATGAACTTTTCTGCAATTCTATAAACCCATAGGGTCAAACTACGAGAAAATATCAACAAAAAGGTCCGCTTCAATTTTTCCCCATTTTCCAAGTATAGCCCCCTTTAGAGGTAAACGTAATCGGGCGTCTCCTGGTATCTGCTCCGATTCAGGCACGGACAGCCGCAAATGAATTTTTCTGCAATTCTATAAATCCATAGGGTCAAACTACGAGAAAATATCCACAAAACGGCCCGCTTCAATTTCTCCCCATATTCCTTGTATAGCTCCCTTTAGAGGTAAACGTAATCGGGCGTCCCCTGGTATCTGCTCCGATTCAGGCACGGACAGCCCCAAATGATCTTCTCTGCAATTCTATAAACCCATGGGGTCAAACTACGAGAAAATATCCACAAAACGCCACGCTTCAATTTTTCTCCATTTTCCTTGTATAGTTCCCTTTAGAGGTAAACGTAATCGGGCGCCTCTTGGCATCTGCTCCGATTAAGGCACGGACAGCCGCAAATGAACTTTTCTGTAATTCTATAAACCCATAGGGTCAAACTACGAGAAAATATCCACAAAACGGCCCGCTTCAATTTCTCCCCATATTCCTTGTATAGCTCCCTTTAGAGGTAAACGTAATCGGGCGTCCCTTGGTATCTGCTCCGATTCAGGCACGGACAGCCCCAAATGATCTTTTCTGCAATTCTATAAACCCATAGGGTCAAACTACGAAAAAATATCCACAAAACGACACGCTTCAATTTATCCCCATTTTCCTTGTATAGCTCCCTTTAGAGGTAAACGTAATCGGGCGTCCCCTGGTTCTGCTCCGATTCAGGCACGGACACCCCCAAATGAATTTTTCTTCAATTCGATAAACCCATAGGGTCAAACTACGAGAAAATATCCACAAAACGGCCCGCTTCAATTTTTCCCCATTTTCCTTGTATAGCTCCCTTTAGAGGTAAACGTAATCGGGCATCCCCTGGTATTTGCTCTGATTCAGGCACGGATAGCCCCAAATGAAGTTTTCTGCAATTCTATAAACCCATAGGGTCAAACTACGAGAAAATATCCACAAAACGGCCCGCTTCAATTTCTCCCCATTTTCCTTGTATAGCTCCCTTTAAAGGTAAACGTAATCAGGCGCCTCCTGGTATCTGCTCCGATTCGGGCACGGACTGCCGCAAATGAAGTTTTCTGCAACTCTATAAACCCATAGGGTCAAACTACGAGAAAATATCCACAAAACGACACGCTTCAATTTTTCTCCATTTTCCTTGTATAGCTCCCTTTAGAGGTAAACGTAATCGGGCGTCCCCTGGTTCTGCTCCGATTCAGGCACGGACACCCCCAAATGATTTTTTCTTCAATTCGATAAACCCATAGGGTCAAACTACGAGAAAATATCCACAAAACGGCCCGCTTCAATTTTTCCCCATTTTCCTTGTATAGCTCCCTTTAGAGGTAAACGTAATCGGGCATCCCCTGGTATTTGCTCTGATTCAGGCACGGATAGCCCCAAATGAAGTTTTCTGCAATTCTATAAACCCATAGGGTCAAACTACGAGAAAATATCAACAAAAAGGTCCGCTTCAATTTTTCCCCATTTTCCAAGTATAGCTCCCTTTAGAGGTAAACGTAATCGGGCGTCTCCTGGTATCTGCTCCAATTCAGGCACGGACAGCCGCAAATGAACTTTTCTGCAATTCTATAAACCCATAGGGTCAAACTACGAGAAAATATCAACAAAAAGGTCCGCTTCAATTTTTCCCCATTTTCCAAGTATAGCTCCCTTTAGAGGTAAACGTAATCGGGCGTCTCCTGGTATCTGCTCCGATTCAGGCACGGACAGCCGCAAATGAACTTTTCTGCAATTCTATAAACCCATAGGGTCAAACTACGAGAAAATATCCACAAAACGGCCCGCTTCAATTTCTCCCCATATTCCTTGTATAGCTCCCTTTAGAGGTAAACGTAATCGGGCGTCCCCTGGTATCTGCTCCGATTCAGGCACGGACAGCCCCAAATGATCTTCTCTGCAATTCTATAAACCCATAGGGTCAAACTACGAGAAAATATCCACAAAACGGCACGCTTCAATTTTTCTCCATTTTCCTTGTATAGTTCCCTTTAGAGGTAAACGTAATCGGGCGCCTCTTGGCATCTGCTCCGATTCAGGCACGGACAGCCGCAAATGAAGTTTTCTGCAACTCTATAAACCCATAGGGTCAAACTACGTGAAAATATCCACAAAACGGCCCGCTTCAATTTCTCCCCATTTTCCTTGTATAGCTCACTTTAGAGGTAAACGTAATCGGGCGCCTTCTGGTATCTGCTCCGATTCAGGCACGGACAGCCGCAAATGAAGTTTTCTGCAATTCTATAAACCCATAGGGTCAAACTACGAGAAAATATCAACAAAAAGGTCCGCTTCAATTTTTCCCCATTTTCCAAGTATAGCTCCCTTTAGAGGTAAACGTAATCGGGCGTCTCCTGGTATCTGCTCCGATTCAGGCACGGACAGCCGCAAATGAACTTTTCTGCAATTCTATAAACCCATAGGGTCAAACTACGAGAAAATATCAACAAAAAGGTCCGCTTCAATTTTTCCCCATTTTCCAAGTATAGCCCCCTTTAGAGGTAAACGTAATCGGGCGTCTCCTGGTATCTGCTCCGATTCAGGCACGGACAGCCGCAAATGAATTTTTCTGCAATTCTATAAATCCATAGGGTCAAACTACGAGAAAATATCCACAAAACGGCCCGCTTCAATTTCTCCCCATATTCCTTGTATAGCTCCCTTTAGAGGTAAACGTAATCGAGCGTCCCCTGGTATCTGCTCCGATTCAGGCACGGACAGCCCCAAATGATCTTCTCAGCAATTCTATAAACCCATGGGGTCAAACTACGAGAAAATATCCACAAAACGCCACGCTTCAATTTTTCTCCATTTTCCTTGTATAGTTCCCTTTAGAGGTAAACGTAATCGGGCGCCTCTTGGCATCTGCTCCGATTAAGGCACGGACAGCCGCAAATGAACTTTTCTGTAATTCTATAAACCCATAGGGTCAAACTACGAGAAAATATCCACAAAATGGCCCGCTTCAATTTCTCCCCATATTCCTTGTATAGCTCCCTTTAGAGGTAAACGTAATCGGGCGTCCCCTGGTATCTGCTCCGATTCAGGCACGGACAGCCCCAAATGATCTTTTCTGCAATTCTATAAACCCATAGGGTCAAACTACGAGAAAATATCCACAAAACGACACGCTTCAATTTTTCTCCATTTTCCTTGTATAGCTCCCTTTAGAGGTAAACGTAATCGGGCGTCCCCTGGTTCTGCTCCGATTCAGGCACGGACACACCCAAATGAATTTTTCTTCAATTCGATAAACCCATAGGGTCAAACTACGAGAAAATATCCACAAAACGGCCCGCTTCAATTTTTCCCCATTTTCCTTGTATAGCTCCCTTTAGAGGTAAACGTAATCGGGCATCCCCTGGTATTTGCTCTGATTCAGGCACGGATAGCCCCAAATGAAGTTTTCTGCAATTCTATAAACCCATAGGGTCAAACTACGAGAAAATATCAACAAAAAGGTCCGCTTCAATTTTTCCCCATTTTCCAAGTATAGCTCCCTTTAGAGGTAAACGTAATCGGGCGTCTCCTGGTATCTGCTCCAATTCAGGCACGGACAGCCGCAAATGAACTTTTCTGCAATTCTATAAACCCATAGGGTCAAACTACGAGAAAATATCAACAAAAAGGTCCGCTTCAATTTTTCCCCATTTTCCAAGTATAGCTCCCTTTAGAGGTAAACGTAATCGGGCGTCTCCTGGTATCTGCTCCGATTCAGGCACGGACAGCCGCAAATGAACTTTTCTGCAATTCTATAAACCCATAGGGTCAAACTACGAGAAAATATCCACAAAACGGCCCGCTTCAATTTCTCCCCATATTCCTTGTATAGCTCCCTTTAGAGGTAAACGTAATCGGGCGTCCCCTGGTATCTGCTCCGATTCAGGCACGGACAGCCCCAAATGATCTTCTCTGCAATTCTATAAACCCATAGGGTCAAACTACGAGAAAATATCCACAAAACGGCACGCTTCAATTTTTCTCCATTTTCCTTGTATAGTTCCCTTTAGAGGTAAACGTAATCGGGCGCCTCTTGGCATCTGCTCCGATTCAGGCACGGACAGCCGCAAATGAAGTTTTCTGCAACTCTATAAACCCATAGGGTCAAACTACGTGAAAATATCCACAAAACGGCCCGCTTCAATTTCTCCCCATTTTCCTTGTATAGCTCACTTTAGAGGTAAACGTAATCGGGCGCCTTCTGGTATCTGCTCCGATTCAGGCACGGACAGCCGCAAATGAAGTTTTCTGCAATTCTATAAACCCATAGGGTCAAACTACGAGAAAATATCAACAAAAAGGTCCGCTTCAATTTTTCCCCATTTTCCAAGTATAGCTCCCTTTAGAGGTAAACGTAATCGGGCGTCTCCTGGTATCTGCTCCGATTCAGGCACGGACAGCCGCAAATGAACTTTTCTGCAATTCTATAAACCCATAGGGTCAAACTACGAGAAAATATCAACAAAAAGGTCCGCTTCAATTTTTCCCCATTTTCCAAGTATAGCCCCCTTTAGAGGTAAACGTAATCGGGCGTCTCCTGGTATCTGCTCCGATTCAGGCACGGACAGCCGCAAATGAATTTTTCTGCAATTCTATAAATCCATAGGGTCAAACTACGAGAAAATATCCACAAAACGGCCCGCTTCAATTTCTCCCCATATTCCTTGTATAGCTCCCTTTAGAGGTAAACGTAATCGGGCGTCCCCTGGTATCTGCTCCGATTCAGGCACGGACAGCCCCAAATGATCTTCTCAGCAATTCTATAAACCCATGGGGTCAAACTACGAGAAAATATCCACAAAACGCCACGCTTCAATTTTTCTCCATTTTCCTTGTATAGTTCCCTTTAGAGGTAAACGTAATCGGGCGCCTCTTGGCATCTGCTCCGATTAAGGCACGGACAGCCGCAAATGAACTTTTCTGTAATTCTATAAACCCATAGGGTCAAACTACGAGAAAATATCCACAAAACGGCCCGCTTCAATTTCTCCCCATATTCCTTGTATAGCTCCCTTTAGAGGTAAACGTAATCGGGCGTCCCTTGGTATCTGCTCCGATTCAGGCACGGACAGCCCCAAATGATCTTTTCTGCAATTCTATAAACCCATAGGGTCAAACTACGAAAAAATATCCACAAAACGACACGCTTCAATTTTTCTCCATTTTCCTTGTATAGCTCCCTTTAGAGGTAAACGTAATCGGGCGTCCCCTGGTTCTGCTCCGATTCAGGCACGGACACCCCCAAATGAATTTTTCTTCAATTCGATAAACCCATAGGGTCAAACTACGAGAAAATATCCACAAAACGGCCCGCTTCAATTTTTCCCCATTTTCCTTGTATAGCTCCCTTTAGAGGTAAACGTAATCGGGCATCCCCTGGTATTTGCTCTGATTCAGGCACGGATAGCCCCAAATGAAGTTTTCTGCAATTCTATAAACCCATAGGGTCAAACTACGAGAAAATATCTACAAAACGGCCCGCTTCAATTTCTCCCCATTTTCCTTGTATAGCTCCCTTTAAAGGTAAACGTAATCAGGCGCCTCCTGGTATCTGCTCCGATTCGGGCACGGACTGCCGCAAATGAAGTTTTCTGCAACTCTATAAACCCATAGGGTCAAACTACGAGAAAATATCCACAAAACGGCCCCCTTCAATTTCTCCCCATATTCCTTGTATAGCTCCCTTTAGAGGTAAACGTAATCGGGCGTCCCCTGGTATCTGCTCCGATTCAGGCACGGACAGCCCCAAATGAACTTTTCTGCAATTCTATAAACCCATAGGGTCAAACTACGAGAAAATATCCACAAAACGGCCCGCTTCAATTTCTCCCCATTTTCCTTGTATAGCTCCCTTTAGAGGTAAACGTAATCGGGCGTCTCCTAGTATCTGCTCCGATTCAGGCACGGACAGCCCCAAATGATCTTTTCTGCAATTCTATAAACCCATAGGGTCAAACTACGAGAAAATATCCACAAAACGACACGCTTCAATTTTTCTCCATTTTCCTTGTATAGCTCCCTTTAGAGGTAAACGTAATCGGGCGTCCCCTGGTTCTGCTCCGATTCAGGCACGGACACCCCCAAATGAATTTTTCTTCAATTCGATAAACCCATAGGGTCAAACTACGAGAAAATATCCACAAAACGGCCCGCTTCAATTTTTCCCCATTTTCCTTGTATAGCTCCCTTTAGAGGTAAACGTAATCGGGCATCCCCTGGTATTTGCTCTGATTCAGGCACGGATAGCCCCAAATGAAGTTTTCTGCAATTCTATAAACCCATAGGGTCAAACTATGAGAAAATATCAACAAAAAGGTCCGCTTCAATTTTTCCCCATTTTCCAAGTATAGCTCCCTTTAGAGGTAAACGTAATCGGGCGTCTCCTGGTATCTGCTCCAATTCAGGCACGGACAGCCGCAAATGAACTTTTCTGCAATTCTATAAACCCATAGGGTCAAACTACGAGAAAATATCAACAAAAAGGTCCGCTTCAATTTTTCCCCATTTTCCAAGTATAGCTCCCTTTAGAGGTAAACGTAATCGGGCGTCTCCTGGTATCTGCTCCGATTCAGGCACGGACAGCCGCAAATGAACTTTTCTGCAATTCTATAAACCCATAGGGTCAAACTACGAGAAAATATCCACAAAACGGCCCGCTTCAATTTCTCCCCATATTCCTTGTATAGCTCCCTTTAGAGGTAAACGTAATCGGGCGTCCCCTGGTATCTGCTCCGATTCAGGCACGGACAGCCCCAAATGATCTTCTCTGCAATTCTATAAACCCATAGGGTCAAACTACGAGAAAATATCCACAAAACGGCACGCTTCAATTTTTCTCCATTTTCCTTGTATAGTTCCCTTTAGAGGTAAACGTAATCGGGCGCCTCTTGGCATCTGCTCCGATTCAGGCACGGACAGCCGCAAATGAAGTTTTCTGCAACTCTATAAACCCATAGGGTCAAACTACGTGAAAATATCCACAAAACGGTCCGCTTCAATTTCTCCCCATTTTCCTTGTATAGCTCACTTTAGAGGTAAACGTAATCGGGCGCCTTCTGGTATCTGCTCCGATTCAGGCACGGACAGCCGCAAATGAAGTTTTCTGCAATTCTATAAACCCATAGGGTCAAACTACGAGAAAATATCAACAAAAAGGTCCGCTTCAATTTTTCCCCATTTTCCAAGTATAGCTCCCTTTAGAGGTAAACGTAATCGGGCCTCTCCTGGTATCTGCTCCGATTCAGGCACGGACAGCCGCAAATGAACTTTTCTGCAATTCTATAAACCCATAGGGTCAAACTACGAGAAAATATCAACAAAAAGGTCCGCTTCAATTTTTCCCCATTTTCCAAGTATAGCCCCCTTTAGAGGTAAACGTAATCGGGCGTCTCCTGGTATCTGCTCCGATTCAGGCACGGACAGCCGCAAATGAATTTTTCTGCAATTCTATAAATCCATAGGGTCAAACTACGAGAAAATATCCACAAAACGGCCCGCTTCAATTTCTCCCCATATTCCTTGTATAGCTCCCTTTAGAGGTAAACGTAATCGGGCGTCCCCTGGTATCTGCTCCGATTCAGGCACGGACAGCCCCAAATGATCTTCTCAGCAATTCTATAAACCCATGGGGTCAAACTACGAGAAAATATCCACAAAACGCCACGCTTCAATTTTTCTCCATTTTCCTTGTATAGTTCCCTTTAGAGGTAAACGTAATCGGGCGCCTCTTGGCATCTGCTCCGATTAAGGCACGGACAGCCGCAAATGAACTTTTCTGTAATTCTATAAACCCATAGGGTCAAACTACGAGAAAATATCCACAAAACGGCCCGCTTCAATTTCTCCCCATATTCCTTGTATAGCTCCCTTTAGAGGTAAACGTAATCGGGCGTCCCTTGGTATCTGCTCCGATTCAGGCACGGACAGCCCCAAATGATCTTTTCTGCAATTCTATAAACCCATAGGGTCAAACTACGAAAAAATATCCACAAAACGACACGCTTCAATTTTTCTCCATTTTCCTTGTATAGCTCCCTTTACAGGTAAACGTAATCGGGCGTCCCCTGGTTCTGCTCCGATTCAGGCACGGACACCCCCAAATGAATTTTTCTTCAATTCGATAAACCCATAGGGTCAAACTACGAGAAAATATCCACAAAACGGCCCGCTTCAATTTCTCCCCATTTTCCTTGTATAGCTCCCTTTAAAGGTAAACGTAATCAGGCGCCTCCTGGTATCTGCTCCGATTCGGGCACGGACTGCCGCAAATGAAGTTTTCTGCAACTCTATAAACCCATAGGGTCAAACTACGAGAAAATATCCACAAAACGGCCCCCTTCAATTTCTCCCCATATTCCTTGTATAGCTCCCTTTAGAGGTAAACGTAATCGGGCGTCCCCTGGTATCTGCTCCGATTCAGGCACGGACAGCCCCAAATGAACTTTTCTGCAATTCTATAAACCCATAGGGTCAAACTACGAGAAAATATCCACAAAACGGCCCGCTTCAATTTCTCCCCATTTTCCTTGTATAGCTCCCTTTAGAGGTAAACGTAATCGGGCGTCTCCTAGTATCTGCTCCGATTCAGGCACGGACAGCCCCAAATGATCTTTTCTGCAATTCTATAAACCCATAGGGTCAAACTACGAGAAAATATCCACAAAACGACACGCTTCAATTTTTCTCCATTTTCCTTGTATAGCTCCCTTTAGAGGTAAACGTAATCGGGCGTCCCCTGGTTCTGCTCCGATTCAGGCACGGACACCCCCAAATGAATTTTTCTTCAATTCGATAAACCCATAGGGTCAAACTACGAGAAAATATCCACAAAACGGCCCGCTTCAATTTTTCCCCATTTTCCTTGTATAGCTCCCTTTAGAGGTAAACGTAATCGGGCATCCCCTGGTATTTGCTCTGATTCAGGCACGGATAGCCCCAAATGAAGTTTTCTGCAATTCTATAAACCCATAGGGTCAAACTACGAGAAAATATCAACAAAAAGGTCCGCTTCAATTTTTCCCCATTTTCCAAGTATAGCTCCCTTTAGAGGTAAACGTAATCGGGCGTCTCCTGGTATCTGCTCCAATTCAGGCACGGACAGCCGCAAATGAACTTTTCTGCAATTCTATAAACCCATAGGGTCAAACTACGAGAAAATATCAACAAAAAGGTCCGCTTCAATTTTTCCCCATTTTCCAAGTATAGCTCCCTTTAGAGGTAAACGTAATCGGGCGTCTCCTGGTATCTGCTCCGATTCAGGCACGGACAGCCGCAAATGAACTTTTCTGCAATTCTATAAACCCATAGGGTCAAACTACGAGAAAATATCCACAAAATGGCCCGCTTCAATTTCTCCCCATATTCCTTGTATAGCTCCCTTTAGAGGTAAACGTAATCGGGCGTCCCCTGGTATCTGCTCCGATTCAGGCACGGACAGCCCCAAATGAACTTCTCTGCAATTCTATAAACCCATAGGGTCAAACTACGAGAAAATATCCACAAAACGGCACGCTTCAATTTTTCTCCATTTTCCTTGTATAGTTTCCTTTAGAGGTAAACGTAATCGGGCGCCTCTTGGCATCTGCTCCGATTCAGGCACGGACAGCCGCAAATGAAGTTTTCTGCAACTCTATAAACCCATAGGGTCAAACTACGTGAAAATATCCACAAAACGGTCCGCTTCAATTTCTCCCCATTTTCCTTGTATAGCTCACTTTAGAGGTAAACGTAATCGGGCGCCTTCTGGTATCTGCTCCGATTCAGGCACGGACAGCCGCAAATGAAGTTTTCTGCAATTCTATAAACCCATAGGGTCAAACTACGAGAAAATATCAACAAAAAGGTCCGCTTCAATTTTTCCCCATTTTCCAAGTATAGCTCCCTTTAGAGGTAAACGTAATCGGGCCTCTCCTGGTATCTGCTCCGATTCAGGCACGGACAGCCGCAAATGAACTTTTCTGCAATTCTATAAACCCATAGGGTCAAACTACGAGAAAATATCAACAAAAAGGTCCGCTTCAATTTTTCCCCATTTTCCAAGTATAGCCCCCTTTAGAGGTAAACGTAATCGGGCGTCTCCTGGTATCTGCTCCGATTCAGGCACGGACAGCCGCAAATGAATTTTTCTGCAATTCTATAAATCCATAGGGTCAAACTACGAGAAAATATCCACAAAACGGCCCGCTTCAATTTCTCCCCATATTCCTTGTATAGCTCCCTTTAGAGGTAAACGTAATCGGGCGTCCCCTGGTATCTGCTCCGATTCAGGCACGGACAGCCCCAAATGATCTTCTCAGCAATTCTATAAACCCATGGGGTCAAACTACGAGAAAATATCCACAAAACGCCACGCTTCAATTTTTCTCCATTTTCCTTGTATAGTTCCCTTTAGAGGTAAACGTAATCGGGCGCCTCTTGGCATCTGCTCCGATTAAGGCACGGACAGCCGCAAATGAACTTTTCTGTAATTCTATAAACCCATAGGGTCAAACTACGAGAAAATATCCACAAAACGGCCCGCTTCAATTTCTCCCCATATTCCTTGTATAGCTCCCTTTAGAGGTAAACGTAATCGGGCGTCCCTTGGTATCTGCTCCGATTCAGGCACGGACAGCCCCAAATGATCTTTTCTGCAATTCTATAAACCCATAGGGTCAAACTACGAAAAAATATCCACAAAACGACACGCTTCAATTTTTCTCCATTTTCCTTGTATAGCTCCCTTTACAGGTAAACGTAATCGGGCGTCCCCTGGTTCTGCTCCGATTCAGGCACGGACACCCCCAAATGAATTTTTCTTCAATTCGATAAACCCATAGGGTCAAACTACGAGAAAATATCCACAAAACGGCCCGCTTCAATTTCTCCCCATTTTCCTTGTATAGCTCCCTTTAAAGGTAAACGTAATCAGGCGCCTCCTGGTATCTGCTCCGATTCGGGCACGGACTGCCGCAAATGAAGTTTTCTGCAACTCTATAAACCCATAGGGTCAAACTACGAGAAAATATCCACAAAACGGCCCCCTTCAATTTCTCCCCATATTCCTTGTATAGCTCCCTTTAGAGGTAAACGTAATCGGGCGTCCCCTGGTATCTGCTCCGATTCAGGCACGGACAGCCCCAAATGAACTTTTCTGCAATTCTATAAACCCATAGGGTCAAACTACGAGAAAATATCCACAAAACGGCCCGCTTCAATTTCTCCCCATTTTCCTTGTATAGCTCCCTTTAGAGGTAAACGTAATCGGGCGTCTCCTAGTATCTGCTCCGATTCAGGCACGGACAGCCCCAAATGATCTTTTCCGCAATTCTATAAACCCATAGGGTCAAACTACGAGAAAATATCCACAAAACGACACGCTTCAATTTTTCTCCATTTTCCTTGTATAGCTCCCTTTAGAGGTAAACGTAATCGGGCGTCCCCTGGTTCTGCTCCGATTCAGGCACGGACACCCCCAAATGAATTTTTCTTCAATTCGATAAACCCATAGGGTCAAACTACGAGAAAATATCCACAAAACGGTCCGATTCAATTTTTCCCCATTTTCCTTGTATAGCTCCCTTTAGAGGTAAACGTAATCGGGCATCCCCTGGTATTTGCTCTGATTCAGGCACGGATAGCCCCAAATGAAGTTTTCTGCAATTCTATAAACCCATAGGGTCAAACTACGAGAAAATATCAACAAAAAGGTCCGCTTCAATTTTTCCCCATTTTCCAAGTATAGCTCCCTTTAGAGGTAAACGTAATCGGGTGTCTCCTGGTATCTGCTCCAATTCAGGCACGGACAGCCGCAAATGAACTTTTCTGCAATTCTATAAACCCATAGGGTCAAACTACGAGAAAATATCAACAAAAAGGTCCGCTTCAATTTTTCCCCATTTTCCAAGTATAGCTCCCTTTAGAGGTAAACGTAATCGGGCGTCTCCTGGTATCTGCTCCGATTCATGCACGGACAGCCGCAAATGAACTTTTCTGCAATTCTATAAACCCATAGGGTCAAACTACGAGAAAATATCCACAAAACGGCCCGCTTCAATTTCTCCCCATATTCCTTGTATAGCTCCCTTTAGAGGTAAACGTAATCGGGCGTCCCCTGGTATCTGCTCCGATTCAGGCACGGACAGCCCCAAATGATCTTCTCTGCAATTCTATAAACCCATAGGGTCAAACTACGAGAAAATATCCACAAAACGGCACGCTTCAATTTTTCTCCATTTTCCTTGTATAGTTCCCTTTAGAGGTAAACGTAATCGGGCGCCTCTTGGCATCTGCTCCGATTCAGGCACGGACAGCCGCAAATGAAGTTTTCTGCAACTCTATAAACCCATAGGGTCAAACTACGTGAAAATATCCACAAAATGGCCCGCTTCAATTTCTCCCCATTTTCCTTGTATAGCTCACTTTAGAGGTAAACGTAATCGGGTGCCTTCTGGTATCTGCTCCGATTCAGGCACGGACAGCCGCAAATGAAGTTTTCTGCAATTCTATAAACCCATAGGGTCAAACTACGAGAAAATATCAACAAAAAGGTCCGCTTCAATTTTTCCCCATTTTCCAAGTATAGCTCCCTTTAGAGGTAAACGTAATCGGGCGTCTCCTGGTATCTGCTCCGATTCAGGCACGGACAACCGCAAATGAACTTTTCTGCAATTCTATAAACCCATAGGGTCAAACTACGAGAAAATATCAACAAAAAGGTCCGCTTCAATTTTTCCCCATTTTCCAAGTATGGCCCCCTTTAGAGGTAAACGTAATCGGGCGTCTCCTGGTATCTGCTCCGATTCAGGCACGGACAGCCGCAAATGAACTTTTCTGCAATTCTATAAATCCATAGGGTCAAACTACGAGAAAATATCCACAAAACGGCCCGCTTCAATTTCTCCCCATATTCCTTGTATAGCTCCCTTTAGAGGTAAACGTAATCGGGCGTCCCCTGGTATCTGCTCCGATTCAGGCACGGACAGCCCCAAATGATCTTCTCTGCAATTCTATAAACCCATGGGGTCAAACTACGAGAAAATATCCACAAAATGCCACGCTTCAATTTTTCTCCATTTTCCTTGTATAGTTCCCTTTAGAGGTAAACGTAATCGGGCGTCCCCTGGTATCTGCTCCGATTCAGGCACGGACAGCCCCAAATGAACTTTTCTGCAATTCTATAAACCCATAGGGTCAAACTACGAGAAAATATCCACAAAACGGCCCGCTTCAATTTCTCCCCATTTTCCTTGTATAGCTCCCTTTAGAGGTAAACGTAATCGGGCGTCTCCTAGTATCTGCTCCGATTCAGGCACGGACAGCCCCAAATGATCTTTTCTGCAATTCTATAAACCCATAGGGTCAAACTACGAGAAAATATCCACAAAACGACACGCTTCAATTTCTCCCCATATTCCTTGTATAGCTCCCTTTAGAGGTAAACGTAATCGGGCGTCCCTTGGTATCTGCTCCGATTCAGGCACGGACAGCCCCAAATGATCTTTTCTGCAATTCTATAAACCCATAGGGTCAAACTACGAAAAAATATCCACAAAACGACACGCTTCAATTTTTCTCCATTTTCCTTGTATAGCTCCCTTTAGAGGTAAACGTAATCGGGCGTCCCCTGGTTCTGCTCCGATTCAGGCACGGACACCCCCAAATGAATTTTTCTTCAATTCGATAAACCCATAGGGTCAAACTACGAGAAAATATCCACAAAACGGCCCGCTTCAATTTTTCCCCATTTTCCTTGTATAGCTCCCTTTAGAGGTAAACGTAATCGGGCATCCCCTGGTATTTGCTCTGATTCAGGCACGGATAGCCCCAAATGAAGTTTTCTGCAATTCTATAAACCCATAGGGTCAAACTACGAGAAAATATCCACAAAACGGCCCGCTTCAATTTCTCCCCATTTTCCTTGTATAGCTCCCTTTAAAGGTAAACGTAATCAGGCGCCTCCTGGTATCTGCTCCGATTCGGGCACGGACTGCCGCAAATGAAGTTTTCTGCAACTCTATAAACCCATAGGGTCAAACTACGAGAAAATATCCACAAAACGGCCCCCTTCAATTTCTCCCCATATTCCTTGTATAGCTCCCTTTAGAGGTAAACGTAATCGGGCGTCCCCTGGTATCTGCTCCGATTCAGGCACGGACAGCCCCAAATGAACTTTTCTGCAATTCTATAAACCCATAGGGTCAAACTACGAGAAAATATCCACAAAACGGCCCGCTTCAATTTCTCCCCATTTTCCTTGTATAGCTCCCTTTAGAGGTAAACGTAATCGGGCGTCTCCTAGTATCTGCTCCGATTCAGGCACGGACAGCCCCAAATGATCTTTTCTGCAATTCTATAAACCCATAGGGTCAAACTACGAGAAAATATCCACAAAACGACACGCTTCAATTTTTCTCCATTTTCCTTGTATAGCTCCCTTTAGAGGTAAACGTAATCGGGCGTCCCCTGGTTCTGCTCCGATTCAGGCACGGACACCCCCAAATGAATTTTTCTTCAATTCGATAAACCCATAGGGTCAAACTACGAGAAAATATCCACAAAACGGCCCGCTTCAATTTTTCCCCATTTTCCTTGTATAGCTCCCTTTAGAGGTAAACGTAATCGGGCATCCCCTGGTATTTGCTCTGATTCAGGCACGGATAGCCCCAAATGAAGTTTTCTGCAATTCTATAAACCCATAGGGTCAAACTACGAGAAAATATCAACAAAAAGGTCCGCTTCAATTTTTCCCCATTTTCCAAGTATAGCTCCCTTTAGAGGTAAACGTAATCGGGTGTCTCCTGGTATCTGCTCCAATTCAGGCACGGACAGCCGCAAATGAACTTTTCTGCAATTCTATAAACCCATAGGGTCAAACTACGAGAAAATATCAACAAAAAGGTCCGCTTCAATTTTTCCCCATTTTCCAAGTATAGCTCCCTTTAGAGGTAAACGTAATCGGGCGTCTCCTGGTATCTGCTCCGATTCAGGCACGGACAGCCGCAAATGAACTTTTCTACAATTCTATAAACCCATAGGGTCAAACTACGAGAAAATATCCACAAAACGGCCCGCTTCAATTTCTCCCCATATTCCTTGTATAGCTCCCTTTAGAGGTAAACGTAATCGGGCGTCCCCTGGTATCTGCTCCGATTCAGGCACGGACAGCCCCAAATGATCTTCTCTGCAATTCTATAAACCCATAGGGTCAAACTACGAGAAAATATCCACAAAACGGCACGCTTCAATTTTTCTCCATTTTCCTTGTATAGTTCCCTTTAGAGGTAAACGTAATCGGGCGCCTCTTGGCATCTGCTCCGATTCAGGCACGGACAGCCGCAAAAGAAGTTTTCTGCGACTCTATAAACCCATAGGGTCAAACTACGTGAAAATATCCACAAAACGGCCCGCTTCAATTTCTCCCCATTTTCCTTGTATAGCTCCCTTTAGAGGTAAACGTAATCGGGCGTCTCCTAGTATCTGCTCCGATTCAGGCACGGACAGCCCCAAATGATCTTTTCTGCAATTCTATAAACCCATAGGGTCAAACTACGAGAAAATATCCACAAAACGACACGCTTCAATTTTTCTCCATTTTCCTTGTATAGCTCCCTTTAGAGGTAAACGTAATCGGGCGTCCCCTGGTTCTGCTCCGATTCAGGCACGGACACCCCCAAATGAATTTTTCTTCAATTCGATAAACCCATAGGGTCAAACTACGAGAAAATATCCACAAAACGGCCCGCTTCAATTTTTCCCCATTTTCCTTGTATAGCTCCCTTTAGAGGTAAACGTAATCGGGCATCCCCTGGTATTTGCTCTGATTCAGGCACGGATAGCCCCAAATGAAGTTTTCTGCAATTCTATAAACCCATAGGGTCAAACTACGAGAAAATATCAACAAAAAGGTCCGCTTCAATTTTTCCCCATTTTCCAAGTATAGCTCCCTTTAGAGGTAAACGTAATCGGGTGTCTCCTGGTATCTGCTCCAATTCAGGCACGGACAGCCGCAAATGAACTTTTCTGCAATTCTATAAACCCATAGGGTCAAACTACGAGAAAATATCAACAAAAAGGTCCGCTTCAATTTTTCCCCATTTTCCAAGTATAGCTCCCTTTAGAGGTAAACGTAATCGGGCGTCTCCTGGTATCTGCTCCGATTCAGGCACGGACAGCCGCAAATGAACTTTTCTACAATTCTATAAACCCATAGGGTCAAACTACGAGAAAATATCCACAAAACGGCCCGCTTCAATTTCTCCCCATATTCCTTGTATAGCTCCCTTTAGAGGTAAACGTAATCGGGCGTCCCCTGGTATCTGCTCCGATTCAGGCACGGACAGCCCCAAATGATCTTCTCTGCAATTCTATAAACCCATAGGGTCAAACTACGAGAAAATATCCACAAAACGGCACGCTTCAATTTTTCTCCATTTTCCTTGTATAGTTCCCTTTAGAGGTAAACGTAATCGGGCGCCTCTTGGCATCTGCTCCGATTCAGGCACGGACAGCCGCAAATGAAGTTTTCTGCAACTCTATAAACCCATAGGGTCAAACTACGTGAAAATATCCACAAAATGGCCCGCTTCAATTTCTCCCCATTTTCCTTGTATAGCTCACTTTAGAGGTAAACGTAATCGGGTGCCTTCTGGTATCTGCTCCGATTCAGGCACGGACAGCCGCAAATGAAGTTTTCTGCAATTCTATAAACCCATAGGGTCAAACTACGAGAAAATATCAACAAAAAGGTCCGCTTCAATTTTTCCCCATTTTCCAAGTATAGCTCCCTTTAGAAGTAAACGTAATCGGGCGTCTCCTGGTATCTGCTCCGATTCAGGCACGGACAACCGCAAATGAACTTTTCTGCAATTCTATAAACCCATAGGGTCAAACTACGAGAAAATATCAACAAAAAGGTCCGCTTCAATTTTTCCCCATTTTCCAAGTATGGCCCCCTTTAGAGGTAAACGTAATCGGGCGTCTCCTGGTATCTGCTCCGATTCAGGCACGGACATCCGCAAATGAACTTTTCTGCAATTCTATAAATCCATAGGGTCAAACTACGAGAAAATATCCACAAAACGGCCCGCTTCAATTTCTCCCCATATTCCTTGTATAGCTCCCTTTAGAGGTAAACGTAATCGGGCGTCCCCTGGTATCTGCTCCGATTCAGGCACGGACAGCCCCAAATGATCTTCTCTGCAATTCTATAAACCCATGGGGTCAAACTACGAGAAAATATCCACAAAATGCCACGCTTCAATTTTTCTCCATTTTCCTTGTATAGTTCCCTTTAGAGGTAAACGTAATCGGGCGTCCCCTGGTATCTGCTCCGATTCAGGCACGGACAGCCCCAAATGAACTTTTCTGCAATTCTATAAACCCATAGGGTCAAACTACGAGAAAATATCCACAAAACGGTCCGCTTCAATTTCTCCCCATTTTCCAAGTATAGCCCCCTTTAGAGGTAAACGTAATCGGGCGTCTCCTGGTATCTGCTCCGATTCAGGCACGGACAGCCCCAAATGATCTTTTCTGCAATTCTATAAACCCATAGGGTCAAACTACGAGAAAATATCCACAAAACGACACGCTTCAATTTTTCTCCATTTTCCTTGTATAGCTCCCTTTAGAGGTAAACGTAATCGGGCGTCCCCTGGTTCTGCTCCGATTCAGGCACGGACACCCCCAAATGAATTTTTCTTCAATTCGATAAACCCATAGGGTCAAACTACGAGAAAATATCCACAAAACGGCCCGCTTCAATTTTTCCCCATTTTCCTTGTATAGCTCCCTTTAGAGGTAAACGTAATCGGGCATCCCCTGGTATTTGCTCTGATTCAGGCACGGATAGCCCCAAATGAAGTTTTCTGCAATTCTATAAACCCATAGGGTCAAACTACGAGAAAATATCAACAAAAAGGTCCGCTTCAATTTTTCCCAATTTTCCAAGTATAGCTCCCTTTAGAGGTAAACGTAATCGGGTGTCTCCTGGTATCTGCTCCAATTCAGGCACGAACAGCCGCAAATGAACTTTTCTGCAATTCTATAAACCCATAGGGTCAAACTACGAGAAAATATCAACAAAAAGGTCCGCTTCAATTTTTCCCCATTTTCCAAGTATAGCTCCCTTTAGAGGTAAACGTAATCGGGCGTCTCCTGGTATCTGCTCCGATTCAGGCACGGACAGCCGCAAATGAACTTTTCTGCAATTCTATAAACCCATAGGGTCAAACTACGAGAAAATATCCACAAAACGGCCCGCTTCAATTTCTCCCCATATTACTTGTATAGCTCCCTTTAGAGGTAAACGTAATCGGGCGTCCCCTGGTATCTGCTCCGATTCAGGCACGGACAGCCCCAAATGATCTTCTCTGCAATTCTATAAACCCATAGGGTCAAACTACGAGAAAATATCCACAAAACGGCACGCTTCAATTTTTCTCCATTTTCCTTGTATAGTTCCCTTTAGAGGTAAACGTAATCGGGCGCCTCTTGGCATCTGCTCCGATTCAGGCACGGACAGCCGCAAAAGAAGTTTTCTGCAACTCTATAAACCCATAGGGTCAAACTACGTGAAAATATCCACAAAACGGCCCGCTTCAATTTCTCCCCATTTTCCTTGTATAGCTCACTTTAGAGGTAAACGTAATCGGGCGCCTTCTGGTATCTGCTCCGATTCAGGCACGGACAGCCGCAAATGAAGTTTTCTGCAATTCTATAAACCCATAGGGTCAAACTACGAGAAAATATCAACAAAAAGGTCCGCTTCAATTTTTCCCCATTTTCCAAGTATAGCTCCCTTTAGAGGTAAATGTAATCGGGCGTCTCCTGGTATCTGCTCCGATTCAGGCACGGACAGCCGCAAATGAACTTTTCTGCAATTCTATAAACCCATAGGGTCAAACTACGAGAAAATATCAACAAAAAGGTCCGCTTCAATTTTTCCCCATTTTCCAAGTATAGCCCCCTTTAGAGGTAAACGTAATCGGGCGTCTCCTGGTATCTGCTCCGATTCAGGCACGGACAGCCGCAAATGAATTTTTCTGCAATTCTATAAATCCATAGGGTCAAACTACGAGAAAATATCCACAAAACGGCCCGCTTCAATTTCTCCCCATATTCCTTGTATAGCTCCCTTTAGAGGTAAACGTAATCGGGCGTCCCCTGGTATCTGCTCCGATTCAGGCACGGACAGCCCCAAATGATCTTCTCTGCAATTCTATAAACCCATGGGGTCAAACTACGAGAAAATATCCACAAAACGCCACGCTTCAATTTTTCTCCATTTTCCTTGTATAGTTCCCTTTAGAGGTAAACGTAATCGGGCGCCTCTTGGCATCTGCTCCGATTAAGGCACGGACAGCCGCAAATGAACTTTTCTGTAATTCTATAAACCCATAGGGTCAAACTACGAGAAAATATCCACAAAACGGCCCGCTTCAATTTCTCCCCATATTCCTTGTATAGCTCCCTTTAGAGGTAAACGTAATCGGGCGTCCCTTGGTATCTGCTCCGATTCAGGCACGGACAGCCCCAAATGATCTTTTCTGCAATTCTATAAACCCATAGGGTCAAACTACGAAAAAATATCCACAAAACGACACGCTTCAATTTTTCTCCATTTTCCTTGTATAGCTCCCTTTAGAGGTAAACGTAATCGGGCGTCCCCTGGTTCTGCTCCGATTCAGGCACGGACACCCCCAAATGAATTTTTCTTCAATTCGATAAACCCATAGGGTCAAACTACGAGAAAATATCCACAAAACGGCCCGCTTCAATTTTTCCCCATTTTCCTTGTATAGCTCCCTTTAGAGGTAAACGTAATCGGGCATCCCCTGGTATTTGCTCTGATTCAGGCACGGATAGCCCCAAATGAAGTTTTCTGCAATTCTATAAACCCATAGGGTCAAACTACGAGAAAATATCCACAAAACGGCCCGCTTCAATTTCTCCCCATTTTCCTTGTATAGCTCCCTTTAAAGGTAAACGTAATCAGGCGCCTCCTGGTATCTGCTCCGATTCGGGCACGGACTGCCGCAAATGAAGTTTTCTGCAACTCTATAAACCCATAGGGTCAAACTACGAGAAAATATCCACAAAACGGCCCGCTTCAATTTCTCCCCATATTCCTTGTATAGCTCCCTTTAGAGGTAAACGTAATCGGGTGTCCCCTGGTATCTGCTCCGATTCAGGCACGGACAGCCCCAAATGAACTTTTCTGCAATTCTATAAACCCATAGGGTCAAACTACGAGAAAATATCCACAAAACGGCCCGCTTCAATTTCTCCCCATTTTCCTTGTATAGCTCCCTTTAGAGGTAAACGTAATCGGGCGTCTCCTAGTATCTCCTCCGATTCAGGCACGGACAACCCCAAATGATCTTTTCTGCAATTCTATAAACCCATAGGGTCAAACTACGAGAAAATATCCACAAAACGACACGCTTCAATTTTTCTCCATTTTCCTTGTATAGCTCCCTTTAGAGGTAAACGTAATCGGGCGTCCCCTGGTTCTGCTCCGATTCAGGCACGGACACCCCCAAATGAATTTTTCTTCAATTCGATAAACCCATAGGGTCAAACTACGAGAAAATATCCACAAAACGGCCCGCTTCAATTTTTCCCCATTTTCCTTGTATAGCTCCCTTTAGAGGTAAACGTAATCGGGCATCCCCTGGTATTGCTCTGATTCAGGCACGGATAGCCCCAAATGAAGTTTTCTGCAATTCTATAAACCCATAGGGTCAAACTACGAGAAAATATCAACAAAAAGGTCCGCTTCAATTTTTCCCCATTTTCCAAGTATAGCTCCCTTTAGAGGTAAACGTAATCGGGTGTCTCCTGGTATCTGCTCCAATTCAGGCACGGACAGCCGCAAATGAACTTTTCTGCAATTCTATAAACCCATAGGGTCAAACTACGAGAAAATATCAACAAAAAGGTCCGCTTCAATTTTTCCCCATTTTCCAAGTATAGCTCCCTTTAGAGGTAAACGTAATCGGGCGTCTCCTGGTATCTGCTCCGATTCAGGCACGGACAGCCGCAAATGAACTTTTCTGCAATTCTATAAACCCATAGGGTCAAACTACGAGAAAATATCCATAAAACGGCCCGCTTCAATTTCTCCCCATATTCCTTGTATAGCTCCCTTTAGAGGTAAACGTAATCGGGCGTCCCCTGGTATCTGCTCCGATTCAGGCACGGACAGCCCCAAATGATCTTCTCTGCAATTCTATAAACCCATAGGGTCAAACTACGAGAAAATATCCACAAAACGGCACGCTTCAATTTTTCTCCATTTTCCTTGTATAGTTCCCTTTAGAGGTAAACGTAATCGGGCGCCTCTTGGCATCTGCTCCGATTCAGGCACGGACAGCCGCAAATGAAGTTTTCTGCAACTCTATAAACCCATAGGGTCAAACTACGTGAAAATATCCACAAAATGGCCCGCTTCAATTTCTCCCCATTTTCCTTGTATAGCTCACTTTAGAGGTAAACATAATCGGGTGCCTTCTGGTATCTGCTCCGATTCAGGCACGGAAAGCCGCAAATGAAGTTTTCTGCAATTCTATAAACCCATAGGGTCAAACTACGAGAAAATATCAACAAAAAGGTCCGCTTCAATTTTTCCCCATTTTCCAAGTATAGCTCCCTTTAGAGGTAAACGTAATCGGGCGTCTCCTGGTATCTGCTCCGATTCAGGCACGGACAGCCGCAAATGAACTTTTCTGCAATTCTATAAACCCATAGGGTCAAACTACGAGAAAATATCAACAAAAAGGTCCGCTTCAATTTTTCCCCATTTTCCAAGTATGGCCCCCTTTAGAGGTAAACGTAATCGGGCGTCTCCTGGTATCTGCTCCGATTCAGGCACGGACAGCCGCAAATGAACTTTTCTGCAATTCTATAAACCCATAGGGTCAAACTACGAGAAAATATCAACAAAAAGGTCCGCTTCAATTTTTCCCCATTTTCCAAGTATAGCTCCCTTTAGAGGTAAACGTAATCGGGCGTCTCCTGGTATCTGCTCCGATTCAGGCACGGACAGCCGCAAATGAACTTTTCTGCAATTCTATAAACCCATAGGGTCAAACTACGAGAAAATATCCACAAAACGGCCCGCTTCAATTTCTCCCCATATTCCTTGTATAGCTCCCTTTAGAGGTAAACGTAATCGGGCGTCCCCTGGTATCTGCTCCGATTCAGGCACGGACAGCCCCAAATGATCTTCTCTGCAATTCTATAAACCCATAGGGTCAAACTACGAGAAAATATCCACAAAACGGCACGCTTCAATTTTTCTCCATTTTCCTTGTATAGTTCCCTTTAGAGGTAAACGTAATCGGGCGCCTCTTGGCATCTGCTCCGATTCAGGCACGGACAGCCGCAAATGAAGTTTTCTGCAACTCTATAAACCCATAGGGTCAAACTACGTGAAAATATCCACAAAATGGCCCGCTTCAATTTCTCCCCATTTTCCTTGTATAGCTCACTTTAGAGGTAAACATAATCGGGTGCCTTCTGGTATCTGCTCCGATTCAGGCACGGACAGCCGCAAATGAAGTTTTCTGCAATTCTATAAACCCATAGGGTCAAACTACGAGAAAATATCAACAAAAAGGTCCGCTTCAATTTTTCCCCATTTTCCAAGTATAGCTCCCTTTAGAGGTAAACGTAATCGGGCGTCTCCTGGTATCTGCTCCGATTCAGGCACGGACAGCCGCAAATGAACTTTTCTGCAATTCTATAAACCCATAGGGTCAAACTACGAGAAAATATCAACAAAAAGGTCCGCTTCAATTTTTCCCCATTTTCCAAGTATGGCCCCCTTTAGAGGTAAACGTAATCGGGCGTCTCCTGGTATCTGCTCCGATTCAGGCACGGACAGCCGCAAATGAACTTTTCTGCAATTCTATAAATCCATAGGGTCAAACTACTAAAAAATATCCACAAAACGGCCCGCTTCAATTTCTCCCCATATTCCTTGTATAGCTCCCTTTAGAGGTAAACGTAATCGGGCGTCCCCTGGTATCTGCTCCGATTCAGGCACGGACAGCCCCAAATGATCTTCTCTACAATTCTATAAACCCATGGGGTCAAACTACGAGAAAATATCCACAAAATGCCACGCTTCAATTTTTCTCCATTTTCCTTGTATAGTTCCCTTTAGAGGTAAACGTAATCGGGCGCCTCTTGGCATCTGCTCCGATTTAGGCACGGACAGCCGCAAATGAACTTTTCTGCAATTCTATAAACCCATAGGGTCAAACTACGAGAAAATATCCACAAAACGGCCCGCTTCAATTTCTCCCCATATTCCTTGTATAGCTCCCTTTAGAGGTAAACGTAATCGGGCGTCCCTTGGTATCTGCTCCGATTCAGGCACGGACAGCCCCAAATGATCTTTTCTGCAATTCTATAAACCCATAGGGTCAAACTACGAGAAAATATCCACAAAACGACACGCTTCAATTTTTCTCCATTTTCCTTGTATAGCTCCCTTTAGAGGTAAACGTAATCGGGCGTCCCCTGGTTCTGCTCCGATTCAGGCACGGACACCCCCAAATGAATTTTTCTTCAATTCGATAAACCCATAGGGTCAAACTACGAGAAAATATCCACAAAACCGCCCGCTTCAATTTTTCCCCATTTTCCTTGTATAGCTCCCTTTAGAGGTAAACGTAATCGGGCATCCCCTGGTATTTGCTCTGATTCAGGCACGGATAGCCCCAAATGAAGTTTTCTGCAATTCTATAAACCCATAGGGTCAAACTACGAGAAAATATCCACAAAACGGCCCGCTTCAATTTCTCCCCATTTTCCTTGTTTAGCTCCCTTTAAAGGTAAACGTAATCAGGCGCCTCCTGGTATCTGCTCCGATTCGGGCACGGACTGCCGCAAATGAAGTTTTCTGCAACTCTATAAACCCATAGGGTCAAACTACGAGAAAATATCCACAAAACGGCCCGCTTCAATTTCTCCCCATATTCCTTGTATAGCTCCCTTTAGAGGTAAACGTAATAGGGCGTCCCCTGGTATCTGCTCCGATTCAGGCACGGATAGCCCCAAATGATCTTCTCTGCAATTCTATAAACCCATATAGGGTCAAACTACGAGAAAATATCCACAAAACGGCACGCTTCAATTTTTCTCCATTTTCCTTGTATAGTTCCCTTTAGAGGTAAACGTAATCGGGCGCCTCTTGGCATCTGCTCCGATTCAGGCACGGACAGCCGCAAATGAAGTTTTCTTCTACTCTATAAACCCATAGGGTCAAACTACGAGAAAATATCAACAAAAAGTTCCGCTTCAATTTTTCCCCATTTTCCAAGTATAGCTCCCTTTAGAGGTAAACGTAATCGGGCGTCTCCTGGTATCTGCTCCGATTCAGGCACGGACAGTCGCAAATGAACTTTTCTGCAATTCTATAAACTCATAGGGTCAAACTACGAGAAAATATCCACAAAACGGCCCGCTTCAAGTTCTCCCCATATTCCTTGTATAGCTCCCTTTAGAGGTAAACGTAATCGGGCGTCCCCTGGTATCTGCTCCGATTCAGGCACGGACAGCCCCAAATGATCTTCTCTGCAATTCTATAAACCCATAGGGTCAAACTACGAGAAAATATCCACAAAACGGCACGCTTCAATTTTTCTCCATTTTCCTTGTATAGTTCCCTTTAGAGGTAAACGTAATCGGGCGCCTCTTGGCATCTGCTCCGATTCAGGCACGGACAGCCGCAAATGAAGTTTTCTGCAACTCTATAAACCCATAGGGTCAAACTACGAGAAAATATCCACAAAACGGCCCGCTTCAATTTTTCCCCATTTTCCTTGTATAGCTCCCTTTAGAGGTAAACGTAATCAAGCATCCCTTGGTATCTGCTCCGATTCAGGCACGGACAGCCCAAATGAACTTTTCTGCAATTCTATAAACCCATAGGGTCAAACTACGAGAAAATAACCACAAAATGGCCCGCTTCAATTTTTCCCCATTTTCCTTGTATAGCTCCCTTTAGAGGTAAACGTAATCTGGCGCCTCCTGGTATCTGCTCCGATTCAGGCACGGACTGCCGCAAATGAAGTTTTCTGCAACTCTCTAAACCCATAGTGTCAAACTACGAGAAAATATCCACAAAATGGCCCGCTTCAATTTTTCCCCATTTTCCTTGTATAGCTCTCTTTAAAGGTAAACGTAATCGGGCGTCTCCTAGTATCTGCTCTGATTCAGGCACGGACAGCCGCAAATGAAGTTTTCTGCAATTCTATAAACCCATAGGGTCAAACTACGAGAAAATATCAAAAAAAAGGCCCGCTTCAATTTTTCCCCATTTTCCTTGTATAGCTCCCTTTAGAGGTAAACGTAACCGGGCGTCTCCTGGTATCTGCTCCGATTCAGGCTCGGACAGCCGCAAATGAAGTTTTTTGCAATTCTATAAACCCATACGGTCAAACTACGAGAAAATATCCATAAAACGGCCCGCTTCAATTTTTCCTCATTTTCCTTGTATAGCTCCCTTTAGAGGTAAACGTAATCGGGCGTCCCCTGGTATCTGCTCCGATTCAGGCACGGACAGCCCCAAATGAACTTTTCTGCAATTCTATAAACCCATAGGGTCAAACTACGAGAAAATATCCACAAAACGGCCCGCTTCAATTTCTCCCCATTTTCCTTGTATAGCTCCCTTTAGAGGTAAACGTAATCGGGCGTCTCCTAGTATCTGCTCCGATTCAGGCACGGACAGCCGCAAATAAAGTTTTCTGCAATTCTATAAACCCATAGGGTCAAACTATGAGAAAATATCAACAAAACGGCCCGCTTCAATTTTTCCCCATTTTCCTTGTATAGCTCCCTTTAGAGGTAAACGTAATCGGGCGTTCCCTTGGTATCTGCTCTGATTCAGGCTCGGACAGCCGCAAATGAACTTTTCTGCAATTCTATAAACCCATAGGGTCAAACTACGAGAAAATATCCACAAAACGACCCGCTTCAATTTCTCCCCATATTCCTTGTATAGCTCCCTTTAGAGGTAAACGTAATCGGGCGTCCCCTGGTTCTGCTCCGATTCAGGCACGGACACCCCCAAATGAATTTTTCTGTAATTCGATAAACCCATAGGGTCAAACTACGAGAAAATATCCACAAAACGGCCCGCTTCAATTTTTCCCCATTTTCCTTGTATAGCTCCCTTTAGAGGTAAACGTAATCGGGCATCCCCTGGTATTTGCTCTGATTCAGGCACGGATAGCCCCAAATGAACTTTTCTGCAATTCTATAAACCCATATGGTCAAACTACGAGAAAATATCCACAAAACGGCCTGCTTCAATTTTTCCCCATTTTCCTTGTATAGCTCCCTTTAGAGGTAAATGTAATCGGGCGCCTCCTGGTATCTGCTCTGATTTAGGCACGGACAGCCGCAAATGAAGTTTTCTGCAATTCTATAAACCCATAGGGTCAAACTACGAGAAAATATCCACAAAACGGCCCGCTTCAATTTTTCCCCATTTTCCTTGTATAGCTCCCTTTAAAGGTAAACGTAATCGGGCGTCTCCTAGTATCTGCTCTGATTCAGGCACGGACAGCCGCAAATGAAGTTTTCTGCAATTCTATAAACCCATAGGGTCAAACTACGAGAAAATATCAACAAAAAGGCCCGCTTCAATTTTTCCCCATTTTCCTTGTATAGCTACCTTTAGAGGTAAACGTAACCGGGCGTCTCCTGGTATATGCTCCGATTCAGGCTCGGACAGCCGCAAATGAAGTTTTCTACAATTCTATAAACCCATACGGTCAAACTACGAGAAAATATCCACAAAACGGCCCGCTTCAATTTCTCCCCATTTTCCTTGTATAGCTCCCTTTAGAGGTAAACGTAATCGGGCGTCTCCTAGTATCTGCTCTGATTCAGGCACGGACAGCCGCAAATGAAGTTTTCTGCAATTCTATAAACCCATAGGGTCAAACTACGAGAAAATATCAAAAAAAAGGCCCGCTTCAATTTTTCCCCATTTTCCTTGTATAGCTCCCTTTAGAGGTAAACGTAACCGGGCGTCTCCTGGTATCTGCTCCGATTCAGGCTCGGACAGCCGCAAATGAAGTTTTTTGCAATTCTATAAACCCATACGGTCAAACTACGAGAAAATATCCATAAAATGGCCCGCTTCAATTTTTCCCCATATTCCTTGTATAGCTCCCTTTAGAGGTAAACGTAATCGGGCGTCCCCTGGTATCTGCTCCGATTCAGGCACGGACAGCCCCAAATGATCTTCTCTGCAATTCTATAAACCCATGGGGTCAAACTACGAGAAAATATCCACAAAATGCCACGCTTCAATTTTTCTCCATTTTCCTTGTATAGTTCCCTTTAGAGGTAAACGTAATCGGGCGCCTCTTGGCATCTGCTCCGATTTAGGCACGGACAGCCGCAAATGAACTTTTCTGCAATTCTATAAACCCATAGGGTCAAACTACGAGAAAATATCCACAAAACGGCCCGCTTCAATTTCTCCCCATATTCCTTGTATAGCTCCCTTTAGAGGTAAACGTAATCGGGCGTCCCTTGGTATCTGCTCCGATTCAGGCACGGACAGCCCCAAATGATCTTTTCTGCAATTCTATAAACCCATAGGGTCAAACTACGAGAAAATATCCACAAAACGACACGCTTCAATTTTTCTCCATTTTCCTTGTATAGCTCCCTTTAGAGGTAAACGTAATCGGGCGTCCCCTGGTTCTGCTCCGATTCAGGCACGGACACCCCCAAATGAATTTTTCTTCAATTCGATAAACCCATAGGGTCAAACTACGAGAAAATATCCACAAAACCGCCCGCTTCAATTTTTCCCCATTTTCCTTGTATAGCTCCCTTTAGAGGTAAACGTAATCGGGCATCCCCTGGTATTTGCTCTGATTCAGGCACGGATAGCCCCAAATGAAGTTTTCTGCAATTCTATAAACCCATAGGGTCAAACTACGAGAAAATATCCACAAAACGGCCCGCTTCAATTTCTCCCCATTTTCCTTGTTTAGCTCCCTTTAAAGGTAAACGTAATCAGGCGCCTCCTGGTATCTGCTCCGATTCGGGCACGGACTGCCGCAAATGAAGTTTTCTGCAACTCTATAAACCCATAGGGTCAAACTACGAGAAAATATCCACAAAACGGCCCGCTTCAATTTCTCCCCATATTCCTTGTATAGCTCCCTTTAGAGGTAAACGTAATAGGGCGTCCCCTGGTATCTGCTCCGATTCAGGCACGGATAGCCCCAAATGATCTTCTCTGCAATTCTATAAACCCATATAGGGTCAAACTACGAGAAAATATCCACAAAACGGCACGCTTCAATTTTTCTCCATTTTCCTTGTATAGTTCCCTTTAGAGGTAAACGTAATCGGGCGCCTCTTGGCATCTGCTCCGATTCAGGCACGGACAGCCGCAAATGAAGTTTTCTGCTACTCTATAAACCCATAGGGTCAAACTACGAGAAAATATCAACAAAAAGTTCCGCTTCAATTTTTCCCCATTTTCCAAGTATAGCTCCCTTTAGAGGTAAACGTAATCGGGCGTCTCCTGGTATCTGCTCCGATTCAGGCACGGACAGTCGCAAATGAACTTTTCTGCAATTCTATAAACTCATAGGGTCAAACTACGAGAAAATATCCACAAAACGGCCCGCTTCAAGTTCTCCCCATATTCCTTGTATAGCTCCCTTTAGAGGTAAACGTAATCGGGCGTCCCCTGGTATCTGCTCCGATTCAGGCACGGACAGCCCCAAATGATCTTCTCTGCAATTCTATAAACCCATAGGGTCAAACTACGAGAAAATATCCACAAAACGGCACGCTTCAATTTTTCTCCATTTTCCTTGTATAGTTCCCTTTAGAGGTAAACGTAATCGGGCGCCTCTTGGCATCTGCTCCGATTCAGGCACGGACAGCCGCAAATGAAGTTTTCTGCAACTCTATAAACCCATAGGGTCAAACTACGAGAAAATATCCACAAAACGGCCCGCTTCAATTTTTCCCCATTTTCCTTGTATAGCTCCCTTTAGAGGTAAACGTAATCAAGCATCCCTTGGTATCTGCTCCGATTCAGGCACGGACAGCCCAAATGAACTTTTCTGCAATTCTATAAACCCATAGGGTCAAACTACGAGAAAATAACCACAAAATGGCCCGCTTCAATTTTTCCCCATTTTCCTTGTATAGCTCCCTTTAGAGGTAAACGTAATCTGGCGCCTCCTGGTATCTGCTCCGATTCAGGCACGGACTGCCGCAAATGAAGTTTTCTGCAACTCTCTAAACCCATAGTGTCAAACTACGAGAAAATATCCACAAAATGGCCCGCTTCAATTTTTCCCCATTTTCCTTGTATAGCTCTCTTTAAAGGTAAACGTAATCGGGCGTCTCCTAGTATCTGCTCTGATTCAGGCACGGACAGCCGCAAATGAAGTTTTCTGCAATTCTATAAACCCATAGGGTCAAACTACGAGAAAATATCAAAAAAAAGGCCCGCTTCAATTTTTCCCCATTTTCCTTGTATAGCTCCCTTTAGAGGTAAACGTAACCGGGCGTCTCCTGGTATCTGCTCCGATTCAGGCTCGGACAGCCGCAAATGAAGTTTTTTGCAATTCTATAAACCCATACGGTCAAACTACGAGAAAATATCCATAAAACGGCCCGCTTCAATTTTTCCTCATTTTCCTTGTATAGCTCCCTTTAGAGGTAAACGTAATCGGGCGTCCCCTGGTATCTGCTCCGATTCAGGCACGGACAGCCCCAAATGAACTTTTCTGCAATTCTATAAACCCATAGGGTCAAACTACGAGAAAATATCCACAAAACGGCCCGCTTCAATTTCTCCCCATTTTCCTTGTATAGCTCCCTTTAGAGGTAAACGTAATCGGGCGTCTCCTAGTATCTGCTCCGATTCAGGCACGGACAGCCGCAAATAAAGTTTTCTGCAATTCTATAAACCCATAGGGTCAAACTATGAGAAAATATCAACAAAACGGCCCGCTTCAATTTTTCCCCATTTTCCTTGTATAGCTCCCTTTAGAGGTAAACGTAATCGGGCGTTCCCTTGGTATCTGCTCTGATTCAGGCTCGGACAGCCGCAAATGAACTTTTCTGCAATTCTATAAACCCATAGGGTCAAACTACGAGAAAATATCCACAAAACGACCCGCTTCAATTTCTCCCCATATTCCTTGTATAGCTCCCTTTAGAGGTAAACGTAATCGGGCGTCCCCTGGTATCTGCTCTGATTCAGGCACGGACAGCCCCAAATGATCTTTTCTGCAATTCTATAAACCCATAGGGTCAAACTACGAGAAAATATCCACAAAACGACACGCTTCAATTTTTCTCCATTTTCCTTGTATAGCTCCCTTTAGAGGTAAACGTAATCGGGCGTCCCCTGGTTCTGCTCCGATTCAGGCACGGACACCCCCAAATGAATTTTTCTGCAATTCGATAAACCCATAGGGTCAAACTACGAGAAAATATCCACAAAACGGCCCGCTTCAATTTTTCCCCATTTTCCTTGTATAGCTCCCTTTAGAGGTAAACGTAATCGGGCATCCCCTGGTATTTGCTCTGATTCAGGCACGGATAGCCCCAAATGAACTTTTCTGCAATTCTATAAACCCATATGGTCAAACTACGAGAAAATATCCACAAAACGACCCGCTTCAATTTCTCCCCATATTCCTTGTATAGCTCCCTTTAGAGGTAAACGTAATCGGGCGTCCCCTGGTATCTGCTCTGATTCAGGCACGGACAGCCCCAAATGATCTTTTCTGCAATTCTATAAACCCATAGGGTCAAACTACGAGAAAATATCCACAAAACGACACGCTTCAATTTTTCTCCATTTTCCTTGTATAGCTCCCTTTAGAGGTAAACGTAATCGGGCGTCCCCTGGTTCTGCTCCGATTCAGGCACGGACACCCCCAAATGAATTTTTCTGTAATTCGATAAACCCATAGGGTCAAACTACGAGAAAATATCCACAAAACGGCCCGCTTCAATTTTTCCCCATTTTCCTTGTATAGCTCCCTTTAGAGGTAAACGTAATCGGGCATCCCCTGGTATTTGCTCTGATTCAGGCACGGATAGCCCCAAATGAACTTTTCTGCAATTCTATAAACCCATATGGTCAAACTACGAGAAAATATCCACAAAACGGCCTGCTTCAATTTTTCCCCATTTTCCTTGTATAGCTCCCTTTAGAGGTAAATGTAATCGGGCGCCTCCTGGTATCTGCTCTGATTTAGGCACGGACAGCCGCAAATGAAGTTTTCTGCAATTCTATAAACCCATAGGGTCAAACTACGAGAAAATATCCACAAAACGGCCCGCTTCAATTTTTCCCCATTTTCCTTGTATAGCTCCCTTTAAAGGTAAACGTAATCGGGCGTCTCCTAGTATCTGCTCTGATTCAGGCACGGACAGCCGCAAATGAAGTTTTCTGCAATTCTATAAACCCATAGGGTCAAACTACGAGAAAATATCAACAAAAAGGCCCGCTTCAATTTTTCCCCATTTTCCTTGTATAGCTACCTTTAGAGGTAAACGTAACCGGGCGTCTCCTGGTATATGCTCCGATTCAGGCTCGGACAGCCGCAAATGAAGTTTTCTGCAATTCTATAAACCCATACGGTCAAACTACGAGAAAATATCCACAAAACGGCCCGCTTCAATTTCTCCCCATTTTCCTTGTATAGCTCCCTTTAGAGGTAAACGTAATCGGGCGTCTCCTAGTATCTGCTCCGATTCAGGCACGGACAGCCGCAAATAAAGTTTTCTGCAATTCTATAAACCCATAGGGTCAAACTATGAGAAAATATCAACAAAACGGCCCGCTTCAATTTTTTCCCATTTTCCTTGTATAGCTCCCTTTAGAGGTAAACGTAATCGGACGTCTCCTGGTATCTGCTCCGATTCAGGCACGGACAGCCGCAAATGAAGTTTTCTGCAATTCTATAAACCCATAGGGTCAAACTACGAGAAAATATCCACAAAACGGTCCGCTTCAATTTCTCCCCATATTCCTTGTATAGCTCCCTTTAGAGGTAAACGTAATCGGGCGTCCCCTGGTATCTGCTCCGATTCAGGCACGGACAGCCCCAAATGATCTTTTCTGCAATTCTATAAACCCATAGGGTCAAACTACGAGAAAATATCCACAAAACGACACGCTTCAATTTTTCTCCATTTTCCTTGTATAGCTCCCTTTAGAGGTAAACGTAATCGGGCGTCCCCTGGTTCTGCTCCGATTCAGGCACGGACACCCCCAAATGAATTTTTCTGCAATTCGATATACCCATAGGGTCAAACTACGAGAAAATATCCACAAAACGGCCCGCTTCAATTTTTCCCCATTTTCCTTGTATAGCTCCCTTTAGAGGTAAACGTAATCGGGCGTTCCCTTGGTATCTGCTCTGATTCAGGCTCGGACAGCCGCAAATGAACTTTTCTGCAATTCTATAAACCCATAGGGTCAAACTACGAGAAAATATCCACAAAACGGCCCGCTTCAAGTTCTCCCCATATTCCTTGTATAGCTCCCTTTAGAGGTAAACGTAATCGGGCGTCCCCTGGTATCTGCTCCGATTCAGGCACGGACAGCCCCAAATGATCTTCTCTGCAATTCTATAAACCCATAGGGTCAAACTACGAGAAAATATCCACAAAACGGCACGCTTCAATTTTTCTCCATTTTCCTTGTATAGTTCCCTTTAGAGGTAAACGTAATCGGGCGCCTCTTGGCATCTGCTCCGATTCAGGCACGGACAGCCGCAAATGAAGTTTTCTGCAACTCTATAAACCCATAGGGTCAAACTACGAGAAAATATCCACAAAACGGCCCGCTTCAATTTTTCCCCATTTTCCTTGTATAGCTCCCTTTAGAGGTAAACGTAATCGGGCATCCCCTGGTATTTGCTCTGATTCAGGCACGGATAGCCCCAAATGAACTTTTCTGCAATTCTATAAACCCATATGGTCAAACTACGAGAAAATATCCACAAAACGGCCTGCTTCAATTTTTCCCCATTTTCCTTGTATAGCTCCCTTTAGAGGTAAATGTAATCGGGCGCCTCCTGGTATCTGCTCTGATTTAGGCACGGACAGCCGCAAATGAAGTTTTCTGCAATTCTATAAACCCATAGGGTCAAACTACGAGAAAATATCCACAAAACGGCCCGCTTCAATTTTTCCCCATTTTCCTTGTATAGCTCCCTTTAAAGGTAAATGTAATCGGGCGTCTCCTAGTATCTGCTCTGATTCAGGCACGGACAGCCGCAAATGAAGTTTTCTGCAATTCTATAAACCCATAGGGTCAAACTACGAGAAAATATCAACAAAAAGGCCCGCTTCAATTTTTCCCCATTTTCCTTGTATAGCTACCTTTAGAGGTAAACGTAACCGGGCGTCTCCTGGTATATGCTCCGATTCAGGCTCGGACAGCCGCAAATGAAGTTTTCTGCAATTCTATAAACCCATACGGTCAAACTACGAGAAAATATCCACAAAACGGCCCGCTTCAATTTCTCCCCATTTTCCTTGTATAGCTCCCTTTAGAGGTAAACGTAATCGGGCGTCTCCTAGTATCTGCTCCGATTCAGGCACGGACAGCCGCAAATAAAGTTTTCTGCAATTCTATAAACCCATAGGGTCAAACTATGAGAAAATATCAACAAAACGGCCCGCTTCAATTTTTTCCCATTTTCCTTGTATAGCTCCCTTTAGAGGTAAACGTAATCGGACGTCTCCTGGTATCTGCTCCGATTCAGGCACGGACAGCCGCAAATGAATTTTCTGCAATTCTATAAACCCATAGGGTCAAACTACGAGAAAATATCCACAAAACGGTCCGCTTCAATTTCTCCCCATATTCCTTGTATAGCTCCCTTTAGAGGTAAACGTAATCGGGCGTCCCCTGGTATCTGCTCCGATTCAGGCACGGACAGCCCCAAATGATCTTTTCTGCAATTCTATAAACCCATAGGGTCCAACTACGAGAAAATATCCACAAAACGACACGCTTCAATTTTTCTCCATTTTCCTTGTATAGCTCCCTTTAGAGGTAAACGTAATCGGGCGTCCCCTGGTTCTGCTCCGATTCAGGCACGGACACCCCCAAATGAATTTTTCTGCAATTCGATATACCCATAGGGTCAAACTACGAGAAAATATCCACAAAACGGCCCGCTTCAATTTTTCCCCATTTTCCTTGTATAGCTCCCTTTAGAGGTAAACGTAATCGGGCGTTCCCTTGGTATCTGCTCTGATTCAGGCTCGGACAGCCGCAAATGAACTTTTCTGCAATTCTATAAACCCATAGGGTCAAACTACGAGAAAATATCCACAAAACGGCCCGCTTCAAGTTCTCCCCATATTCCTTGTATAGCTCCCTTTAGAGGTAAACGTAATCGGGCGTCCCCTGGTATCTGCTCCGATTCAGGCACGGACAGCCCCAAATGATCTTCTCTGCAATTCTATAAACCCATAGGGTCAAACTACGAGAAAATATCCACAAAACGGCACGCTTCAATTTTTCTCCATTTTCCTTGTATAGTTCCCTTTAGAGGTAAACGTAATCGGGCGCCTCTTGGCATCTGCTCCGATTCAGGCACGGACAGCCGCAAATGAAGTTTTCTGCAACTCTATAAACCCATAGGGTCAAACTACGAGAAAATATCCACAAAACGGCCCGCTTCAATTTTTCCCCATTTTCCTTGTATAGCTCCCTTTAGAGGTAAACGTAATCAAGCATCCCTTGGTATCTGCTCCGATTCAGGCACGGACAGCCCAAATGAACTTTTCTGCAATTCTATAAACCCATAGGGTCAAACTACGAGAAAATAACCACAAAATGGCCCGCTTCAATTTTTCCCCATTTTCCTTGTATAGCTCCCTTTAGAGGTAAACGTAATCTGGCGCCTCCTGGTATCTGCTCCGATTCAGGCACGGACTGCCGCAAATGAAGTTTTCTGCAACTCTCTAAACCCATAGGGTCAAACTACGAGAAAATATCCACAAAATGGCCCGCTTCAATTTTTCCCCATTTTCCTTGTATAGCTCTCTTTAAAGGTAAACGTAATCGGGCGTCTCCTAGTATCTGCTCTGATTCAGGCACGGACAGCCGCAAATGAAGTTTTCTGCAATTCTATAAACCCACAGGGTCAAACTACGAGAAAATATCAAAAAAAAGGCCCGCTTCAATTTTTCCCCATTTTCCTTGTATAGCTCCCTTTAGAGGTAAACGTAACCGGGCGTCTCCTGGTATCTGCTCCGATTCAGGCTCGGACAGCCGCAAATGAAGTTTTCTGCAATTCTATAAACCCATACGGTCAAACTACGAGAAAATATCCACAAAACGGCCCGCTTCAATTTTTCCTCATTTTCCTTGTATAGCTCCCTTTAGAGGTAAACGTAATCGGGCGTCCCCTGGTATCTGCTCCGATTCAGGCACGGACAGCCCCAAATGAACTTTTCTGCAATTCTATAAACCCATAGGGTCAAACTACGAGAAAATATCCACAAAACGGCCCGCTTCAATTTCTCCCCATTTTCCTTGTATAGCTCCCTTTAGAGGTAAACGTAATCGGGCGTCTCCTAGTATCTGCTCCGATTCAGGCACGGACAGCCGCAAATAAAGTTTTCTGTAATTCTATAAACCCATAGGGTCAAACTATGAGAAAATATCAACAAAACGGCCCGCTTCAATTTTTCCCCATTTTCCTTGTATAGCTCCCTTTAGAGGTAAACGTAATCGGGCGTTCCCTTGGTATCTGCTCTGATTCAGGCTCGGACAGCCGCAAATGAAGTTTTCTGCAATTCTATAAACCCATAGGGTCAAACTACGAGAAAATATCCACAAAACGGCCCGCTTCAATTTCTCCCCATATTCCTTGTATAGCTCCCTTTAGAGGTAAACGTAATCGGGCGTCCCCTGGTATCTGCTCCGATTTAGGCACGGACAGCCGCAAATAAAGTTTTCTGTAATTCTATAAACCCATAGGGTCAAACTATGAGAAAATATCAACAAAACGGCCCGCTTCAATTTTTCCCCATTTTCCTTGTATAGCTCCCTTTAGAGGTAAACGTAATCGGGCGTTCCCTTGGTATCTGCTCTGATTCAGGCTCGGACAGCCGCAAATGAACTTTTCTGCAATTCTATAAACCCATAGGGTCAAACTACGAGAAAATATCCACAAAACGACACGCTTCAATTTTTCTCCATTTTCCTTGTATAGCTCCCTTTAGAGGTAAACGTAATCGGGCGTCCCCTGGTTCTGCTCCGATTCAGGCACGGACACCCCCAAATGAATTTTTCTGCAATTCGATAAACCCATAGGGTCAAACTACGAGAAAATATCCACAAAACGGCCCGCTTCAATTTTTCCCCATTTTCCTTGTATAGCTCCCTTTAGAGGTAAACGTAATCGGGCATCCCCTGGTATTTGCTCTGATTCAGGCACGGATAGCCCCAAATGAACTTTTCTGCAATTCTATAAACCCATAGGGTCAAACTACGAGAAAATATCCACAAAACGGCCCGCTTCAATTTCTCCCCATTTTCCTTGTATAGCTCACTTTAGAGGTAAACGTAATCGGGCGCCTCCTGGTATCTGCTCTAATTTAGGCACGGACAGCCGCAAATGAAGTTTTCTGCAATTCTATAAACCCATAGGGTCAAACTACGAGAAAATATCCACAAAACGGCCCGCTTCAATTTTTCCCCATTTTCCTTGTATAGCTCCCTTTAAAGGTAAACGTAATCGGGCGTCTCCTAGTATCTGCTCTGATTCAGGCACGGACAGCCGCAAATGAAGTTTTCTGCAATTCTATAATCCCATAGGGTCAAACTACGAGAAAATATCAACAAAAAGGCCCGCTTCAATTTTTCCCCATTTTCCTTGTATAGCTCCCTTTAGAGGTAAACGTAATCGGACGTCTCCTGGTATCTGCTCCGATTCAGGCACGGACAGCCGCAAATGAAGTTTTCTGCAATTCTATAAACCCATAGGGTCAAACAACGAGAAAATATACACAAAACGGCCCGCTTCAATTTTTCCCCATTTTCCTTGTATAGCTCCCTTTAGAGGTAAACGTAATCGGGCGTTCCCTGGTATCTGCTCTGATTCAGGCACGGACAGCCGCAAATGAACTTTTCTGCAATTCTATAAACCCATAGGGTCAAACTACGAGAAAATATCCACAAAACGGCCCGCTTCAATTTCTCCCCATATTCCTTGTATAGCTCCCTTTAGAGGTAAACGTAATCGGGCGTCCCCTGGTATCTGCTCCGATTCAGGCACGGACAGCCCCAAATGATCTTTTCTGCAATTCTATAAACCCATAGGGTCAAACTACGAGAAAATATCCACAAAACGACACGCTTCAATTTTTCTCCATTTTCCTTGTATAGCTCCCTTTAGAGGTAAACGTAATCGGGCGTCCCCTGGTTCTGCTCCGATTCAGGCACGGACACCCCCAAATGAATTTTTCTGCAAATCGATAAACCCATAGGGTCAAACTACGAGAAAATATCCACAAAACGGCCCGCTTCAATTTTTCCCCATTTTCCTTGTATAGCTCCCTTTAGAGGTAAACGTAATCAGGCATCCCCTGGTATTTGCTCTGATTCAGGCACGGATAGCCCCAAATGAACTTTTCTGCAATTCTATAAACCCATATGGTTAAACTACGAGAAAATATCCACAAAACGGCCGGCTTCAATTTCTCCCCATTTTCCTTGTATAGCTCCATTTAGAGGTAAACGTAATCGGGCGCCTCCTGGTATCTGCTCTAATTTAGGCACGGACAGCTGCAAATGAAGTTTTCTGCAATTCTATAAACCCATAGGGTCAAACTACGAGAAAATATCCACAAAACGGCCCGCTTCAATTTTTCCCCATTTTCCTTGTATAGCTCCCTTTAAAGGTAAACGTAATCGGGTGTCTCCTAGTATCTGCTCTGATTCAGGCACGGACAGCCGCAAATGAAGTTTTCTGCAATTCTATAAACCCATAGGGTCAAACTACGAGAAAATATCAACAAAAAGGCCCGCTTCAATTTTTCCCCATTTTCCTTGTATAGCTCCCTTTAGAGGTAAACGTAATCGGACGTCTCCTGGTATCTGCTCCGATTCAGGCACGGACAGCCGCAAATGAAGTTTTCTGCAATTCTATAAACCCATAGGGTCAAACAACGAGAAAATATACACAAAACGGCCCGCTTCAATTTTTCCCCATTTTCCTTGTATAGCTCCCTTTAGAGGTAAACGTAATCGGGCGTTCCCTGGTATCTGCTCTGATTCAGGCACGGACAGCCGCAAATGAACTTTTCTGCAATTCTATAAACCCATAGGGTCAAACTACGAGAAAATATCCACAAAACGGCCCGCTTCAATTTCTCCCCATATTCCTTGTATAGCTCCCTTTAGAGGTAAACGTAATCGGGCGTCCCCTGGTATCTGCTCCGATTCAGGCACGGACAGCCCCAAATGATCTTTTCTGCAATTCTATAAACCCATAGGGTCAAACTACGAGAAAATATCCACAAAACGACACGCTTCAATTTTTCTCCATTTTCCTTGTATAGCTCCCTTTAGAGGTAAACGTAATCGGGCGTCCCCTGGTTCTGCTCCGATTCAGGCACGGACACCCCCAAATGAATTTTTCTGCAATTCGGTAAACCCATAGGGTCAAACTACGAGAAAATATCCACAAAACGGCCCGCTTCAATTTTTCCCCATTTTCCTTGTATAGCTCCCTTTAGAGGTAAACGTAATCAGGCATCCCCTGGTATTTGCTCTGATTCAGGCACGGATAGCCCCAAATGAACTTTTCTGCAATTCTATAAACCCATAGGGTCAAACTACGAGAAAATATCCACAAAACGGCCGGCTTCAATTTCTGCCCATTTTCCTTGTATAGCTCCCTTTAGAGGTAGACGTAATCGGGCGCCTCCTGGTATCTGCTCTAATTTAGGCACGGACAGCTGCAAATGAAGTTTTCTGCAATTCTATAAACCCATAGGGTCAAACTACGAGAAAATATCCACAAAACGGCCCGCTTCAATTTTTCCCCATTTTCCTTGTATAGCTCCCTTTAAAGGTAAACGTAATCGGGTGTCTCCTAGTATCTGCTCTGATTCAGGCACGGACAGCCGCAAATGAAGTTTTCTGCAATTCTATAAACCCATAGGGTCAAACTACGAGAAAATATCCACAAAACGGCCCGCTTCAATTTCTCCCCATATTCCTTGTATAGCTCCCTTTAGAGCTAAACGTAATCGGGCGTCCCCTGGTATCTGCTCCGATTCAGGCACGGACAGCCCCAAATGATCTTTTCTGCAATTCTGTAAGCCCATAGGGTCAAACTACGAGAAAATATCCACAAAACGACACGCTTCAATTTTTCTCCATTTTCCTTGTATAGCTCCCTTTAGAGGTAAACGTAATCGGGCGTCCCCTGGTTCTGCTCCGATTCAGGCACGGACACCCCCAAATGAATTTTTCTGCAATTCGGTAAACCCATAGGGTCAAACTACGAGAAAATATCCACAAAACGGCCCGCTTCAATTTTTCCCCATTTTCCTTGTATAGCTCCCTTTAGAGGTAAACGTAATCAGGCATCCCCTGGTATTTGCTCTGATTCAGGCACGGATAGCCCCAAATGAACTTTTCTGCAATTCTATAAACCCATAGGGTCAAACTACGAGAAAATATCCACAAAACGGCCAGCTTCAATTTCTCCCCATTTTCCTTGTATAGCTCCCTTTAGAGGTAAACGTAATTGGACGCCTCCTGGTATCTGCTCTGATTTAGGCACGGACAGTCGCAAATGAAGTTTTCTGCAATTCTATAAACCCATAGGGTCAAACTACGAGAAAATATCCACAAAACGGCCTGCTTCAATTTTTCCCCATTTTCCTTGTATAGCTCCCTTTAAAGGTAAACGTAATCGGGCGTCTCCTAGTATCTGCTCTGATTCAGGCACGGACAGCCGCAAATGAAGTTTTCTGCAATTCTATAAACCCATAGGGTCAAACTACGAGAAAATATCAACAAAAAGGCCCGCTTCAATTTTTCCCCATTTTCCTTGTATAGCTCCCTTTAGAGGTAAACGTAATCGGGCGTCTCTTGGTATCTGCTCCGATTCAGGCTCGGACAGCCGCAAATGAAGTTTTCTGCAGTTCTATAAACCCATATGGTCAAACTACTAAAAAATATCCACAAAACGGCCCGCTTCAATTTTTCCCCATTTTCCTTGTATAGCTCCCTTTAGAGGTAAACGTAATCGGGCGTCCCCTGGTATCTGCTCCGATTCAGGCACGGACAGCCCCAAATGAACTTTTCTGCAATTCTATAAACCCATACGGTCAAACTACGAGAAAATATCCACAAAACGGCCCGCTTCAATTTCTCCCCATTTTCCTTGTATAGCTCCCTTTAGAGGTAAACGTAATCGGAAATCTCCTAGTATCTGCTCCGATTCAGGCACGGACAGCCGCAAATGAAGTTTTCTGCAATTCTATAAACCCATAGGGTCAAACTACGAGAAAATATCCACAAAACGGCCCGCTTCAATTTTTCCCCATTTTCCTTGTATAGCTCCCTTTAGAGGTAACGTAATCGGGCGTCCCCCGGTATCAGCTCCGATTCAGGCACGGACAGCCCCAAATGAACTTTTCTGCAATTCTATAAACTCATAGGGTCAAACTACGAGAAAATATCCACAAAACGGCCCGCTTCAATTTCTCCCCATTTTCCTTGTATAGCTCCCTTTAGAGGTAGACGTAATCGGGCGCCTCCTGATATCTGCTCTGATTTAGGCACGGACAGCCGCAAATGAAGTTTTCTGCAATTCTATAAACCCATAGGGTCAAACTACGAGAAAATATCAACAAAAAGGCCCGCTTCAATTTTTCCCCATTTTCCAAGTATAGCTCCCTTTAGAGGTAACGTAATCGGGCGTCTCCTGGTATCTGCTCCGATTCAGGCACGGACAACCGCAAATGAAGTTTTCTGCATTTCTATAAACCCATAGGGTCAAACTACGAGAAAATATCCACAAAACGGCTCGCTTCAATTTTTCCCCATTTTCCTTGTATAGCTCCCTTTAGAGGTAAACGTAATCGGGCGTCCCCTGGTATCTGCTCTGATTCAGGCATGGACAACCCCAAATGAACTTTTCTGCAATTCTATAAACCCATAGGGTCAAAATACGAGAAAATATCCACAAAACGGCCCGCTTCAATTTCTCCCCATTTTCCTTGTATAGTTCCCTTTAGAGGTAAACGTAATCGGGCGCCTCCTGGCATCTGCTCCGATTCAGGCACGGACAGCCGCAAATGAAGTTTTCTGCAACTCTATAAACCCATAGGGTCAAACTACGAGAAAATATCCACAAAATGGCCCGCTTCAATTTCTCCCCATTTTCCTTGTATAGCTCACTTTAGAGGTAAACGTAATCGGGCGCCTTCTGGTATCTGCTCCGATTCAGGCACGGACAGCCGCAAATGAACTTTTCTGCAATTCTATAAACCCATAGGGTCAAACTACGAGAAAATATCCATAAAACGGCCAGCTTCAATTTCTCCCTTTTTCCTTGTATAGCTCCCTTTAGAGGTAAACGTAATCGGGCGCCTCCTGGTATCTTCTCCGATTCAGGCACGGACAGCCGCAAATGAAGTTTTCTGCAACTCTATAAACCCATAGGGTCAAACTTCGAGAAAATATCGACAAAACAGCCCGCTTAAATTTTCCCCCATTTTCCTTGTAAAGCCCCCTTTAGAGGTAAACTTAATCGGGTGTTCCCTGGTATCTGCTCTGATTCAGGCACGGACAGCCGCAAATGAAGTTTTCGGCAATTCTATAAACCCATAGGGTCAAACTACGAGAAAATATCCACAAAATGGCCCGCTTCAATTTCTCCCCATTTTCCTTGTATAGCTCCCTTTAGAGGTGAACGTAATCGGGCGCCTCCTGGTATCTGCTCCGATTCAGGCACGGACAGCCGCAAATGAAGTTTTCTGCAATTCTATAAACCCATAGTGACCAACTATGAGAAAATATCCAAAAAACGGCCCGCTTCAATTTTTCCCCATTTTCCTTGTATAGCTCCCTTTAGAGGTAAACGTAATCGGGCGTCCCCTGGTATCTGCTCCGATTCAGGCACGGACAGCCGCAAATGAACTTTTCTGCAATTCTATAAACCCATAGGGTCAAACTACGAGAAAATATCCACAAACGGCCCGCTTCAATTTCTCCCCATATTCCTTGTATAGCTCCCTTTAGAGGTAAACGTAATCGGGCGTCCCCTGGTATCTGCTCCGATTCAGGCACGGACAGCCGCAAATAAAGCCTTCTGCAATTCTATAAACCCATAGGGTCAAACTACGAAAAAATATCCACAAAATAGCCCGCTTCAATTTCTCACCATTTTCCTTGTATAGCTCCCTTTAGAGGTGAACGTAATCGGGCGCCTCCTGGTATCTGCTCCGATTCAGGCACGGACAGCCGCAAATGAAGTTTTCTGCAATTCTATAAACCCATAGGGTCAAACTACGAGAAAATATCCAAAAAATGGTCCGCTTCAATTTTTCCCCATTTTCCTTGTATAGCTCCCTTTAGAGGTAAACGTAATCGGGCGTCCCCCGGTATCTGCTCCGATTCAGGCACGGACAGCCCCAAATGAACTTTTCTGCAATTCTATAAACTCATAGGGTCAAACTACGAGAAAATATCCACAAAACGGCCCGCTTCAATTTATCCCCATTTTCCTTGTATAGCTCCCTTTAGAGGTAAACGTAATCGGGCGCCTCCTAGTATCTGCTCCGATTCAGGCACGGACAGCCGCAAATGAAGTTTTCTGCAATTCTATAAACCCACAGGGTCAAACTACGAGAAAATAAAAACAAAAAGGCCCGCTTCAATTTTTTCCCATTTTCCAAGTATAGCTCCCTTTAGAGGTAAACGTAATCGAGCGTCTCCTGGTATCTGCTCCGATTCAGGCACGGACACCCCCAAATGAATTTTTCTGCAATTCGATAAACCCATAGGGTCAAACTACGAGAAAATATCAACAAAATAGCCCGCTTCAATTTCTCCCCATTTTCCTTGTATAGCTCCCTTTAGAGGTGAACGTAATCGGGCGTCTCCTGGTATCTGCTCCAATTCAGGCACGGACAGCCGCAAATGAAGTTTTCTGCAATTCTATAAACCCATAGGGTCAAACTACGAGAAAATATCCAAAAAACGGCCCGCTTCAATTTTTCCCCATTTTCCTTGTATAGTTCCCTTTATAGGTAAACGTAATTGGGCGCCTCCTGGCATCTGCTCCGATTCAGGCACGGACAGCTGCAAATGAACTTTTCTGCAATTCTATAAACCCATAGGGTCAAACTTCGAGAAAATATCCACAAACGGCCCGCTTCAATTTCTCCCCATATTCCTTGTATAGCTCCCTTTAGAGGTAAACGTAATCGGGCGTCCCCTGGTATCTGCTCCGATTTAGGCACGGACAGCCCCAAATGATCTTTTCTGCAATTCTATAAACCCATAGGGTCAAACTACGAGAAAATAACCACAAAACGACCCGCTTCAATTTTTCCTCATTGTCCTTGTATAGCTCCCTTTAGAGGTAAACGTAATCGGGCATCCCTTGGTATCTGCTCCAATTCAGGCACGAACAGCCCCAAATGAACTTTTCTGCAATTCTATAAACCCATAGGGTCAAACTACGAGAAAATATCAACAAAAAAGCCCGCTTCAATTTTTCCCCATTTTCCTTGTATAGCTCCCTTTAGAGGTAAACGTAATCGGGCGTCTCCTGGTATCTGCTCTGATTCAGGCACGGACAGCCGCAAATGAAGTTTTCTGCAATTCTATAAACCCATAGGGTTAAACTACGAGAAAATATCCACAAAACGGCCCGCTTCAATTTTGCCCCATTTTCCTTGTATAGCTCCCTTTAGAGGTAACGTAATCGGGCGTCCCCCGGTATCAGCTCCGATTCAGGCACGGACAGCCCCAAATGAACTTTTCTGCAATTCTATAAACTCATAGGGTCAAACTACGAGAAAATATCCACAAAACGGCCCGTTTCAATTTCTCCCCATTTTCCTTGTATAGCTCCCTTTAGAGGTAAACGTAATCGGGCGCCTCCTAGTATCTGCTCCGATTCAGGCACGGACAGCCGCAAATGAAGTTTTCTGCAATTCTATAAACCCACAGGGTCAAACTACGAGAAAATAAAAACAAAAAGGCCCGCTTCAATTTTTTCCCATTTTCCAAGTATAGCTCCCTTTAGAGGTAAACGTAATCGAGCGTCTCCTGGTATCTGCTCCGATTCAGGCACGGACCGCCGGAAATGAAGATTTCTGCAATTCTATAAACCCATAGGGTCAAACTACGAGAAAATATCCACAAAACGACCTGCTTCAATTTTTCCCCATTTTCCTTGTATAGCTCCCTTTAGAGGTAAACGTAATCGGGCGTCCCCTGGTATCTGCTCTGATTCAGGCATGGACAGCCCCAAATGAACTTTTCTGCAATTCTATAAACCCATATGGTCAAACTACGAGAAAATATCCACAAAACGGCCCGCTTCAATTTCTCCCCATTTTCCTTGTATAGTTCCCTTTATAGGTAAACGTAATTGGGCGCCTCCTGGCATCTGCTCCGATTCAGGCACGGACAGCCGCAAATGAAGTTTTCGGCAATTCTATAAACCCATAGGGTCAAACTATGAGAAAATATCCACAAAATGGCCCGCTTCAATTTCTCCCCATTTTCCTTGTATACCTCCCTTTAGAGGTGAACGTAATCGGGCGCCTCCTGGTATCTGCTCCGATTCAGGCACGGACAGCCGCAAATGAAGTTTTCTGCAATTCTATAAACCCATAGTGACCAACTACGAGAAAATATCCAAAAAACGGCCCGCTTCAATTTTTCCCCATTTTCCTTGTATAGCTCCCTTTACAGGTAAACGTAATCGGGCGTCCCCTGGTATCTGCTCCGATTCAGGCACGGACAGCCGCAAATGAACTTTTCTGCAATTCTATAAACCCATAGGGTCAAACTACGAGAAAATATCCACAAACGGCCCGCTTCAATTTCTCCCCATATTCCTTGTATAGCTCCCTTTAGAGGTAAACGTAATCGGGCGTCCCCTGGTATCTGCTCCGATTCAGGCACGGACAGCCGCAAATAAAGTCTTCTGCAATTCTATAAACCCATAGGGTCAAACTACGAGAAAATATCCACAAAATAGCCGGCTTCAATTTCTCCCCATTTTCCTTGTATAGCTCCCTTTAGAGGTGAACGTAATCGGGCGCCTCCTGGTATCTGCTCCGATTCAGGCACGGACAGCCGCAAATGAAGTTTTCTGCAATTCTATAAACCCATAGGGTCAAACTACGAGAAAATATCCAAAAAACGGTCCGCTTCAATTTTTCCCCATTTTCCTTGTATAGCTCCCTTTAGAGGTAAACGTAATCGGGCGTCCCCTGGTTCTGCTCCGATTCAGGCACGGACACCCACAAATGAATTTTTCTGCAACTACGAGAAAATATCCAAAAAAAGGCCCGCTTCAATTTTTCCCCATTTTCCTTGTATAGCTCCCTTTTGAGGTAAACGTAATCGGGTGTTCCCTGGTATCTGCTCTGATTCAGGCACGGACAGCCGCAAATGAACTTTTCTGCAATTCTATAAACCTATAGGGTCAAACTACGAGAAAATATCAACAAAACGGCACGCTTCAATTTTTCTCCATTTTCCTTGTATAGCTCCCTTTAGAGGTACACGTAATCGGGCGTCCCCTGGTATCTGCTCCGATTCAGGCACGGACACCCCCAAATGAATTTTTCTGCAATTCGATAAACCTATAGGGTCAAACTACGAGAAAATAACCACAAAACGACCCGCTTCAATTTTTCCCCATTGTCCTTGTATAGCTCCCTTTAGAGGTAAACGTAATCGGGCATCCCTTGGTATCTGCTCCAATTCAGGCACGAACAGCCCCAAATGAACTTTTCTGCAATTCTATAAACCCATAGGGTCAAACTACGAGAAAATATCAACAAAAAGGCCCGCTTCAATTTTTCCCCATTTTCCTTGTATAGCTCCCTTTAGAGGTAAACGTAATCGGGCGTCTCCTGGTATCTGCTCCGATTCAGGCACGGACAGCCGCAAATGAAGTTTTCTGCAATTCTATAAACCCATAGGGTCAAACTACGAGAAAATATCCACAAAACGGCCCGCTTCAATTTTTCCCCATTTTCCTTGTATAGCTCCCTTTAGAGGTAACGTAATCGGGCGTCCCCCGGTATCAGCTCCGATTCAGGCACGGACAGCCCCAAATGAACTTTTCTGCAATTCTATAAACTCATAGGGTCAAACTACGAGAAAATATCCACAAAACGGCCCGCTTCAATTTCTCCCCATTTTCCTTGTATAGCTCCCTTTAGAGGTAAACGTAATCGGGCGCCTCCTAGTATCTGCTCCGATTCAGGCACGGACAGCCGCAAATGAAGTTTTCTGCAATTCTATAAACCCACAGGGTCAAACTACGAGAAAATAAAAACAAAAAGGCCCGCTTCAATTTTTTCCCATTTTCCAAGTATAGCTCCCTTTAGAGGTAAACGTAATCGAGCGTCTCCTGGTATCTGCTCCGATTCAGGCACGGACACCCCCAAATGAATTTTTCTGCAATTCGATAAACCCATAGGGTCAAACTATGAGAAAATATCAACAAAATAGCCCGCTTCAATTTCTCCCCATTTTCCTTGTATAGCTCCCTTTAGAGGTGAACGTAATCGGGCGCTTCCTGGTATCTGCTCCGATTCAGGCACGGACAGCCGCAAATGAAGTTTTCTGCAATTCTATAAACCGATAGGGTCAAACTACGAAAAAATATCCAAAAAACGGCCCGCTTCAATTTTTCCCCATTTTCCTTGTATAATTCCCTTTTGAGGTAAACGTAATCGGGTGTTCCCTGGTATCTGCTCTGATTCAGGCACGGACAGCCGCAAATGAACTTTTCTGCAATTCTATAAACCCATAGGGTCAAACTACAAGAAAATATCCACAAACGGCCCGCTTCAATTTCTCCCCATATTCCTTGTATAGCTCCCTTTAGAGGTAAACGTAATCGGGCGTCCCCTGGTATCTGCTCCGATTCAGGCACGGACAGCCGCAAATGAAGTTTTCTGCAATTCTATAAACCCATAGGGTCAAACTACGAGAAAATATCCACAAAACGGCCCGCTTCAATTTTTCCCCATTTTCCTTGTATAGCTCCCTTTAGAGGTAACGTAATCGGGCGTCCCCCGGTATCAGCTCCGATTCAGGCACGGACAGCCCCAAATGAACTTTTCTGCAATTCTATAAACTCATAGGGTCAAACTACGAGAAAATATCAACAAAAAGGCCAGCTTCAATTTTTTCCCATTTTCCAAGTATAGCTCCCTTTAGAGGTAAACGTAATCGAGCGTCTCCTTGTATCTGCTCCGATTCAGGCACGGACAGCCGCAAATGAAGATTTCTGCAATTCTATAAACCCATAGGGTCAAACTACGAGAAAATATCCACAAAACGACCCGCTTCAATTTTTCCCCATTTTCCTTGTATAGCTCCCTTTAGAGGTAAACGTAATTGGGCGTCCCCTGGTATCTGCTCTGATTCAGGCATGGACAGCCCCAAATGAACTTTTCTACAATTCTATAAACCCATAAGGTCAAACTACGAGAAAATATCCACAAAACGGCCCGCTTCAATTTCTCCCCATTTTCCTTGTATAGTTCCCTTTATAGGTAAACGTAATCGGGCACCTCCTGGCATCTGCTCCGATTCAGGCACGGACAACCGCAATGAAGTTTTCTGCAACTCTATAAATCCATAGGGTCAAACTACGAGAAAATATCCACAAAACGGCCCGTTTCAATTTCTCCCCATTTTCCTTGTATAGCTCACTTTAGAGGTAAACGTAATCGGGCGCCTTCTGGTATCTGCTCCGATTCAGGCATGGACAGCCGCAAATGAAGTTTTCTGCAACTCTATAAACCCATAGGGTCAAACTTCGAGAAAATATCGACAAAACAGCCCGCTTAAATTTTTCCCCATTTTCCTTGTATAACTCCCTTTAGAGGTAAACGTAATCGGGCATCCCTTGGTATCTGCTCCAATTCAGGCACGAACAGCCCCAAATGAACTTTTCTGCAATTCTATAAACCCATAGGGTCAAACTACGAGAAAATATCAACAAAAAAGCCCGCTTCAATTTTTCCCCATTTTCCTTGTATAGCTCCCTTTAGAGGTAAACGTAATCGGGCGTCTCCTGGTATCTGCTCTGATTCAGGCATGGACAGCCGCAAATGAAGTTTTCTGCAATTCTATAAACCCATAGGGTCAAACTACGAGAAAATATCCACAAAACGGCCCGCTTCAATTTTTCCCCATTTTCCTTGTATAGCTCCCTTTAGAGGTAACGTAATCGGGCGTCCCCCGGTATCAGCTCCGATTCAGGCACGGACAGCCCCAAATGAACTTTTCTGCAATTCTATAAACTCATAGGGTCAAACTACGAGAAAATATCCACAAAACGGCCCGCTTCAATTTCTCCCCATTTTCCTTGTATAGCTCCCTTTAGAGGTAAACGTAATCAGGCGCCTCCTAGTATCTGCTCCGATTCAGGCACGGACAGCCGCAAATGAAGTTTTCTGCAATTCTATAAACCCACAGGGTCAAACTACGAGAAAATAAAAACAAAAAGGCCGCTTCAATTTTTTCCCATTTTCCAAGTATAGCTCCCTTTAGAGGTAAACGTAATCGAGCGTCTCCTGGTATCTGCTCCGATTCAGGCACGGACCGCCGCAAATGAAGATTTCTGCAATTATATAAACCCATAGGGTCAAACTACGAGAAAATATCCACAAAACGACCTGCTTCAATTTTTCCCCATTTTCCTTGTATAGCTCCCTTTAGAGGTAAACGTAATCGGGCGTCCCCTGGTATCTGCTCTGATTCAGGCATGGACAGCCCCAAATGAACTTTTCTGCAATTCTATAAACCCATATGGTAAAACTACGAGAAAATATCCACAAAACGGCCCGCTTCAATTTCTCCCCATTTTCCTTGTATAGTTCCCTTTATAGGTAAACGTAATTGGGTGCCTCCTGGCATCTGCTCCGATTCAGGCACGGACAGCCGCAAATGAAGTTTTCTGCAACTCTATAAACCCATAGGGTCAAACTACGAGAAAATATCCACAAAACGGCCCGCTTCAATTTCTTCCCATTTTCCTTGTATAGCTCACTTTAGAGGTAAACGTAATCGGGCGCCTTCTGGTATCTGCTCCGATTCAGGCACGGACCGCCGCAAATGAACTTTTCTGCAATTCTATAAACATGGGTCAAACTACGAGAAAATATACACAAAACGGCCAGCTTCAATTTCTCCCCATTTTCCTTGTATAGCTCCCTTTAGAGGTAAACGTAATCGGGCGCCTCCTGGTATCTGCTCCGATTCAGGCACGGACACCCCCAAATGAATTTTTCTGCAATTCGATAAACCCATAGGGTCAAACTACGAGAAAATATCAACAAAATAGCCCGCTTCAATTTCTCCCCATTTTCCTTGTATAGCTCCCTTTAGAGGTGAACGTAATCGGGCGCTTCCTGGTATCTGCTCCGATTCAGGCACGGACAGCCGCAAATGAAGTTTTTTGCAATTCTATAAACCCATAGGGTCAAACTACGAGAAAATATCCAAAAAACGGCCCGCTTCAATTTTTCCCCATTTTCCTTGTATAATTCCCTTTTGAGGTAAACGTAATCGGGTGTTCCCTGGTATCTGCTCTGATTCAGGCACGGACAGCCGCAAATGAACTTTTCTGCAATTCTATAAACCCATAGGGTCAAACTACGAGAAAATATCCACAAACGGCCCGCTTCAATTTCTCCCCATATTCCCTTTAGAGGTAAACGTAATCGGGCGTCCCCTGGTATCTGCTCCGATTCAGGCACGGACAGCCGCAAATGAAGTTTTCTGCAATTCTATAAACCCATAGGGTCAAACTACGACAAAATATCCACAAAACGGCCCGCTTCAATTTTTCCCCATTTTCCTTGTATAGCTCCCTTTAGAGGTAACGTAATCGGGCGTCCCCCGGTATCAGCTCCGATTCAGGCACGGACAGCCCCAAATGAACTTTTCTGCAATTCTATAAACTCATAGGGTCAAACTACGAGAAAATATCAACAAAAAGGCCAGCTTCAATTTTTTCCCATTTTCCAAGTATAGCTCCCTTTAGAGGTAAACGTAATCGAGCGTCTCCTTGTATCTGCTCCGATTCAGGCACGGACAGCCGCAAATGAAGATTTCTGCAATTCTATAAACCCATAGGGTCAAACTACGAGAAAATATCCACAAAACGACCCGCTTCAATTTTTCCCCATTTTCCTTGTATAGCTCCCTTTAGAGGTAAACGTAATTGGGCGTCCCCTGGTATCTGCTCTGATTCTGGCATGGACAGCCCCAAATGAACTTTTCTACAATTCTATAAACCCATAAGGTCAAACTACGAGAAAATATCCACAAAACGGCCCGCTTCAATTTCTCCCCATTTTCCTTGTATAGTTCCCTTTATAGGTAAACGTAATCGGGCACCTCCTGGCATCTGCTCCGATTCAGGCACGGACAACCGCAAATGAAGTTTTCTGCAACTCTATAAACCCATAGGGTCAAACTACGAGAAAATATCCACAAAACGGCCCGTTTCAATTTCTCCCCATTTTCCTTGTATAGCTCACTTTAGAGGTAAACGTAATCGGGCGCCTTCTGGTATCTGCTCCGATTCAGGCACGGACAGCCGCAAATGAAGTTTTCTGCAACTCTATAAACCCATAGGGTCAAACTTCGAGAAAATATCGACAAAACCGCCCCCTTAAATTTTTCCCCATTTTCCTTGTATAGCTCCCTTTAGAGGTAAACGTAATCGGGCATCCCTTGGTATCTGCTCCAATTCAGGCACGAACAGCCCCAAATGAACTTTTCTGCAATTCTATAAACCCATAGGGTCAAACTACGAGAAAATATCAACACAAAAGCCCGCTTCAATTTTTCCCCATTTTCCTTGTATAGCTCCCTTTAGAGGTAAACGTAATCGGGCGTCTCCTGGTATCTGCTCTGATTCAGGCACGGACAGCCGCAAATGAAGTTTTCTGCAATTCTATAAACCCATAGGGTCAAACTACGAGAAAATATCCACAAAACGGCCCGCTTCAATTTTTCCCCATTTTCCTTGTATAGCTCCCTTTAGAGGTAACGTAATCGGGCGTCCCCCGGTATCAGCTCCGATTCAGGCACGGACAGCCCCAAATGAACTTTTCTGCAATTCTATAAACTCATAGGGTCAAACTACGAGAAAATATCCACAAAATGGCCCGCTTCAATTTCTCCCCATTTTCCTTGTATAGCTCCCTTTAGAGGTAAACGTAATCAGGCGCCTCCTAGTATCTGCTCCGATTCAGGCACGGACAGCCGCAAATGAAGTTTTCTGCAATTCTATAAACCCACAGGGTCAAACTACGAGAAAATAAAAACAAAAAGGCCCGCTTCAATTTTTTCCCATTTTCCAAGTATAGCTCCCTTTAGAGGTAAACGTAATCGAGCGTCTCCTGGTATCTGCTCCGATTCAGGCACGGACCGCCGCAAATGAAGATTTCTGCAATTATATAAACCCATAGGGTCAAACTACGAGAAAATATCCACAAAACGACCTGCTTCAATTTTTCCCCATTTTCCTTGTATAGCTCCCTTTAGAGGTAAACGTAATCGGGCGTCCCCTGGTATCTGCTCTGATTCAGGCATGGACAGCCCCAAATGAACTTTTCTGCAATTCTATAAACCCATATGGTCAAACTACGAGAAAATATCCACAAAACGGCCCGCTTCAATTTCTCCCCATTTTCCTTGTATAGTTCCCTTTATAGGTAAACGTAATTGGGCGCCTCCTGGCATCTGCTCCGATTCAGGCACGGACAGCCGCAAATGAAGTTTTCTGCAACTCTATAAACCCATAGGGTCAAACTACGAGAAAATATCCACAAAACGGCCCGCTTCAATTTCTCCCCATTTTCCTTGTATAGCTCACTTTAGAGGTAAACGTAATCGGGCGCCTTCTGGTATCTGCTCCGATTCAGGCACGGACCGCCGCAAATGAACTTTTCTGCAATTCAATAAACATGGGTCAAACTACGAGAAAATATACACAAAACGGCCAGCTTCAATTTCTCCCCATTTTCCTTGTATAGCTCCCTTTAGAGGTAAACGTAATCGGGCGCCTCCTGGTATCTTCTCCGATTCTGGCACGAACAGCCGCAAATGAAGTTTTCTGCAACTCTACCCATAGGGTCAAACTTCGAGAAAATATCGACAAAACAGCCCGCTTAAATTTTTCCCCATTTTCCTTGTATAGCTCCCTTTAGAGGTAAACGTAATCGGGCGTCTCCTCGTATCTGCTCTGATTCAGGCACGGACAGCCGCAAATGAAGTTTTCTGCAACTCTATAAACCCATAGGGTCAAACTACGAGAAAATATCCACAAAATAGCCCGCTTCAATTTCTCCCCATTTTCCTTGTATAGCTCCCTTTAGAGGTGAACGTAATCGGGCGCCTCCTGGTATCTGCTCCGATTCAGGCACGGACAGCCGCAAATGAAGTTTTCTGCAATTCTATAAACCCATAGGGTCAAACTACGAGAAAATATCCAAAAAACGGCCCGCTTCAATTTTTCCCCATTTTCCTTGTATAGCTCCCTTTAGAGGTAAACGTAATCGGGCGTTCTCTGGTATCTGCTCTGATTCAGGCACGGACAGCCGCAAATGAAGTTTTCTGCAATTCTATAAACCCATAGGGTCAAACTACGAGAAAATATCCACAAAACGGCCCGCTTCAATTTTTCCCCATTTTCCTTGTATAGCTCCCTTTAGAGGTAACGTAATCGGGCGTCCCCCGGTATCAGCTCCGATTCAGGCACGGACAGCCCCAAATGAACTTTTCTGCAATTCTATAAACTCATAGGGTCAAACTACGAGAAAATATCCACAAAATGGCCCGCTTCAATTTCTCCCCATTTTCCTTGTATAGCTCCCTTTAGAGGTAAACGTAATCAGGCGCCTCCTAGTATCTGCTCCGATTCAGGCACGGACAGCCGCAAATGAAGTTTTCTGCAATTCTATAAACCCACAGGGTCAAACTACGAGAAAATAAAAACAAAAAGGCCCGCTTCAATTTTTTCCCATTTTCCAAGTATAGCTCCCTTTAGAGGTAAACGTAATCGAGCGTCTCCTGGTATCTGCTCCGATTCAGGCACGGACCGCCGCAAATGAAGATTTCTGCAATTATATAAACCCATAGGGTCAAACTACGAGAAAATATCCACAAAACGACCTGCTTCAATTTTTCCCCATTTTCCTTGTATAGCTCCCTTTAGAGGTAAACGTAATCGGGCGTCCCCTGGTATCTGCTCTGATTCAGGCATGGACAGCCCCAAATGAACTTTTCTGCAATTCTATAAACCCATATGGTCAAACTACGAGAAAATATCCACAAAACGGCCCGCTTCAATTTCTCCCCATTTTCCTTGTATAGTTCCCTTTATAGGTAAACGTAATTGGGCGCCTCCTGGCATCTGCTCCGATTCAGGCACGGACAGCCGCAAATGAAGTTTTCTGCAACTCTATAAACCCATAGGGTCAAACTACGAGAAAATATCCACAAAACGGCCCGCTTCAATTTCTCCCCATTTTCCTTGTATAGCTCACTTTAGAGGTAAACGTAATCGGGCGCCTTCTGGTATCTGCTCCGATTCAGGCACGGACCGCCGCAAATGAACTTTTCTGCAATTCAATAAACATGGGTCAAACTACGAGAAAATATACACAAAACGGCCAGCTTCAATTTCTCCCCATTTTCCTTGTATAGCTCCCTTTAGAGGTAAACGTAATCGGGCGCCTCCTGGTATCTTCTCCGATTCTGGCACGAACAGCCGCAAATGAAGTTTTCTGCAACTCTACCCATAGGGTCAAACTTCGAGAAAATATCGACAAAACAGCCCGCTTAAATTTTTCCCCATTTTCCTTGTATAGCTCCCTTTAGAGGTAAACGTAATCGGGCGTCTCCTCGTATCTGCTCTGATTCAGGCACGGACAGCCGCAAATGAAGTTTTCTGCAACTCTATAAACCCATAGGGTCAAACTACGAGAAAATATCCACAAAATAGCCCGCTTCAATTTCTCCCCATTTTCCTTGTATAGCTCCCTTTAGAGGTGAACGTAATCGGGCGCCTCCTGGTATCTGCTCCGATTCAGGCACGGACAGCCGCAAATGAAGTTTTCTGCAATTCTATAAACCCATAGGGTCAAACTACGAGAAAATATCCAAAAAATGGCCCGCTTCAATTTTTCCCCATTTTCCTTGTATAGCTCCCTTTAGAGGTAAACGTAATCGGGCGTTCTCTGGTATCTGCTCTGATTCAGGCACGGACAGCCGCAAATGAACTTTTCTGCAATTCTATAAACCCATAGGGTCAAACTACGAGAAAATATCCACAAACTGCCCGCTTCAATTTCTCCCCATATTCCATGTATAGCTCCCTTTAGAGGTAAACGTAATCGGGCGTCCCCTGGTATCTGCTCCGATTTAGGCACGGACAGCCGCAAATGAAGTTTTCTGCAATTCTATAAACCCATAGGGTCAAACTACGAGAAAATATCCACAAAACGGCACGCTTCAATTTTTCCCCATTTTCCTTGTATAGCTCCCTTTAGAGGTAACGTAATCGGGCGTCCCCCGGTATCAGCTCCTATTCAGGCACGGACAGCCCCAAATGAACTTTTCTGCAATTCTATAAACTCATAGGGTCAAACTACGAGAAAATATCCACAAAACGGTCCGCTTCAATTTCTCCCCATTTTCCTTGTATAGCTCCCTTTAGAGGTAAACGTAATCGGGCGCCTCCTGGTATCTGCTCCGATTCAGGAACGGACAGCCGCAAATGAAGTTTTCTGCAATTCTATAAACCCACAGGGTCAAACTACGAGAAAATATCAACAAAAAGGCCAGCTTCAATTTTTTCCCATTTTCCAAGTATAGCTCCCTTTAGAGGTAAACGTAATCGAGCGTCTCCTTGTATCTGCTCCGATTCAGGCACGGACAGCCGCAAATGAAGATTTCTGCAATTCTATAAACCCATAGGGTCAAACTACGAGAAAATATCCACAAAACGACCCGCTTCAATTTTTCCCCATTTTCCTTGTATAGCTCCCTTTAGAGGTAAACGTAATCGGGCGTCCCCTGGTATCTGCTCTGATTCAGGCATGGACAGCCCCAAATGAACTTTTCTGCAATTCTATAAACCCATATGGTCAAACTACGAGAAAATATCCACAAAACGGCCCGCTTCAATTTCTCCCCATTTTCCTTGTATAGTTCCCTTTATAGGTAAACGTAATTGGGCGCCTCCTGGCATCTGCTCCGATTCAGGCACGGACAGCCGCAAATGAAGTTTTCTGCAACTCTATAAACCCATAGGGTCAAACTACGAGAAAATATCCACAAAACGGCCCGCTTCAATTTCTCCCCATTTTCCTTGTATAGCTCACTTTAGAGGTAAACGTAATCGGGCGCCTTCTGGTATCTGCTCCGATTCAGGCACGGACCGCCGCAAATGAACTTTTCTGCAATTCAATAAACATGGGTCAAACTACGAGAAAATATACACAAAACGGCCAGCTTCAATTTCTCCCCATTTTCCTTGTATAGCTCCCTTTAGAGGTAAACGTAATCGGGCGCCTCCTGGTATCTTCTCCGATTCTGGCACGAACAGCCGCAAATGAAGTTTTCTGCAACTCTACCCATAGGGTCAAACTTCGAGAAAATATCGACAAAACAGCCCGCTTAAATTTTTCCCCATTTTCCTTGTATAGCTCCCTTTAGAGGTAAACGTAATCGGGCGTCTCCTCGTATCTGCTCTGATTCAGGCACGGACAGCCGCAAATGAAGTTTTCTGCAACTCTATAAACCCATAGGGTCAAACTACGAGAAAATATCCACAAAATAGCCCGCTTCAATTTCTCCCCATTTTCCTTGTATAGCTCCCTTTAGAGGTGAACGTAATCGGGCGCCTCCTGGTATCTGCTCCGATTCAGGCACGGACAGCCGCAAATGAAGTTTTCTGCAATTCTATAAACCCATAGGGTCAAACTACGAGAAAATATCCAAAAAACGGCCCGCTTCAATTTTTCCCCATTTTCCTTGTATAGCTCCCTTTAGAGGTAAACGTAATCGGGCGTTCTCTGGTATCTGCTCTGATTCAGGCACGGACAGCCGCAAATGAACTTTTCTGCAATTCTATAAACCCATAGGGTCAAACTACGAGAAAATATCCACAAACTGCCCGCTTCAATTTCTCCCCATATTCCATGTATAGCTCCCTTTAGAGGTAAACGTAATCGGGCGTCCCCTGGTATCTGCTCCGATTTAGGCACGGACAGCCGCAAATGAAGTTTTCTGCAATTCTATAAACCCATAGGGTCAAACTACGAGAAAATATCCACAAAACGGCACGCTTCAATTTTTCCCCATTTTCCTTGTATAGCTCCCTTTAGAGGTAACGTAATCGGGCGTCCCCCGGTATCAGCTCCTATTCAGGCACGGACAGCCCCAAATGAACTTTTCTGCAATTCTATAAACTCATAGGGTCAAACTACGAGAAAATATCCACAAAACGGTCCGCTTCAATTTCTCCCCATTTTCCTTGTATAGCTCCCTTTAGAGGTAAACGTAATCGGGCGCCTCCTGGTATCTGCTCCGATTCAGGAACGGACAGCCGCAAATGAAGTTTTCTGCAATTCTATAAACCCACAGGGTCAAACTACGAGAAAATATCAACAAAAAGGCCAGCTTCAATTTTTTCCCATTTTCCAAGTATAGCTCCCTTTAGAGGTAAACGTAATCGAGCGTCTCCTTGTATCTGCTCCGATTCAGGCACGGACAGCCGCAAATGAAGATTTCTGCAATTCTATAAACCCATAGGGTCAAACTACGAGAAAATATCCACAAAACGACCCGCTTCAATTTTTCCCCATTTTCCTTGTATAGCTCCCTTTAGAGGTAAACGTAATTGGGCGTCCCCTGGTATCTGCTCTGATTCAGGCATGGACAGCCCCAAATGAACTTTTCTACAATTCTATAAACCCATAAGGTCAAACTACGAGAAAATATCCACAAAACGGCTCGCTTCAATTTCTCCCCATTTTCCTTGTATAGTTCCCTTTATAGGTAAACGTAATCGGGCGCCTCCTGGCATCTGCTCCGATTCAGGCACGGACAACCGCAAATGAAGTTTTCTGCAACTCTATAAACCCATAGGGTCAAACTACGAGAAAATATCCACAAAACGGCCCATTGCAATTTCTCCCCATTTTCCTTGTATAGCTCACTTTAGAGGTAAACGTAATCGGGCGCCTTCTGGTATCTGCTCCGATTCAGGCACGGACCGCCGCAAATGAACTTTTCTACAATTCTATAAACCCATAGGGTCAAACTACGAGAAAATATCCACAAAACGGCCAACTTCAATTTCTCCCCATTTTCCTTGTATAGCTCCCTTTAGAGGTAAACTTAATCGGGCGCCTCCTGGTATCTTCTCCGATTCAGGCACGGACAGCCGCAAATGAAGTTTTCTGCAACTCTATAAACCCATAGGGTCAAACTTCGAGAAAATATCGACAAAACAGCCCGCTTAAATTTTTCCCCATTTTCCTTGTATAGCTCCCTTTAGAGGTAAACGTAATCGGGCGTCTCCTCGTATCTGCTCTGATTCAGGCACGGACAGCCGCAAATGAAGTTTTCTGCAACTCTATAAACCCATAGGGTCAAACTACGAGAAAATATCCACAAAATAGCCCGCTTCAATTTCTCCCCATTTTCCTTGTATAGCTCCCTTTAGAGGTGAACGTAATCGGGCGCCTCCTGGTATCTGCTCCGATTCAGGCACGGACAGCCGCAAATGAAGTTTTCTGCAACTCTATAAACCCATAGGGCCAAACTACAAGAAAATATCCACAAAATAGCCCGCTTCAATTTCTCCCCATTTTCCTTGTATAGCTCCCTTTAGAGGTGAACGTAATCGGGCGCCTCCTGGTATCTGCTCCGATTCAGGCACGGACAGCCGCAAATGAAGTTTTCTGCAATTCTATAAACCCATAGGGTCAAACTACGAGAAAATATCCAAAAAATGGCCCGCTTCAATTTTTCCCCATTTTCCTTGTATAGCTCCCTTTAGAGGTAAACGTAATCGGGCGTTCTCTGGTATCTGCTCTGATTCAGGCACGGACAGCCGCAAATGAACTTTTCTGCAATTCTATAAACCCATAGGGTCAAACTACGAGAAAATATCCACAAACGGCCCGCTTCAATTTCTCCCCATATTCCTTGTATAGCTCCCTTTAGAGGTAAACGTAATCGGGCGTCCCCTGGTATCTGCTCCGATTTAGGCACGGACAGCCGCAAATGAAGTTTTCTGCAATTCTATAAACCCATAGGGTCAAACTACGAGAAAATATCAACAAAAAGGCCCGCTTCAATTTTTCCCCATTTTCCTTGTATAGCTCCCTTTAGAGGTAAACGTCATCGGGCGTCTCCTGGTATCTGCTCCGATTCAGGCACGGACAGCCGCAAATGAAGATTTCTGCAATTCTATAAACCCATAGGGTCAAACTACGAGAAAATATCCACAAAACGGCCCGCTTCAATTTTTCCCCATTTTCCTTGTATAGCTCCCTTTAGAGGTAACGTAATCGGGCGTCCCCCGGTATCAGCTCCGATTCAGGCACGGACAGCCCCAAATGAACTTTTCTGGAATTCTATAAACTCATAGGGTCAAACTACGAGAAAATATCCACAAAACGGCCCGCTTCAATTTCTCCCCATTTTCCTTGTATAGCTCCCTTTAGAGGTAAACGTAATCGGGCGCCTCCTAGTATCTGCTCCGATTCAGGCACGGACAGCCGCAAATGAAGTTTTCTGCAATTCTATAAACCCACAGGGTCAAACTACGAGAAAATAAAAACAAAAAGGCCCGCTTCAATTTTTTCCCATTTTCCAAGTATAGCTCCCTTTAGAGGTAAACGTAATCGAGCGTCTCCTGGTATCTGCTCCGATTCAGGCACGGACCGCCGCAAATGAAGATTTCTGCAATTCTATAAACCCATAGGGTCAAACTACGAGAAAATATCCACAAAACGACCTGCTTCAATTTTTCCCCATTTTCTTTGTATAGCTCCCTTTACAGGTAAACGTAATCGGGCGTCCCCTGGTATCTGCTCTGATTCAGGCATGGACAGCCCCAAATGAACTTTTCTGCAATTCTATAAACCCATATGGTCAAACTACGAGAAAATATCCACAAAACGGCCCGCTTCAATTTCTCCCCATTTTCCTTGTATAGTTCCCTTTATAGGTAAACGTAATTGGGCGCCTCCTGGCATCTGCTCCGATTCAGGCACGGACAGCCGCAAATGAAGTTTTCTGCAACTCTATAAACCCATAGGGTCAAACTACGAGAAAATATCCACAAAACGGCCCGCTTCAATTTCTCCCCATTTTCCTTGTATAGCTCACTTTAGAGGTAAACGTAATCGGGCGCCTTCTGGTATCTGCTCCGATTCAGGCACGGACCGCCGCAAATGAACTTTTCTGCAATTCTATAAACATGGGTCAAACTACGAGAAAATATACACAAAACGGCCCGCTTCAATTTCTCCCCATTTTCCTTGTATAGCTCCCTTTAGAGGTAAACGTAATCGGGCGCCTCCTGGTATCTTCTCCGATTCAGGCACGAACTGCCGCAAATGAAGTTTTCTGCAACTCTATAAACCCATAGGGTCAAACTTCGAGAAAATATCGACAAAACAGCCCGCTTAATTTTTTCCCCATTTTCCTTGTATAGCTCCCTTTAGAGGTAAACGTAATCGGGCGTCTCCTCGTATCTGCTCTGATTCAGGCACGGACAGCCGCAAATGAAGATTTCTGCAACTCTATAAACCCATAGGGTCAAACTACGAGAAAATATCCACAAAATAGCCCGCTTCAATTTCTCCCCATTTTCCTTGTATAGCTCCCTTTAGAGGTGAACGTAATCGTGCGCCTCCTGGTATCTGCTCCAATTCAGGCACGGACAACCGCAAATGAAGTTTTCTGCAATTCTATAAACCCATAGGGTCAAACTACGAGAAAATATCCAAAAAACGGCCCGCTTCAATTTTTCCTCATTTTCCTTGTATAGCTCTCTTTAGAGGTAAACGTAATCGGGCGTTCTCTGGTATCTGCTCTGATTCAGGCACGGACAGCAGCAAATGAACTTTTCTGCAATTCTATAAACCCATAGGGTCAAACTACGAGAAAATATCCACAAACTGCCCGCTTCAATTTCTCCCCATATTCCATGTATAGCTCCCTTTAGAGGTAAACGTAATCGGGCGTCCCCTGGTATCTGCTCCGATTTAGGCACGGACAGCCGCAAATGAAGTTTTCTGCAATTCTATAAACCCATAGGGTCAAACTACGAGAAAATATCAACAAAAAGGCCCGCTTCAATTTTTCCCCATTTTCCTTGTATAGCTCCCTTTAGAGGTAAAAGTCATCGGGCGTCTCCTAGTATCTGCTTCGATTCAGGCACGGACAGCCGCAAATGAAGTTTTCTGCAATTCTATAAACCCATAGGGTCAAACTACGAGAAAATATCCACAAAACGGCACGCTTCAATTTTTCCCCATTTTCCTTGTATAGCTCCCTTTAGAGGTAACGTAATCGGGCGTCCCCCGGTATCAGCTCCGATTCAGGCACGGACAGCCCCAAATGAACTTTTCTGCAATTCTATAAACTCATAGGGTCAAACTACGAGAAAATATCCACAAAACGGCCAACTTCAATTTCTCCCCATTTTCCTTGTATAGCTCCCTTTAGAGGTAAACGTAATCGGGCGCCTCCTGGTATCTTCTCCGATTCAGGCACGGACAGCCGCAAATGAAGTTTTCTGCAACTCTATAAACCCATAGGGTCAAACTTCGAGAAAATATCGACAAAACAGCCCGCTTAAATTTTTCCCCATTTTCCTTGTATAGCTCCCTTTAGAGGTAAACGTAATCGGGCGTCTCCTCGTATCTGCTCTGATTCAGGCACGGACAGCCGCAAATGAAGTTTTCTGCAACTCTATAAACCCATAGGGTCAAACTACGAGAAAATATCAACAAAATAGCCCGCTTCAATTTCTCCCCATTTTCCTTGTATAGCTCCCTTTAGAGGTGAACGTAATCGGGCGCCTCCTGGTATCTGCTCCGATTCAGGCACGGACAACCGCAAATGAAGTTTTCTGCAACTCTATAAACCCATAGGGTCAAACTACGAGAAAATATCCACAAAATAGCCCGCTTCAATTTCTCCCCATTTTCCTTGTATAGCTCCCTTTAGAGGTGAACGTAATCGGGCGCCTCCTGGTATCTGCTCCGATTCAGGCACGGACAGCCGCAAATGAAGTTTTCTGCAATTCTATAAACCCATAGGGTCAAACTACCAGAAAATATCAACAAAAAGGCCCGCTTCAATTTTTCCCCATTTTCCTTGTATAGCTCCCTTTAGAGGTAAACGTCATCGGGCGTCTCCTGGTATCTGCTCCGATTCAGGCACGGACAGCCGCAAATGAAGATTTCTGCAATTCTATAAACCGATAGGGTCAAACTACGAGAAAATATCCACAAAACGGCCCGCTTCAATTTTTCCCCATTTTCCTTGTATAGCTCCCTTTAGAGGTAACGTAATCGGGCGTCCCCCGGTATCAGCTCCGATTCAGGCACGGACAGCCCCAAATGAACTTTTCTGCAATTCTATAAACTCATAGGGTCAAACTACGAGAAAATATCCACAAAACGGCCCGCTTCAATTTCTCCCCATTTTCCTTGTATAGCTCCCTTTAGAGGTAAACGTAATCGGGCGCCTCCTAGTATCTGCTCCGATTCAGGCACGGACAGCCGCAAATGAAGTTTTCTGCAATTCTATAAACCCACAGGGTCAAACTACGAGAAAATAAAAACAAAAAGGCCCGCTTCAATTTTTTCCCATTTTCCAAGTATAGCTCCCTTTAGAGGTAAACGTAATCGAGCGTCTCCTGGTATCTGCTCCGATTCAGGCACGGACCGCCGCAAATGAAGATTTCTGCAATTCTATAAACCCATAGGGTCAAACTACGAGAAAATATCCACAAAACGACCTGCTTCAATTTTTCCCCATTTTCTTTGTATAGCTCCCTTTACAGGTAAACGTAATCGGGCGTCCCCTGGTATCTGCTCTGATTCAGGCATGGACAGCCCCAAATGAACTTTTTTGCAATTCTATAAACCCATATGGTCAAACTACGAGAAAATATCCACAAAACGGCCCGCTTCAATTTCTCCCCATTTTCCTTGTATAGTTCCCTTTATAGGTAAACGTAATTGGGCGCCTCCTGGCATCTGCTCCGATTCAGGCACGGACAGCCGCAAATGAAGTTTTCTGCAACTCTATAAACCCATAGGGTCAAACTACGAGAAAATATCCACAAAACGGCCCGCTTCAATTTCTCCCCATTTTCCTTGTATAGCTCACTTTAGAGGTAAACGTAATCGGGCGCCTTCTGGTATCTGCTCCGATTCAGGCACGGACCGCCGCAAATGAACTTTTCTGCAATTCTATAAACATGGGTCAAACTACGAGAAAATATACACAAAACGGCCCGCTTCAATTTCTCCCCATTTTCCTTGTATAGCTCCCTTTAGAGGTAAACGTAATCGGGCACCTCCTGGTATCTTCTGCGATTCAGGCACGAACTGCCGCAAATGAAGTTTTCTGCAACTCTATAAACCCATAGGGTCAAACTTCGAGAAAATATCCACAAAACGGCACGCTTCAATTTTTCCCCATTTTCCTTGTATAGCTCCCTTTAGAGGTAACGTAATCGGGCGTCCCCCGGTATCAGCTCCGATTCAGGCACGGACAGCCCCAAATGAACTTTTCTGCAATTCTATAAACTCATAGGGTCAAACTACGAGAAAATATCCACAAAACGGCCAACTTCAATTTCTCCCCATTTTCCTTGTATAGCTCCCTTTAGAGGTAAACGTAATCGGGCGCCTCCTGGTATCTTCTCCGATTCAGGCACGGACAGCCGCAAATGAAGTTTTCTGCAATTTAATAAACCCATAGGGTCAAACTACGAGAAAATATCCAAAAAACGGCCCGCTTCAATTTTTCCCCATTTTCCTTGTATAGCTCTCTTTAGAGGTAAACGTAATCGGGCGTTCTCTGGTATCTGCTCTGATTCAGGCACGGACAGCCGCAAATGAACTTTTCTGCAATTCTATAAACCCATAGGGTCAAACTACGAGAAAATATCCACAAACTGCCCGCTTCAATTTCTCCCCATATTCCATGTATAGCTCCCTTTAGAGGTAAACGTAATCGGGCGTCCCCTGGTATCTGCTCCGATTTAGGCACGGACAGCCGCAAATGAAGTTTTCTGCAATTCTATAAACCCATAGGGTCAAACTACGAGAAAATATCAACAAAAAGGCTCGCTTCAATTTTTCCCCATTTTCCTTGTATAGCTCCCTTTAGAGGTAAAAGTCATCGGGCGTCTCCTGGTATCTGCTTCGATTCAGGCACGGACAGCCGCAAATGAAGTTTTCTGCAATTCTATAAACCCATAGGGTCAAACTACGAGAAAATATCCACAAAACGGCACGCTTCAATTTTTCCCCATTTTCCTTGTATAGCTCCCTTTAGAGGTAACGTAATCGGGCGTCCCCCGGTATCAACTCCGATTCAGGCACGGACAGCCCCAAATGAACTTTTCTGCAATTCTATAAACTCATAGGGTCAAACTACGAGAAAATATCCACAAAACGGCCAACTTCAATTTCTCCCCATTTTCCTTGTATAGCTCCCTTTAGAGGCAAACGTAATCGGGCGCCTCCTGGTATCTTCTCCGATTCAGGCACGGACAGCCGCAAATGAAGTTTTCTGCAACTCTATAAACCTATAGGGTCAAACTTCGAGAAAATATCGACAAAACAGCCCGCTTAAATTTTTCCCCATTTTCCTTGTATAGCTCCCTTTAGAGGTAAACGTAATCGGGCGCCTCCTGGTATCTTCTCCGATTCAGGCACGGACAGCCGCAAATGAAGTTTTCTGCAATTTAATAAACCCATAGGGTCAAACTACGAGAAAATATCCAAAAAACGGCCCGCTTCAATTTTTCCCCATTTTCCTTGTATAGCTCTCTTTAGAGGTAAACGTAATCGGGCGTTCTCTGGTATCTGCTCTGATTCAGGCACGGACAGCCGCAAATGAACTTTTCTGCAATTCTATAAACCCATAGGGTCAAACTACGAGAAAATATCCACAAACTGCCCGCTTCAATTTCTCCCCATATTCCATGTATAGCTCCCTTTAGAGGTAAACGTAATCGGGCGTCCCCTGGTATCTGCTCCGATTTAGGCACGGACAGCCGCAAATGAAGTTTTCTGCAATTCTATAAACCCATAGGGTCAAACTACGAGAAAATATCAACAAAAAGGCTCGCTTCAATTTTTCCCCATTTTCCTTGTATAGCTCCCTTTAGAGGTAAAAGTCATCGGGCGTCTCCTGGTATCTGCTTCGATTCAGGCACGGACAGCCGCAAATGAAGTTTTCTGCAATTCTATAAACCCATAGGGTCAAACTACGAGAAAATATCCACAAAACGGCACGCTTCAATTTTTCCCCATTTTCCTTGTATAGCTCTCTTTAGAGGTAACGTAATCGGGCGTCCCCCGGTATCAACTCCGATTCAGGCACGGACAGCCCCAAATGAACTTTTCTGCAATTCTATAAACTCATAGGGTCAAACTACGAGAAAATATCCACAAAACGGCCAACTTCAATTTCTCCCCATTTTCCTTGTATAGCTCCCTTTAGAGGCAAACGTAATCGGGCGCCTCCTGGTATCTTCTCCGATTCAGGCACGGACAGCCGCAAATGAAGTTTTCTGCAACTCTATAAACCTATAGGGTCAAACTTCGAGAAAATATCGACAAAACAGCCCGCTTAAATTTTTCCCCATTTTCCTTGTATAGCTCCCTTTAGAGGTAAACGTAATCGGGCGTCTCCTCGTATCTGCTCTGATTCAGGCACGAACAGCCGCAAATGAAGTTTTCTGTAACTCTATAAACCCATAGGGTCAAACTACGAGAAAATATCCACAAAATAGCCCGCTTCAATTTCTCCCCATTTTCCTTGTATAGCTCCCTTTAGAGGTGAACGTAATCGGGCGCCTCCTGGTATCTGCTCCGATTCAGGCACGGACAGCCGCAAATGAAGTTTTCTGCAACTCTATAAACCCATAGGGTCAAACTACGAGAAAATATCCACAAAATAGCCCGCTTCAATTTCTCCCCATTTTCCTTGTATAGCTCCCTTTAGAGGTGAACGTAATCGGGCGCCTCCTGGTATCTGCTCCGATTCAGGCACGGACAGCCGCAAATGAAGTTTTCTGCAATTCTATAAACCCATAGGGTCAAACTACGAGAAAATATCCAAAAATGGCCCGCTTCAATTTTTCCCCATTTTCCTTGTACAGCTCCCTTTAGAGGTAAACGTAATCGGGCGTTCTCTGGTATCTGCTCTGATTCAGGCACGGACAGCCGCAAATGAACTTTTCTGCAATTCTATAAACCCATAGGGTCAAACTACGAGAAAATATCCACAAACGGCCCGCTTCAATTTCTCCCCATATTCCTTGTATAACTCCCTTTAGAGGTAAACGTAATCGGGCGACCCCTGGTATCTGCTCCGATTTAGGCACGGACAGCCGCAAATGAAGTTTTCTGCAATTCTATAAACCTATAGGGTCAAACTACGAGAAAATATCAACAAAAAGGCCCGCTTCAATTTTTCCCCATTTTCCTTGTATAGCTCCCTTTAGAGGTAAACGTCATCGGGCGTCTCCTGGTATCTGCTCCGATTCAGGCACGGACAGCCGCAAATGAAGATTTCTGCAATTCTATAAACCCATAGGGTCAAACTACGAGAAAATATCCACAAAACGGCCCGCTTCAATTTTTCCCCATTTTCCTTGTATAGCTCCCTTTAGAGGTAACGTAATCGGGCGTCCCCCGGTATCAGCTCCGATTCAGGCACGGACAGCCCCAAATGAACTTTTCTGCAATTCTATAAACTCATAGGGTCAAACTACGAGAAAATATCCACAAAACGGGCCGCTTCAATTTCTCCCCATTTTCCTTGTATAGCTCCCTTTAGAGGTAAACGTAATCGGGCGCCTCCTAGTATCTGCTCCGATTCAGGCACGGACAGCCGCAAATGAAGTTTTCTGCAATTCTATAAACCCACAGGGTCAAACTACGAGAAAATAAAAACAAAAAGGCCCGCTTCAATTTTTTCCCATTTTCCAAGTATAGCTCCCTAAACGTAATCGAGCGTCTCCTGGTATCTGCTCCGATTCAGGCACGGACCGCCGCAAATGAAGATTTCTGCAATTCTATAAACCCATAGGGTCAAACTACGAGAAAATATCAACAAAACGACCTGCTTCAATTTTTCCCCATTTTCTTTGTATAGCTCCCTTTACAGGTAAACGTAATCGGGCGTCCCCTGGTATCTGCTCTAATTCAGGCATGGACAGCCCCAAATGAACTTTTCTGCAATTCTATAAACCCATATGGTCAAACTACGAGAAAATATCCACAAAACGGCCCGCTTCAATTTCTCCCCATTTTCCTTGTATAGTTCCCTTTATAGGTAAACGTAATTGGGCGCCTCCTGGCATCTGCTCCGATTCAGGCACGGACAGCCGCAAATGAAGTTTTCTGCAACTCTATAAACCCATAGGGTCAAACTACGAGAAAATATCCACAAAACGGCCCGCTTCAATTTCTCCCCATTTTCCTTGTATAGCTCACTTTAGAGGTAAACGTAATCGGGCGCCTTCTGGTATCTGTTCCGATTCAGGCACGGACCGCCGCAAATGAACTTTTCTGCAATTCTATAAACATGGGTCAAACTACGAGAAAATATACACAAAACGGCCAGCTTCAATTTCTCCCCATTTTCCTTGTATAGCTCCCTTTAGAGGTAAACGTAATCGGGCGCCTCCTGGTATCTTCTCCGATTCAGGCACGAACTGCCGCAAATGAAGTTTTCTGCAACTCTATAAACCCATAGGGTCAAACTTCGAGAAAATATCGACAAAACAGCCCGCTTAAATTTTTCCCCATTTTCCTTGTATAGCTCCCTTTAGAGGTAAACGTAATCGGGCGTCTCCTCGTATCTGCTCTGATTCAGGCACGGACAGCCGCAAATGAAGTTTTCTGCAACTCTATAAACCCATAGGGTCAAACTACGAGAAAATATCCACAAAATAGCCCGCTTCAATTTCTCCCCATTTTCCTTGTATAGCTCCCTTTAGAGGTGAACGTAATCGTGCGCCTCCTGGTATCTGCTCCAATTCAGGCACGGACAACCGCAAATGAAGTTTTCTGCAATTCTATAAACCCATAGGGTCAAACTATGAGAAAATATCCAAAAAACGGCCCGCTTCAATTTTTCCCCATTTTCCTTGTATAGCTCTCTTTAGAGGTAAACGTAATCGGGCGTTCTCTGGTATCTGCTCTGATTCAGGCACGGACAGCCGCAAATGAACTTTTCTGCAATTCTATAAACCCATAGGGTCAAACTACGAGAAAATATCCACAAACTGCCCGCTTCAATTTCTCCCCATATTCCATGTATAGCTCCCTTTAGAGGTAAACGTAATCGGGCGTCCCCTGGTATCTGCTCCGATTTAGGCACGGACAGCCGCAAATGAAGTTTTCTGCAATTCTATAAACCCATAGGGTCAAACTACGAGAAAATATCAACAAAAAGGCCCGCTTCAATTTTTCCCCATTTTCCTTGTATAGCTCCCTTTAGAGGTAAAAGTCATCGGGCGTCTCCTGGTATCTGCTTCGATTCAGGCACGGACAGCCGCAAATGAAGTTTTCTGCAATTCTATAAACCCATAGGGTCAAACTACGAGAAAATATCCACAAAACGGCACGCTTCAATTTTTCCCCATTTTCCTTGTATAGCTCCCTTTAGAGGTAACGTAATCTGGCGTCCCCCGGTATCAGCTCCGATTCAGGCACGGACAGCCCCAAATGAACTTTTCTGCAATTCTATAAACTCATAGGGTCAAACTACGAGAAAATATCCACAAAACGGCCAACTTCAATTTCTCCCCATTTTCCTTGTATAGCTCCCTTTAGAGGCAAACGTAATCGGGCGCCTCCTGGTATCTTCTCCGATTCAGGCACGGACAGCCGCAAATGAAGTTTTCTGCAACTCTATAAACCTATAGGGTCAAACTTCGAGAAAATATCGACAAAACAGCCCGCTTAAATTTTTCCCCATTTTCCTTGTATAGCTCCCTTTAGAGGTAAACGTAATCGGGCGTCTCCTCGTATCTGCTCTGATTCAGGCACGAACAGCCGCAAATGAAGTTTTCTGCAACTCTATAAACCCATAGGGTCAAACTACGAGAAAATATCCACAAAATAGCCCGCTTCAATTTCTCCCCATTTTCCTTGTATAGCTCCCTTTAGAGGTAAACGTAATCGGGCGTCCCCTGGTATCTGCTCCGATTTAGGCACGGACAGCCGCAAATGAAGTTTTCTGCAATTCTATAAACCCATAGGGTCAAACTACGAGAAAATATCAACAAAAAGGCCCGCTTCAATTTTTCCCCATTTTCCTTGTATAGCTCCCTTTAGAGGTGAACGTAATCGTGCGCCTCCTGGTATCTGCTCCAATTCAGGCACGGACAACCGCAAATGAAGTTTTCTGCAATTCTATAAACCCATAGGGTCAAACTATGAGAAAATATCCAAAAAACGGCCCGCTTCAATTTTTCCCCATTTTCCTTGTATAGCTCTCTTTAGAGGTAAACGTAATCGGGCGTTCTCTGGTATCTGCTCTGATTCAGGCACGGACAGCCGCAAATGAACTTTTCTGCAATTCTATAAACCCATAGGGTCAAACTACGAGAAAATATCCACAAACTGCCCGCTTCAATTTCTCCCCATATTCCATGTATAGCTCCCTTTAGAGGTAAACGTAATCGGGCGTCCCCTGGTATCTGCTCCGATTTAGGCACGGACAGCCGCAAATGAAGTTTTCTGCAATTCTATAAACTCATAGGGTCAAACTACGAGAAAATATCAACAAAAAGGCCCGCTTCAATTTTTCCCCATTTTCCTTGTATAGCTCCCTTTAGAGGTAAAAGTCATCGGGCGTCTCCTGGTATCTGCTTCGATTCAGGCACGGACAGCCGCAAATGAAGTTTTCTGCAATTCTATAAACCCATAGGGTCAAACTACGAGAAAATATCCACAAAACGGCACGCTTCAATTTTTCCCCATTTTCCTTGTATAGCTCCCTTTAGAGGTAACGTAATCTGGCGTCCCCCGGTATCAGCTCCGATTCAGGCACGGACAGCCCCAAATGAACTTTTCTGCAATTCTATAAACTCATAGGGTCAAACTACGAGAAAATATCCACAAAACGGTCCGCTTCAATTTCTCCCCATTTTCCTTGTATAGCTCCCTTTAGAGGTAAACGTAATCGGGCGCCTCCTGGTATCTGCTCCGATTCAGGCACGGACAACCGCAAATGAAGTTTTCTGCAATTCTATAAACCCACAGGGACAAACTACGAGAAAATATCAACAAAAAGGCCAGCTTCAATTTTTTCCCATTTTCCAAGTATAGCTCCCTTTAGAGGTAAACGTAATCGAGCGTCTCCTTGTATCTGCTCCGATTCAGGCACGGACAGCCGCAAATGAAGATTTCTGCAATTCTATAAACCCATAGGGTCAAACTACGAGAAAATATCCACAAAACGACCCGCTTCAATTTTTCCCCATTTTCCTTGTATAGCTCCCTTTAGAGGTAAACGTAATTGGGCGTCCCCTGGTATCTGCTCCGATTCAGGCATGGACAGCCCCAAATGAACTTTTCTACAATTCTATAAACCCACAGGGACAAACTACGAGAAAATATCAACAAAAAGGCCAGCTTCAATTTTTTCCCATTTTCCAAGTATAGCTCCCTTTAGAGGTAAACGTAATCGAGCGTCTCCTTGTATCTGCTCCGATTCAGGCACGGACAGCCGCAAATGAAAATTTCTGCAATTCTATAAACCCATAGGGTCAAACTACGAGAAAATATCCACAAAACGGCCCGCTTCAATTTCTCCCCATTTTCCTTGTATAGTTCCCTTTATAGGTAAACGTAATCGGGCGCCTCCTGGCATCTGCTCCGATTCAGGCACGGACAACCGCAAATGAAGTTTTCTGCAACTCTATAAACCCATAGGGTCAAACTACGAGAAAATATCCACAAAACGGCCCATTTCAATTTCTCCCCATTTTCCTTGTGTAGCTCACTTTAGAGGTAAACGTAATCGGGCGCCTTCTGGTATCTGCTCCGATTCAGGCACGGACCGCCGCAAATGAACTTTTCTACAATTCTATAAACCCATAGGGTCAAACTACGAGAAAATATCCACAAAACGGCCAACTTCAATTTCTCCCCATTTTCCTTGTATAGCTCCCTTTAGAGGTAAACGTAACCTCCTGGTATCTTCTCCGATTCAGGCACGGACAGCCGCAAATGAAGTTTTCTGCAACTCTATAAACCCATAGGGTCAAACTTCGAGAAAATATCGACAAAACAGCCCGCTTAAATTTTTCCCCATTTTCCTTGTATAGCTCCCTTTAGAGGTAAACGTAATCGGGCGTCTCCTCGTATCTGCTCTGATTCAGGCACGGACAGCCGTAAATGAAGTTTTCTGCAATTCTATAAACCCATAGGGTCAAACTACGAGAAAATATCCACAAAATAGCCTGCTTCAATTTCTCCCCATTTTCCTTGTATAGCTCCCTTTAGAGGTGAACGTAATCGGGCGCCTCCTGGTATCTGCTCCGATTCAGGCACGGACAGCCGCAAATGAAGTTTTCTGCAATTCTATAAACCCATAGGGTCAAACTACGAGAAAATATCCAAAAAATGGCCCGCTTCAATTTTTCCCCATTTTCCTTGTATAGCTCCCTTTAGAGGTAAACGTAATCGGGCGTTCTCTGGTATCTGCTCTGATTCAGGCACGGACAGTCGCAAATGAACTTTTCTGCAATTCTATAAACCCATAGGGTCAAACTATGAGAAAATATCCACAAACGGCCCGCTTCAATTTCTCCCCATATTCCTTGTATAGCTCCCTTTAGAGGTAAACGTAATCGGGCGTCCCCTGGTATCTGCTCCGATTTAGGCACGGACAGCCGCAAATGAAGTTTTCTGCAATTCTATAAACCCATAGGGTCAAACTACGAGAAAATATCAACAAAAAGGCCCGCTTCAATTTTTCCCCATTTTCCTTGTATAGCTCCCTTTAGAGGTAAACGTCATCGGGCGTCTCCTGGTATCTGCTCCGATTCAGGCACGGACAGCCGCAAATGAAGTTTTCTGCAATTCTATAAACCCATAGGGTCAAACTACGAGAAAATATCCACAAAACGGCACGCTTCAATTTTTCCCCATTTTCCTTGTATAGCTCCCTTTAGAGGTAACGTAATCGGGTGTCCCCCGGTATCAGCTCCGATTCAGGCACGGACAGCCCCAAATGAACTTTTTTGCAATTCTATAAACTCATAGGGTCAAACTACGAGAAAATATCCACAAAACGGCCCGCTTCAATTTCTCCCCATTTTCCTTGTATAGCTCCCTTTAGAGGTAAACGTAATCGGGCGTCTCCTCGTATCTGCTCTGATTCAGGCACGGACAGCCGCAAATGAAGTTTTCTGCAATTCTATAAACCCACAGGGTCAAACTACGAGAAAATATCAACAAAAAGGCCAGCTTCAATTTTGTCCCATTTTCCAAGTATAGCTCCCTTTAGAGGTAAACGTAATCGAGCGTCTCCTTGTATCTGCTCCGATTCAGGCACGGACAGCCACAAATGAAGATTTCTGCAATTCTATAAACCCAAAGGGTCAAACTACGAGAAAATATCCACAAAACGACCCGCTTCAATTTTTCCCCATTTTCCTTGTATAGCTCCCTTTAGAGGTAAACGTAATGGGGCGCCTCCTGGCCTCTGCTCCAATTCAGGCACGGACCGCCGCAAATGAACTTTTCTACAATTCTATAAACCCATAGGGTCAAACTACGAGAAAATATCCACAAAACGGCCCGCTTCAATTTCTCCCCATTTTCCTTGTATAGTTCCCTTTATAGGTAAACGTAATCGGGCGCCTCCTTGCATCTGCTCCGATTCAGGCACGGACAGCCGCAAATGAAGTTTTCTGCAACTCTATAAACCCATAGGGTCAAACTACGAGAAAATATCCACAAAACGGCCCGTTTCAATTTCTCCCCATTTTCCTTGTATAGCTCACTTTAGAGGTAAACGTAATCGGGCGCCTTCTGGTATCTGCTCCGATTCAGGCACGGACCGCCGCAAATGAACTTTTCTGCAATTCTATAAACCCATAGGGTCAAACTACGAGAAAATATCCACACAATGGCCAACTTCAATTTCTCCCCATTTTCCTTGTATAGCTCCCTTTAGAGGTAAACGTAATCGGGCGCCTCCTGGTATCTTCTCCGATTCAGGCACGGACAGCCGCAAATGAAGTTTTCTGCAACTCTATAAACCCATAGGGTCAAACTTCGAGAAAATATCGAAAAAACAGCCCGCTTAAATTTTTCCCCATTTTCCTTGTATAGCTCCCTTTAGAGGTGAACGTAATCGGGCGTCTCCTCGTATCTGCTCCGATTCAGGCACGGACAGCCGCAAATGAAGTTTTCTGCAATTCTATAAACCCATAGGGTCAAACTACGAGAAAATATCCACAAAACGACCCGCTTCAATTTTTCCCCATTTTCCTTGTATAGCTCCCTTTAGAGGTAAACGTAATTGGGTGTCCCCTGGTATCTGCTCTGATTCAGGCATGGACAGCCCCAAATGAACTTTTCTACAATTCTATAAACCCATAGGGTCAAACTACGAGAAAATATCCACAAAACGGCCCGCTTCAATTTCTCCCCATTTTCCTTGTATAGTTCCCTTTATAGGTAAACGTAATCGGGCGCCTCCTGGCCTCTGCTCCAATTCAGGCACGGACCGCCGCAAATGAAGTTTTCTGCAACTCTATAAACCCATAGGGTCAAACTACGAGAAAATATCCACAAAACGGCCCGTTTCAATTTCTCCCCATTTTCCTTGTATAGCTCACTTTAGAGGTAAACGTAATCGGGCGCCTTCTGGTATCTGCTCCGATTCAGGCACGGACCGCCGCAAATGAACTTTTCTGCAATTCTATAAACCCATAGGGTCAAACTACGAGAAAATATCCACACAACGGCCAACTTCAATTTCTCCCCATTTTCCTTGTATAGCTCCCTTTAGAGGTAAACGTAATCGGGCGCCTCCTGGTATCTTCTCCGATTCAGGCACGGACGGGCAAATGAAGTTTTCTGCAACTCTATAAACCCATAGGGTCAAACTTCGAGAAAATATCGACAAAACAGCCCGCTTAATTTTTTCCCCATTTTCCTTGTATAGCTCCCTTTAGAGGTAAACGTAATCGGGCGTCTCCTCGTATCTGCTCTGATTCAGGCACGGACAGCCGCAAATGAAGTTTTCTGCAACTCTATACACCCATAGGGTCTAACTACGAGAAAATATCCACAAAATAGCCCGCTTCAATTTCTCCCCATTTTCCTTGTATAGCTCCCTTTAGAGGTGAACGTAATCTGGCGCCTCCTGGTATCTGCTCCGATTCAGGCACGGACAGCCGCAAATGAAGTTTTCTGCAATTCTATACACCCATAGGGTCTAACTACGAGAAAATATCCAAAAAACGACCCGCTTCAATTTTTCCCCATATTCCTTGTTTAGCTCCCTTTAGAGGTAAACGTAATCGGGCGTCCCCTGGTATCTGCTCCGATTTAGGCACGGACAGCCGCAAATAAAGTTTTCTGCAATTCTATAAACCCATAGGGTCAAACTACGAGAAAATATCAACAAAAAGGCCCGCTTCAATTTTTCCCCATTTTCTTTGTATAGCTCCCTTTAGAGGTAAACGTAATCGGGCGTCTCCTGGTATCTGCTCCGATTCATTCACGGACAGCCGCAAATGAAGTTTTCTGCAATTCTATAAACCCACAGGGTCAAACTACGAGAAAATATCCACAAAACGGCCAGCTTCAATTTCTCCCCATTTTCCTTGTATAGCTCCCTTTTGAGGTAAACGTAATCGGGCGCCTCCTGGTATCTTCTCCGATTCAGGCACGGACAGCCGCAAATGAAGTTTTCTGCAACTCTATAAACCCATAGGGTCAAACTTCGAGAAAATATCGACAAAACAGCCCGCTTAAATTTTTCCCCATTTTCCTTGTATAGCTCCCTTTAGAGGTGAACGTAATCGGGCGCCTCCTGGTATCTGCTCCGATTCAGGCACGGACAGCCGCAAATGAAGTTTTCTGCAATTCTATAAACCCATAGGGTCAAACTACGAGAAAATAACCAAAAAACGGTCCGCTTCAATTTTTACCCATTTTCCTTGTATAGCTCCTTTTAGAGGTAAACGTAATCGGGCGTTCTCTGGTATCTGCTCTGATTCAGGCACGGACAGCCGCAAATGAAGTTTTCTGCAATTCTATAAACCCATAGGGTCAAACTACGAGAAAATATCCACAAAACGGCCCGCTTCAATTTTTCCCCATTTTCCTTGTATAGTTCCCTTTAGAGGTAACGTAATCGGGGGTCCCCCGGTATCAGCTCCGATTCAGGCACGGACAGCCCAAATGAACTTTTCTGCAATTCTATAAACTCATAGGGTCAAACTACGAGAAAATATCCACAAAACGGCCAGCTTCAATTTCTCCCCATTTTCCTTGTATAGCTCCCTTTAGAGGTAAACGTAATCGGGCGCCTCCTGGTATCTGCTCCGATTCAGGCACGGACAGCCGCAAATGAAGTTTTCTGCAATTCTATAAACCCATAGGGTCAAACTACGAGAAAATATCAACAAAAAGGCCTGCTTCAATTGTTTCCCATTTTCCAAGTATAGCTCCCTTTAGAGGTAAACGTAATCGAGCGTCTCCTGGTATCTGCTCCGATTCAGGCACGGACAGCCGCAAATGAAGTTTTCTGCAATTCTATAAACCCATAGGGTCAAACTACGAGAAAATATCCACAAAACGGCCCGTTTCAATTTCTCCCCATTTTCCTTGTATAGCTCACTTTAGAGGTAAACGTAATCGGGCGCCTTCTGGTATCTGCTCCGATTCAGGCACGGACCGCCGCAAATGAACTTTTCTGCAATTCTATAAACCCATAGGGTCAAACTACGAGAAAATATCCACACAATGGCCAACTTCAATTTCTCCCCATTTTCCTTGTATAGCTCCCTTTAGAGGTAAACGTAATCGGGCGCCTCCTGGTATCTTCTCCGATTCAGGCACGGACAGCCGCAAATGAAGTTTTCTGCAACTCTATAAACCCATAGGGTCAAACTTCGAGAAAATATCGAAAAAACAGCCCGCTTAAATTTTTCCCCATTTTCCTTGTATAGCTCCCTTTAGAGGTAAACGTAATCGGGCGTCTCCTCGTATCTGCTCTGATTCAGGCACGGACAGCCGCAAATGAAGTTTTCTGCAATTCTATAAACCCATAGGGTCAAACTACGAGAAAATATCCACAAAACGACCCGCTTCAATTTTTCCCCATTTTCCTTGTATAGCTCCCTTTAGAGGTAAACGTAATTGGGTGTCCCCTGGTATCTGCTCTGATTCAGGCATGGACAGCCCCAAATGAACTTTTCTACAATTCTATAAACCCATAGGGTCAAACTACGAGAAAATATCCACAAAACGGCCCGCTTCAATTTCTCCCCATTTTCCTTGTATAGTTCCCTTTATAGGTAAACGTAATCGGGCGCCTCCTGGCCTCTGCTCCAATTCAGGCACGGACCGCCGCAAATGAAGTTTTCTGCAACTCTATAAACCCATAGGGTCAAACTACGAGAAAATATCCACAAAACGGCCCGTTTCAATTTCTCCCCATTTTCCTTGTATAGCTCACTTTAGAGGTAAACGTAATCGGGCGCCTTCTGGTATCTGCTCCGATTCAGGCACGGACCGCCGCAAATGAACTTTTCTGCAATTCTATAAACCCATAGGGTCAAACTACGAGAAAATATCCACACAACGGCCAACTTCAATTTCTCCCCATTTTCCTTGTATAGCTCCCTTTAGAGGTAAACGTAATCGGGCGCCTCCTGGTATCTTCTCCGATTCAGGCACGGACGGGCAAATGAAGTTTTCTGCAACTCTATAAACCCATAGGGTCAAACTACGAGAAAATATCAACAAAAAGGCCCGCTTCAATTTTTCCCCATTTTCTTTGTATAGCTCCCTTTAGAGGTAAACGTAATCGGGCGTCTCCTGGTATCTGCTCCGATTCATTCACGGACAGCCGCAAATGAAGTTTTCTGCAATTCTATAAACCCACAGGGTCAAACTACGAGAAAATATCCACAAAACGGCCAGCTTCAATTTCTCCCCATTTTCCTTGTATAGCTCCCTTTTGAGGTAAACGTAATCGGGCGCCTCCTGGTATCTTCTCCGATTCAGGCACGGACAGCCGCAAATGAAGTTTTCTGCAACTCTATAAACCCATAGGGTCAAACTTCGAGAAAATATCGACAAAACAGCCCGCTTAAATTTTTCCCCATTTTCCTTGTATAGCTCCCTTTAGAGGTGAACGTAATCGGGCGCCTCCTGGTATCTGCTCCGATTCAGGCACGGACAGCCGCAAATGAAGTTTTCTGCAATTCTATAAACCCATAGGGTCAAACTACGAGAAAATAACCAAAAAACGGTACGCTTCAATTTTTACCCATTTTCCTTGTATAGCTCCTTTTAGAGGTAAACGTAATCGGGCGTTCTCTGGTATCTGCTCTGATTCAGGCACGGACAGCCGCAAATGAAGTTTTCTGCAATTCTATAAACCCATAGGGTCAAACTACGAGAAAATATCCACAAAACGGCCCGCTTCAATTTTTCCCCATTTTCCTTGTATAGTTCCCTTTAGAGGTAACGTAATCGGGGGTCCCCCGGTATCAGCTCCGATTCAGGCACGGACAGCCCCAAATGAACTTTTCTGCAATTCTATAAACTCATAGGGTCAAACTACGAGAAAATATCCACAAAACGGCCAGCTTCAATTTCTCCCCATTTTCCTTGTATAGCTCCCTTTAGAGGTAAACGTAATCGGGCGCCTCCTGGTATCTGCTCCGATTCAGGCACGGACAGCCGCAAATGAAGTTTTCTGCAATTCTATAAACCCATAGGGTCAAACTACGAGAAAATATCAACAAAAAGGCCTGCTTCAATTGTTTCCCATTTTCCAAGTATAGCTCCCTTTAGAGGTAAACGTAATCGAGCGTCTCCTGGTATCTGCTCCGATTCAGGCACGGACAGCCGCAAATGAAGTTTTCTGCAATTCTATAAACCCATAGGGTCAAACTACGAGAAAATATCCACAAAACGGCCCGTTTCAATTTCTCCCCATTTTCCTTGTATAGCTCACTTTAGAGGTAAACGTAATCGGGCGCCTTCTGGTATCTGCTCCGATTCAGGCACGGACCGCCGCAAATGAACTTTTCTGCAATTCTATAAACCCATAGGGTCAAACTACGAGAAAATATCCACACAATGGCCAACTTCAATTTCTCCCCATTTTCCTTGTATAGCTCCCTTTAGAGGTAAACGTAATCGGGCGCCTCCTGGTATCTTCTCCGATTCAGGCACGGACAGCCGCAAATGAAGTTTTCTGCAACTCTATAAACCCATAGGGTCAAACTTCGAGAAAATATCGAAAAAACAGCCCGCTTAAATTTTTCCCCATTTTCCTTGTATAGCTCCCTTTAGAGGTAAACGTAATCGGGCGTCTCCTCGTATCTGCTCTGATTCAGGCACGGACAGCCGCAAATGAAGTTTTCTGCAATTCTATAAACCCATAGGGTCAAACTACGAGAAAATATCCACAAAACGACCCGCTTCAATTTTTCCCCATTTTCCTTGTATAGCTCCCTTTAGAGGTAAACGTAATTGGGTGTCCCCTGGTATCTGCTCTGATTCAGGCATGGACAGCCCCAAATGAACTTTTCTACAATTCTATAAACCCATAGGGTCAAACTACGAGAAAATATCCACAAAACGGCCCGCTTCAATTTCTCCCCATTTTCCTTGTATAGTTCCCTTTATAGGTAAACGTAATCGGGCGCCTCCTGGCCTCTGCTCCAATTCAGGCACGGACCGCCGCAAATGAAGTTTTCTGCAACTCTATAAACCCATAGGGTCAAACTACGAGAAAATATCCACAAAACGGCCCGTTTCAATTTCTCCCCATTTTCCTTGTATAGCTCACTTTAGAGGTAAACGTAATCGGGCGCCTTCTGGTATCTGCTCCGATTCAGGCACGGACCGCCGCAAATGAACTTTTCTGCAATTCTATAAACCCATAGGGTCAAACTACGAGAAAATATCCACACAACGGCCAACTTCAATTTCTCCCCATTTTCCTTGTATAGCTCCCTTTAGAGGTAAACGTAATCGGGCGCCTCCTGGTATCTTCTCCGATTCAGGCACGGACGGGCAAATGAAGTTTTCTGCAACTCTATAAACCCATAGGGTCAAACTTCGAGAAAATATCGACAAAACAACCCGCTTAAATTTTTCCCCATTTTCCTTGTATAGCTCCCTTTAGAGGTAAACGTAATCGGGCGTCTCCTCGTATCTGCTCTGATTCAGGCACGGACAGCCGCAAATGAAGTTTTCTGCAACTCTATACACCCATAGGGTCTAACTACGAGAAAATATCCACAAAATAGCCCGCTTCAATTTCTCCCCATTTTCCTTGTATAGCTCCCTTTAGAGGTGAACGTAATCTGGCGCCTCCTGGTATCTGCTCCGATTCAGGCACGGACAGCCGCAAATGAAGTTTTCTGCAATTCTATAAACCCATAGGGTCAAACTACGAGAAAATATCCAAAAAACGACCCGCTTCAATTTTTCCCCATTTTCCTTGTATAGCTCCCTTTAGAGGTAAACGTAATCGGGCGTTCTCTGGTATCTGCTCGGATTCAGGCACGGACAGCCACAAATGAACTTTTCTGCAATTCTATAAACCCATAGGGTCAAACTACGAGAAAATATCCACAAACGGCCCGCTTCAATTTCTCCCCATATTCCTTGTTTAGCTCCCTTTAGAGGTAAACGTAATCGGGCGTCCCCTGGTATCTGCTCCGATTTAGGCACGGACAGCCGCAAATAAAGTTTTCTGCAATTCTATAAACCCATAGGGTCAAACTACGAGAAAATATCAACAAAAAGGCCCGCTTCAATTTTTCCCCATTTTCTTTGTATAGCTCCCTTTAGAGGTAAACGTAATCGGGCGTCTCCTGGTATCTGCTCCGATTCATTCACGGACAGCCGCAAATGAAGTTTTCTGCAATTCTATAAACCCACAGGGTCAAACTACGAGAAAATATCCACAAAACGGCCAGCTTCAATTTCTCCCCATTTTCCTTGTATAGCTCCCTTTTGAGGTAAACGTAATCGGGCGCCTCCTGGTATCTTCTCCGATTCAGGCACGGACAGCCGCAAATGAAGTTTTCTGCAACTCTATAAACCCATAGGGTCAAACTTCGAGAAAATATCGACAAAACAGCCCGCTTAAATTTTTCCCCATTTTCCTTGTATAGCTCCCTTTAGAGGTGAACGTAATCGGGCGCCTCCTGGTATCTGCTCCGATTCAGGCACGGACAGCCGCAAATGAAGTTTTCTGCAATTCTATAAACCCATAGGGTCAAACTACGAGAAAATAACCAAAAAACGGTCCGCTTCAATTTTTACCCATTTTCCTTGTATAGCTCCTTTTAGAGGTAAACGTAATCGGGCGTTCTCTGGTATCTGCTCTGATTCAGGCACGGACAGCCGCAAATGAAGTTTTCTGCAATTCTATAAACCCATAGGGTCAAACTACGAGAAAATATCCACAAAACGGCCCGCTTCAATTTTTCCCCATTTTCCTTGTATAGTTCCCTTTAGAGGTAACGTAATCGGGGGTCCCCCGGTATCAGCTCCGATTCAGGCACGGACAGCCCCAAATGAACTTTTCTGCAATTCTATAAACTCATAGGGTCAAACTACGAGAAAATATCCACAAAACGGCCAGCTTCAATTTCTCCCCATTTTCCTTGTATAGCTCCCTTTAGAGGTAAACGTAATCGGGCGCCTCCTGGTATCTGCTCCGATTCAGGCACGGACAGCCGCAAATGAAGTTTTCTGCAATTCTATAAACCCATAGGGTCAAACTACGAGAAAATATCAACAAAAAGGCCTGCTTCAATTTTTTCCCATTTTCCAAGTATAGCTCCCTTTAGAGGTAAACGTAATCGAGCGTCTCCTGGTATCTGCTCCGATTCAGGCACGGACAGCCGCAAATGAAGTTTTCTGCAATTCTATAAACCCATAGGGTCAAACTACGAGAAAATATCCACAAAACGGCCCGCTTCAATTTTTCCCCATTTTCCTTGTATAGCTCCCTTTAGAGGTAAACGTAATCGGGCGTCCCCTGGTATCTACTCTGATTCAGGCACGGGCAGCCGCAAATGAAGTTTTCTGCAATTCTATAAACCCATAGGGTCAAACTACGAGAAAATATCAACAAAAAGGCCTGCTTCAATTTTTTCCCATTTTCCAAGTATAGCTCCCTTTAGAGGTAAACGTAATCGAGCGTCTCCTGGTATCTGCTCAGATTCAGGCACGGACAGCCGCAAATGAAGATTTCTGCAATTCTATAAACCCATAGGGTCAAACTACCTGAAAATATCCACAAAACGGCCCGCTTCAATTTCTCCCCATTTTCCTTGTATAGTTCCCTTTATAGGTAAACGTAATCGGGCGCCTCCTGGCATCTGCTCTGATTCAGGCATGGACAGCCGCAAATGAAGTTTTCTGCAACTCTATAAACCCATAGGGTCAAACTATGAGAAAATATCCACAAAACGGTCCGCTTCAATTTCTCCCCATTTTCCTTGTATAGCTCACTTTAGAGGTAAACGTAATCGGGCGCCTTCTGGTATCTGCTCCGATTCAGGCACGGACAGCCGCAAATGAACTTTTCTGCAATTCTATAAACCCATAGGGTCAAACTACGAGAAAATATCCACAAAACGGCCAGCTTCAATTTCTCCTCATTTTCCTTGTATAGCTCCCTTTAGAGGTAAACGTAATCGGGCGTCTCCTCGTATCTGCTCTGATTCAGGCACAGACAGCCGCAAATGAAGTTTTATGCAACTCTATAAACCCATAGGGTCAAACTACGAGAAAATATCCACAAAATAGCCCGCTTCAATTTCTCCCCATTTTCCTTGTATAGCTCCCTTTAGAGGTGAACGTAATCGGGCGCCTCCTGGTATCTGCTCCGATTCAGGCACGGACAGCCGCAAATGAAGTTTTCTGCAATTCTATAAACCCATAGGGTCAAACTACGAGAAAATATCCAAAAAATGACCCGCTTCAATTTTTCCCCATTTTCCTTGTATAGCTCCCTTTAGAGGTAAACGTAATCGGGCGTTCTCTGGTATCTGCTCGGATTCAGGCACGGACAGCCACAAATGAACTTTTCTGCAATTCTATAAACCCATAGGGTCAAACTACGAGAAAATATCCACAAACGGCCCGCTTCAATTTCTCCCCATATTCCTTGTTTAGCTCCCTTTAGAGGTAAACGTAATCGGGCGTCCCCTGGTATCTGCTCCGATTTAGGCACGGACAGCCGCAAATAAAGTTTTCTGCAATTCTATAAACCCATAGGGTCAAACTACGAGAAAATATCAACAAAAAGGCCCGCTTCAATTTTTCCCCATTTCCTTGTATAGCTCCCTTTAGAGGTAAACGTAATCGGGCGTCTCCTGGTATCTGCTCCGATTCATTCACGGACAGCCGCAAATGAAGTTTTCTGCAATTCTATAAACCCACAGGGTCAAACTACGAGAAAATATCCACAAAACGGCCAGCTTCAATTTCTCCCCATTTTCCTTGTATAGCTCCCTTTTGAGGTAAACGTAATCGGGCGCCTCCTGGTATCTTCTCCGATTCAGGCACGGACAGCCGCAAATGAAGTTTTCTGCAACTCTATAAACCCATAGGGTCAAACTTCGAGAAAATATCGACAAAACAGCCCGCTTAAATTTTTCCCCATTTTCCTTGTATAGCTCCCTTTAGAGGTGAACGTAATCGGGCGCCTCCTGGTATCTGCTCCGATTCAGGCACGGACAGCCGCAAATGAAGTTTTCTGCAATTCTATAAACCCATAGGGTCAAACTACGAGAAAATAACCAAAAAACGGTCCGCTTCAATTTTTACCCATTTTCCTTGTATAGCTCCTTTTAGAGGTAAACGTAATCGGGCGTTCTCTGGTATCTGCTCTGATTCAGGCACGGACAGCCGCAAATGAAGATCGGGGGTCCCCCGGTATCAGCTCCGATTCAGGCACGGACAGCCCCAAATGAACTTTTCTGCAATTCTATAAACTCATAGGGTCAAACTACGAGAAAATATCCACAAAACGGCCAGCTTCAATTTCTCCCCATTTTCCTTGTATAGCTCCCTTTAGAGGTAAACGTAATCGGGCGCCTCCTGGTATCTGCTCCGATTCAGGCACGGACAGCCGCAAATGAAGTTTTCTGCAATTCTATAAACCCATAGGGTCAAACTACGAGAAAATATCAACAAAAAGGCCTGCTTCAATTTTTTCCCATTTTCCAAGTATAGCTCCCTTTAGAGGTAAACGTAATCGAGCGTCTCCTGGTATCTGCTCCGATTCAGGCACGGACAGCCGCAAATGAAGTTTTCTGCAATTCTATAAACCCATAGGGTCAAACTACGAGAAAATATCCACAAAACGGCCCGCTTCAATTTTTCCCCATTTTCCTTGTATAGCTCCCTTTAGAGGTAAACGTAATCGGGCGTCCCCTGGTATCTACTCTGATTCAGGCACGGGCAGCCGCAAATGAAGTTTTCTGCAATTCTATAAACCCATAGGGTCAAACTACGAGAAAATATCAACAAAAAGGCCCGCTTCAATTTTTTCCCATTTTCCAAGTATAGCTCCCTTTAGAGGTAAACGTAATCGAGCGTCTCCTGGTATCTGCTCAGATTCAGGCACGGACAGCCGCAAATGAAGATTTCTGCAATTCTATAAACCCATAGGGTCAAACTACGAGAAAATATCCACAAAACGGCACGCTTCAATTTTTCCCCATTTTCCTTGTATAGCTCCCTTTAGAGGTAAACGTAATCGGGCGTCCCGTGGTATCTGCTCTGATTCAGGTATGGACAGCCCCAAATGAACTTTTCTGCAATTCTATAAACCCATAGGGTCAAACTACGAGAAAATATCCACAAAACGGCCCGCTTCAATTTCTCCCCATTTTCCTTGTATAGTTCCCTTTATAGGTAAACGTAATCGGGCGCCTCCTGGCATCTGCTCTGATTCAGGCATGGACAGCCGCAAATGAAGTTTTCTGCAACTCTATAAACCCATAGGGTCAAACTACGAGAAAATATCCACAAAACGGCCCGCTTCAATTTCTCCCCATTTTCCTTGTATAGCTCACTTTAGAGGTAAACGTAATCGGGCGCCTTCTGGTATCTGCTCCGATTCAGGCACGGACAGCCGCAAATGAACTTTTCTGCAATTCTATAAACCCATAGGGTCAAACTACGAGAAAATATCCACAAAACGGCCAGCTTCAATTTCTCCTCATTTTCCTTGTATAGCTCCCTTTAGAGGTAAACGTAATCGGGCGTCTCCTCGTATCTGCTCTGATTCAGGCACAAACAGCCGCAAATGAAGTTTTATGCAACTCTATAAACCCATAGGGTCAAACTACGAGAAAATATCCACAAAATAGCCCGCTTCAATTTCTCCCCATTTTCCTTGTATAGCTCCCTTTAGAGGTGAACGTAATCGGGCGCCTCCTGGTATCTGCTCCGATTCAGGCACGGACAGCCGCAAATGAAGTTTTCTGCAATTCTATAAACCCATAGGGTCAAACTACGAGAAAATATCCAAAAAACGGCCCGCTTCAATTTTTCCCCATTTTCCTTGTATACCCTTTAGAGGTAAACGTAATCGGGCGTTCTCTGGTATCTGCTCTGATTCAGGCACGGACAGCCGCAAATGAACTTTTCTACAATTCTATAAACCCATAGGGTCAAACTACGAGAAAATATCCACAAACGGCCCGCTTCAATTTCTCCCCATATTCCTTGTATAGCTCCCTTTAGAGGTAAACGTAATCGGGCGTCCCCTGGTATCTGCTCCGATTTAGGCACGGACAGTCCCAAATGATCTTTTCTGTAATTCTATAAACCCATAGGGTCAAACTACGAGAAAATATCCACAAAATGGCACGCTTCAATTTTTCTCCATTTTCCTTGTATAGCTCCCTTTAGAGGTAAACGTAATCGGGCATTCCCTGGTATCTGCTCCGATTCAGGCACGGACAGCCCCAAATGAACTTTTCTGCAATTCTATAAACCCATAGGGTCAAACTACGAGAAAATATCCACAAAATGGCCCGCTTCAATTTTTCCCCATTTTCCTTGTATAGTTCCCTTTAGAGGTAACGTAATCGGGGGTCCCCCGGTATCAGCTCCGATTCAGGCACGGACAGCCCCAAATGAACTTTTCTGCAATTCTATAAACTCATAGGGTCAAACTACGAGAAAATATCCACAAAACGGCCCGCTTCAATTTCTCCCCATTTTCCTTGTATAGCTCCCTTTAGAGGTAAACGTAATCGGGCGCCTCCTGGTATCTGCTCCGATTCAGGCACGGACAGCCGCAAATGAAGTTTTCTGCAATTCTATAAACCCACAGGGTCAAACTACGAGAAATTATCAACAAAAAGGCCCGCTTCAATTTTTTCCCATTTTCCAAGTATAGCTCCCTTTAGAGGTAAACGTAATCGAGCGTCTCCTGGTATCTGCTCCGATTCAGGCACGGACAGCCGCAAATGAAGTTTTCTTCAATTCTATAAACCCATAGGGTCAAACTACGAGAAAATATCCACAAAATAGCCCGCTTCAATTTCTCCCCATTTTCCTTGTATAGCTCCCTTTAGAGGTGAACGTAATCGGGCGCCTCCTGGTATCTGCTCCGATTCAAGCACGGACAGCCGCAAATGAAGTTTTCTGCAATTCTATAAACCCATAGGGTCAAACTACGAGAAAATATCCAAAAAACTGCCCGCTTCAATTTCTCCCCATTTTCCTTGTATAGCTCCCTTTAGAGGTAAACGTAATCGGGCGTCCCCTGGTATCTGCTCCGATTTAGGCACGGACAGTCCCAAATGATCTTTTCTGTAATTCTATAAACCCATAGGGTCAAACTACGAGAAAATATCCACAAAACGGCACGCTTCAATTTTTCTCCATTTTCCTTGTATAGCTCCCTTTAGAGGTAAACGTAATCGGGCATTCCCTGGTATCTGCTCCGATTCAGGCACGGACAGCCCCAAATGAACTTTTCTGCAATTCTATAAACCCATAGGGTCAAACTACGAGAAAATATCCACAAAATGGCCCGCTTCAATTTTTCCCCATTTTCCTTGTATAGTTCCCTTTAGAGGTAACGTAATCGGGGGTCCCCCGGTATCAGCTCCGATTCAGGCACGGACAGCCCCAAATGAACTTTTCTGCAATTCTATAAACTCATAGGGTCAAACTACGAGAAAATATCCACAAAACGGCCCGCTTCAATTTCTCCCCATTTTCCTTGTATAGCTCCCTTTAGAGGTAAACGTAATCGGGCGCCTCCTGGTATCTGCTCTGATTCAGGCACGGACAGCCGCAAATGAAGTTTTCTGCAATTCTATAAACCCACAGGGTCAAACTACGAGAAAATATCAACAAAAAGGCCCGATTCAATTTTTTCCCATTTTCCAAGTATAGCTCCCTTTAGAGGTAAACGTAATCGAGCGTCTCCTGGTATCTGCTCCGATTCAGGCACGGACAGCCGCAAATGAAGTTTTCTGCAATTCTATAAACCCACAGGGTCAAACTACGAGAAAATATCCACAAAATAGCCCGCTTCAATTTCTCCCCATTTTCCTTGTATAGCTCCCTTTAGAGGTGAACGTAATCGGGCGCCTCCTGGTATCTGCTCCGATTCAAGCACGGACAGCCGCAAATGAAGTTTTCTGCAATTCTATAAACCCATAGGGTCAAACTACGAGAAAATATCCAAAAAACTGCCCGCTTCAATTTTTCCCCATTTTCCTTGTATAGCTCCCTTTAGAGGTAAACGTAATCGGGCGTTCTCTGGTATCTGCTCTGATTCAGGCACGGACAGCCGCAAATGAACTTTTCTGCAATTCTATAAACCCATAGGGTCAAACTACGAGAAAATATCCACAAACAGCCCGCTTCAATTTCTCCCCATATTCCTTGTATAGCTCCCTTTAGAGGTAAACGTAATCGGGCGTCCCCTGGTATCTGCTCCGATTTAGGCACGGACAGTCCCAAATGATCTTTTCTGCAATTCTATAAACCCATAGGGTCAAACTACGAGAAAATATCCACAAAACGGCACGCTTCAATTTTGCTCCATTTTCCTTGTATAGCTCCCTTTAGAGGTAAACGTAATCGGGCATTCCCTGGTATCTGCTCCGATTCAGACACGGACAGCCCCAAATGAACTTTTCGGCAATTCTATAAACCCATAGGGTCAAACTACGAGAAAATATCCAAAAAACGACCCGCTTCAATTTTTCCCCATTTTCCTTGTATAGTTCCCTTTAGAGGTAACGTAATCGGGGGTCCCCCGGTATCAGCTCCGATTCAGGCACGGACAGCTCCAAATGAACTTTTCTGCAATTCTATAAACTCATAGGGTCAAACTACGAGAAAATATCCACAAAACGGCCCGCTTCAATTTTTCCCCATTTTCCTTGTATAGCTCACTTTAGAGGTAAACGTAATCGGGCGTTCTCTGGTATCTGCTCTGATTCAGGCACGGACAGCCGCAAATGAAGTTTTCTGCAACTCTATAAACCCATAGGGTCAAACTACGAGAAAATATCCACAAACGGCCCGCTTCAATTTCTCCCCATATTCCTTGTATAGCTCCCTTTAGAGGTAAACGTAATCGGGCGTCCCCTGGTATCTGCTCCGATTTAGGCACGGACAGTCCCAAATGATCTTTTCTGCAATTCTATAAACCCATAGGGTCAAACTACGAGAAAATATCCACAAAACGGCACGCTTCAATTTTTCTCCATTTTCCTTGTATAGCTCCCTTTAGAGGTAAACGTAATCGGGCATTCCCTGGTATCTGCTCCGATTCAGGCACGGACAGCCCCAAATGAACTTTTCGGCAATTCTATAAACCCATAGGGTCAAACTACGAGAAAATATCCACAAAACGGCCCGCTTCAATTTTTCCCCATTTTCCTTGTATAGTTCCCTTTAGAGGTAACGTAATCGGGGGTCCCCCGGTATCAGCTCCGATTCAGGCACGGACAGCCCCAAATGAACTTTTCTGCAATTCTATAAACTCATAGGGTCAAACTACGAGAAAATATCCACAAAACGGCCCGCTTCAATTTTTCCCCATTTTCCTTGTATAGCTCCCTTTAGAGGTAAACGTAATCGGGCGTCCCCTGGTATCTGCTCTGATTCAGGCATGGACAGCCCCAAATGAACTTTTCTGCAATTCTATAAACCCATAGGGTCAAACTACGAGAAAATATCCACAAAACGGCCCGCTTCAATTTCTCCCCATTTTCCTTGTATAGCTCACTTTAGAGGTAAACGTAATCGGGCGCCTTCTCGTATCTGCTCCGATTCAGGCACGGACAGCCGCAAATGAACTTTTCTGCAATTCTATAAACCCATAGGGTCAAACTACGAGAAAATATCCACAAAACGGCCCGCTTCAATTTTTCCCCATTTTCCTTGTATAGTTCCCTTTAGAGGTAAACGTAATCGGGCGCCTCCTGGTATCTGCTCCGATTCAGGCACGGACAGCCGCAAATGAAGTTTTCTGCAATTCTATAAACCCACAGGGTCAAACTACGAGAAAATATCAACAAAAAGGCCCGCTTCAATTTTTTCCCATTTTCCAAGTATAGCTCCCTTTAGAGGTAAACGTAATCGAGCGTCTCCTGGTATCTGCTCCGATTCAGGCACGGACAGCCGCAAATGAAGTTTTCTGCAATTCTATAAACCCACAGGGTCAAACTACGAGAAAATATCCACAAAATAGCCCGCTTCAATTTCTCCCCATTTTCCTTGTATAGCTCCCTTTAGAGGTGAACGTAATCGGGCGCCTCCTGGTATCTGCTCCGATTCAAGCACGGACAGCCACAAATGAAGTTTTCTGCAATTCTATAAACCCATAGGGTCAAACTACGAGAAAATATCCAAAAAACGGCCCGCTTCAATTTTTCCCCATTTTCCTTGTATAGCTCCCTTTAGAGGTAAACGTAATCGGGCGTTCTCTGGTATCTGCTCTGATTCAGGCACGGACAGCCGCAAATGAACTTTTCTGCAATTCTATAAACCCATAGGGTCAAACTACGAGAAAATATCCACAAACGGCCCGCTTCAATTTCTCCCCATATTCCTTGTATAGCTCACTTTAGAGGTAAACGTAATCGGGCGCCTTCTGGTATCTGCTCCGATTCAGGCACGGACAGCCGCAAATGAACTTTTCTGCAATTCTATAAACCCATAGGGTCAAACTACGAGAAAATATCCACAAAACGGCCGCTTCAATTTTTCCCCATTTTCCTTGTATAGCTCCCTTTAGAGGTAAACGTAATCGGGCGTCCCCTGGTATCTGCTCTGATTCAGGCATGGACAACCCCTAATGAACTTTTCTGCAATTCTATAAACCCATAGGGTCAAACTACGAGAAAATATCCACAAAACAGCCCGCGTCAATTTCTCCCCATTTTCCTTGTATAGCTCACTTTAGAGGTAAACGTAATCGGGCGCATTCTGGTATCTGCTCCGATTCAGGCACGGACAGCCGCAAATGAAGTTTTCTGCAACTCTATAAACCCATAGGGTCAAACTACGAGAAAATATCCACAAAACGGCCCGCTTCAATTTTTCCCCATTTTCCTTGTATAGTTCCCTTTAGAGGTAACGTAATCGGGGGTCCCCCGGTATCAGCTCCGATTCAGGCACGGACAGCTCCAAATGATCTTTTCTGCAATTCTATAAACTCATAGGGTCAAACTACGAGAAAATATCCACAAAACGGCCCGCTTCAATTTCTCCCCATATTCCTTGTATAGCTCACTTTAGAGGTAAACGTAATCGGGCGCCTTCTGGTATCTGCTCCGATTCAGGCACGGACAGCCGCAAATGAACTTTTCTGCAATTCTATAAACCCATAGGGTCAAACTACGAGAAAATATCCACAAAACGGCCCGCTTCAATTTTTCCCCATTTTCCTTGTATAGCTCCCTTTAGAGGTAAACGTAATCGGGCGTCCCCTAGTATCTGCTCTGATTCAGGCATGGACAACCCCTAATGAACTTTTCTGCAATTCTATAAACCCATAGGGTCAAACTACGAGAAAATATCCACAAAACGGCCCGCTTCAATTTTTCCCCATTTTCCTTGTATAGCTCACTTTAGAGGTAAACGTAATCGGGCGTTCTCTGGTATCTGCTCTGATTCAGGCACGGACAGCCGCAAATGAAGTTTTCTGCAACTCTATAAACCCATAGGGTCAAACTACGAGAAAATATCCACAAACGGCCCGCTTCAATTTCTTCCCATATTCCTTGTATAGCTCCCTTTAGAGGTAAACGTAATCGGGCGTCCCCTGGTATCTGCTCCGATTTAGGCACGGACAGTCCCAAATGATCTTTTCTGCAATTCTATAAACCCATAGGGTCAAACTACGAGAAAATATCCACAAAACGGCACGCTTCAATTTTTCTCCATTTTCCTTGTATAGCTCCCTTTAGAGGTAAACGTAATCGGGCATTCCCTGGTATCTGCTCCGATTCAGGCACGGACAGCCCCAAATGAACTTTTCGGCAATTCTATAAACCCATAGGGTCAAACTACGAGAAAATATCCACAAAACGGCCCGCTTCAATTTTTCCCCATTTTCCTTGTATAGTTCCCTTTAGAGGTAACGTAATCGGGGGTCCCCCGGTATCAGCTCCGATTCAGGCACGGACAGCCCCAAATGAACTTTTCTGCAATTCTATAAACTCATAGGGTCAAACTACGAGAAAATATCCACAAAACGGCCCGCTTCAATTTTTCCCCATTTTCCTTGTATAGCTCCCTTTAGAGGTAAACGTAATCGGGCGTCCCCTGGTATCTGCTCTGATTCAGGCATGGACAGCCCCAAATGAACTTTTCTGCAATTCTATAAACCCATAGGGTCAAACTACGAGAAAATATCCACAAAACGGCCCGCTTCAATTTCTCCCCATTTTCCTTGTATAGCTCACTTTAGAGGTAAACGTAATCGGGCGCCTTCTCGTATCTGCTCCGATTCAGGCACGGACAGCCGCAAATGAACTTTTCTGCAATTCTATAAACCCATAGGGTCAAACTACGAGAAAATATCCACAAAACGGCCCGCTTCAATTTTTCCCCATTTTCCTTGTATAGTTCCCTTTAGAGGTAAACGTAATCGGGCGCCTCCTGGTATCTGCTCCGATTCAGGCACGGACAGCCGCAAATGAAGTTTTCTGCAATTCTATAAACCCACAGGGTCAAACTACGAGAAAATATCAACAAAAAGGCCCGCTTCAATTTTTTCCCATTTTCCAAGTATAGCTCCCTTTAGAGGTAAACGTAATCGAGCGACTCCTGGTATCTGCTCCGATTCAGGCACGGACAGCCGCAAATGAAGTTTTCTGCAATTCTATAAACCCACAGGGTCAAACTACGAGAAAATATCCACAAAATAGCCCGCTTCAATTTCTCCCCATTTTCCTTGTATAGCTCCCTTTAGAGGTGAACGTAATCGGGCGCCTCCTGGTATCTGCTCCGATTCAAGCACGGACAGCCGCAAATGAAGTTTTCTGCAATTCTATAAACCCATAGGGTCAAACTACGAGAAAATATCCAAAAAACGGCCCGCTTCAATTTTTCCCCATTTTCCTTGTATAGCTCCCTTTAGAGGTAAACGTAATCGGGCGTTCTCTGGTATCTGCTCTGATTCAGGCACGGACAGCCACAAATGAACTTTTCTGCAATTCTATAAACCCATAGGGTCAAACTACGAGAAAATATCCACAAACGGCCCGCTTCAATTTCTCCCCATATTCCTTGTATAGCTCACTTTAGAGGTAAACGTAATCGGGCGCCTTCTGGTATCTGCTCCGATTCAGGCACGGACAGCCGCAAATGAACTTTTCTGCAATTCTATAAACCCATAGGGTCAAACTACGAGAAAATATCCACAAAACGGCCTGCTTCAATTTTTCCCCATTTTCCTTGTATAGCTCCCTTTAGAGGTAAACGTAATCGGGCGTCCCCTGGTATCTGCTCTGATTCAGGCATGGACAACCCCTAATGAACTTTTCTGCAATTCTATAAACCCATAGGGTCAAACTACGAGAAAATATCCACAAAACAGCCCGCTTCAATTTCTCCCCATTTTCCTTGTATAGCTCACTTTAGAGGTAAACGTAATCGGGCGCATTCTGGTATCTGCTCCGATTCAGGCACGGACAGCCGCAAATGAAGTTTTCTGCAACTCTATAAACCCATAGGGTCAAACTACGAGAAAATATCCACAAAACGGCCCGCTTCAATTTCTCCCCATTTTCCTTGTATAGCTCACTTTAGAGGTAAACGTAATCGGGCGCCTTCTGGTATCTGCTCTGATTCAGGCACGGACAGCCGCAAATGAAGTTTTCTGCAACTCTATAAACCAATAGGGTCAAACTACAAGAAAATATCCACAAAATAGCCCGCTTCAATTTCTCCCCATTTTCCTTGTATAGCTCCCTTTAGAGGTGAACGTAATCGGGCGCCTCCTGGTATCTGCTCCGATTCAAGCACGGACAGCCGCAAATGAAGTTTTCTGCAATTCTATAAACCCATAGGGTCAAACTACGAGAAAATATCCAAAAAACGGCCCGCTTCAATTTTTCCCCATTTTCCTTGTATAGCTCCCTTTAGAGGTAAACGTAATCGGGCATTCCCTGGTATCTGCTCCGATTCAGGCACGGACAGCCGCAAATGAACTTTTCTGCAATTCTATAAACCCATAGGGTCAAACTACGAGAAAATATCCACAAACGGCCCGCTTCAATTTCTCCCCATATTCCTTGTATAGCTCACTTTAGAGGTAAACGTAATCGGGCGCCTTCTGGTATCTGCTCCGATTCAGGCACGGACAGCCGCAAATGAACTTTTCTGCAATTCTATAAACCCATAGGGTCAAACTACGAGAAAATATCCACAAAACGGCCCGCTTCAATTTTTCCCCATTTTCCTTGTATAGCTCCCTTTAGAGGTAAACGTAATCGGGCGTCCCCTGGTATCTGCTCTGATTCAGGCATGGACAACCCCTAATGAACTTTTCTGCAATTCTATAAACCCATAGGGTCAAACTACGAGAAAATATCCACAAAACGGCCCGCTTCAATTTCTCCCCATTTTCCTTGTATAGCTCACTTTAGAGGTAAACGTAATCGGGCGCATTCTGGTATCTGCTCCGATTCAGGCACGGACAGCCGCAAATGAAGTTTTCTGCAACTCTATAAACCCATAGGGTCAAACTACGAGAAAATATCCACAAAACGGCCCGCTTCAATTTCTCCCCATTTTCCTTGTATAGCTCACTTTAGAGGTAAACGTAATCGGGCGCCTTCTGGTATCTGCTCTGATTCAGGCACGGACAGCCGCAAATGAAGTTTTCTACAACTCTATAAACCAATAGGGTCAAACTACGAGAAAATATCCACAAAATAGCCCGCTTCAATTTCTCCCCATTTTCCTTGTATAGCTCCCTTTAGAGGTGAACGTAATCGGGCGCCTCCTGGTATCTGCTCCGATTCAAGCACGGACAGCCGCAAATGAAGTTTTCTGCAATTCTATAAACCCATAGGGTCAAACTACGAGAAAATATCCAAAAAACGGCCCGCTTCAATTTTTCCCCATTTTCCTTGTATAGCTCCCTTTAGAGGTAAACGTAATCGGGCATTCCCTGGTATCTGCTCCGATTCAGGCATGGACAGCCCCAAATGAACTTTTCGGCAATTCTATAAACCCATAGGGTCAAACTACGAGAAAATATCCACAAAACGGCCCGTTTCAATTTCTCCCCATTTTCCTTGTATAGCTCACTTTAGAGGTAAACGTAATCGGGCGTTCTCTGGTATCTGCTCCGATTCAGGCACGGACAGCCGCAAATGAAGTTTTCTGCAACTCTATAAACCCATAGGGTCAAACTACGAGAAAATATCCACAAACGGCCCGCTTCAATTTCTCCCCATATTCCTTGTATAGCTCCCTTTAGAGGTAAACGTAATCGGGCGTCCCCTGGTATCTGCTCCGATTTAGGCACGGACAGTCCCAAATGATCTTTTCTGCAATTCTATAAACCCATAGGGTCAAACTACGAGAAAATATCCACAAAACGGCACGCTTCAATTTTTCTCCATTTTCCTTGTATAGCTCCCTTTAGAGGTAAACGTAATCGGGCATTCCCTGGTATCTGCTCCGATTCAGGCACGGACAGCCCCAAATGAACTTTTCGGCAATTCTATAAACCCATAGGGTCAAACTACAAGAAAATATCCACAAAACGGCCCGCTTCAATTTTTCCCCATTTTCCTTGTATAGTTCCCTTTAGAGGTAACGTAATCGGGGGTCCCCCGGTATCAGCTCCGATTCAGGCACGGACAGCCCCAAATGAACTTTTCTGCAATTCTATAAACTCATAGGGTCAAACTACGAGAAAATATCCACAAAACGGCCCGCTTCAATTTTTCCCCATTTTCCTTGTATAGCTCCCTTTAGAGGTAAACGTAATCGGGCGTCCCCTGGTATCTGCTCTGATTCAGGTATGGACAGCCCCAAATGAACTTTTTTGCAATTCTATAAACCCATAGGGTCAAACTACGAGAAAATATCCACAAAACGGCCCGCTTCAATTTCTCCCCATTTTCCTTGTATAGCTCACTTTAGAGGTAAACGTAATCGGGCGCCTTCTGGTATCTGCTCCGATTCAGGCACGGACAGCCGCAAATGAACTTTTCTGCAATTCTATAAACCCATAGGGTCAAACTACGAGAAAATATCCACAAAACGGCCCGCTTCAATTTCTCCCCATTTTCCTTGTATAGCTCACTTTAGAGGTAAACGTAATCGGGCGCCTTCTGGTATCTGCTCCGATTCAGGCACGGACAGCCGCAAATGAACTTTTCTGCAATTCTATAAACCCATAGGGTCAAACTACGAGAAAATATCCACAAAACGGCCCGCTTCAATTTTTCCCCATTTTCCTTGTATAGTTCCCTTTAGAGGTAAACGTAATCGGGCGCCTCCTGGTATCTGCTCCGATTCAGGCACGGACAGCCGCAAATGAAGTTTTCTGCAATTCTATAAACCCACAGGGTCAAACTACGAGAAAATATCAACAAAAAGGCCCGCTTCAATTTTTTCCCATTTTCCAACTATAGCTCCCTTTAGAGGTAAACGTAATCGAGCGTCTCCTGGTATCTGCTCCGATTCAGGCACGGACAACCGCAAATGAAGTTTTCTGCAATTCTATAAACCCACAGGGTCAAACTACGAGAAAATATCCACAAAATAGCCCGCTTCAATTTCTCCCCATTTTCCTTGTATAGCTCCCTTTAGAGGTGAACGTAATCGGGCGCCTCCTGGTATCTGCTCCGATTCAAGCACGGACAGCCGCAAATGAAGTTTTCTGCAATTCTATAAACCCATAGGGTCAAACTACGAGAAAATATCCAAAAAACGGCTCGCTTCAATTTTTCCCCATTTTCCTTGTATAGCTCCCTTTAGAGGTAAACGTAATCGGGCGTTCTCTGGTATCTGCTCTGATTCAGGCACGGACAGCCGCAAATGAACTTTTCTGCAATTCTATAAACCCATAGGGTCAAACTACGAGAAAATATCCACAAACGGCCCGCATCAATTTCTCCCCATATTCCTTGTATAGCTCACTTTAGAGGTAAACGTAATCGGGCGCCTTCTGGTATCTGCTCCGATTCAGGCACGGACAGCCGCAAATGAACTTTTCTGCAATTCTATAAACCCATAGGGTCAAACTATGAGAAAATATCCACAAAACGGCCCGCTTCAATTTTTCCCCATTTTCCTTGTATAGCTCCCTTTAGAGGTAAACGTAATCGGGCGTCCCCTGGTATCTGCTCTGATTCAGGCATGGACAACCCCTAATGAACTTTTCTGCAATTCTATAAACCCATAGGGTCAAACTACGAGAAAATATCCACAAAACGGCCCGCTTCAATTTCTCCCCATTTTCCTTGTATAGCTCACTTTAGAGGTAAACGTAATCGGGCGCATTCTGGTATCTGCTCCGATTCAGGCACGGACAGCCGCAAATGAAGTTTTCTGCAACTCTATAAACCCATAGGGTCAAACTACGAGAAAATATCCACAAAACGGCCCGCTTCAATTTCTCCCCATTTTCCTTGTATAGCTCACTTTAGAGGTAAACGTAATCGGGCGCCTTCTGGTATCTGCTCTGATTCAGGCACGGACAGCCGCAAATGAAGTTTTCTGCAACTCTATAAACCAATAGGGTCAAACTACGAGAAAATATCCACAAAATACCCCGCTTCAATTTCTCCCCATTTTCCTTGTATAGCTCCCTTTAGAGGTGAACGTAATCGGGCGCCTCCTGGTATCTGCTCCGATTCAAGCACGGACAGCCGCAAATGAAGTTTTCTGCAATTCTATAAACCCATAGGGTCAAACTACGAGAAAATATCCAAAAAATGGCCCGCTTCAATTTTTCCCCATTTTCCTTGTATAGCTCCCTTTAGCGGTAAACGTAATCGGGCGTTCTCTGGTATCTGCTCTGATTCAGGCACGGACAGCCGCAAATGAACTTTTCTGCAATTCTATAAACCCATAGGGTCAAACTACGAGAAAATATCCACAAACTGCCCGCTTCAATTTCTCCCCATATTCCATGTATAGCTCCCTTTAGAGGTAAACGTAATCGGGCGTCCCCTGGTATCTGCTCCGATTTAGGCACGGATAGCCGCAAATGAAGTTTTCTGCAACTCTATAAACCAATAGGGTCAAACTACAAGAAAATATCCACAAAATAGCCCGCTTCAATTTCTCCCCATTTTCCTTGTATAGCTCCCTTTAGAGGTGAACGTAATCGGGCGCCTCCTGGTATCTGCTCCGATTCAAGCACGGACAGCCGCAAATGAAGTTTTCTGCAATTCTATAAACCCATAGGGTCAAACTACGAGAAAATATCCAAAAAACGGCCCGCTTCAATTTTTCCCCATTTTCCTTGTATAGCTCCCTTTAGAGGTAAACGTAATCGGGCATTCCCTGGTATCTGCTCCGATTCAGGCACGGACAGCCGCAAATGAACTTTTCTGCAATTCTATAAACCCATAGGGTCAAACTACGAGAAAATATCCACAAACGGCCCGCTTCAATTTCTCCCCATATTCCTTGTATAGCTCACTTTAGAGGTAAACGTAATCGGGCGCCTTCTGGTATCTGCTCCGATTCAGGCACGGACAGCCGCAAATGAACTTTTCTGCAATTCTATAAACCCATAGGGTCAAACTACGAGAAAATATCCACAAAACGGCCCGCTTCAATTTTTCCCCATTTTCCTTGTATAGCTCCCTTTAGAGGTAAACGTAATCGGGCGTCCCCTGGTATCTGCTCTGATTCAGGCATGGACAACCCCTAATGAACTTTTCTGCAATTCTATAAACCCATAGGGTCAAACTACGAGAAAATATCCACAAAACGGCCCGCTTCAATTTCTCCCCATTTTCCTTGTATAGCTCACTTTAGAGGTAAACGTAATCGGGCGCATTCTGGTATCTGCTCCGATTCAGGCACGGACAGCCGCAAATGAAGTTTTCTGCAACTCTATAAACCCATAGGGTCAAACTACGAGAAAATATCCACAAAACGGCCCGCTTCAATTTCTCCCCATTTTCCTTGTATAGCTCACTTTAGAGGTAAACGTAATCGGGCGCCTTCTGGTATCTGCTCTGATTCAGGCACGGACAGCCGCAAATGAAGTTTTCTACAACTCTATAAACCAATAGGGTCAAACTACGAGAAAATATCCACAAAATAGCCCGCTTCAATTTCTCCCCATTTTCCTTGTATAGCTCCCTTTAGAGGTGAACGTAATCGGGCGCCTCCTGGTATCTGCTCCGATTCAAGCACGGACAGCCGCAAATGAAGTTTTCTGCAATTCTATAAACCCATAGGGTCAAACTACGAGAAAATAACCAAAAAACGGCCCGCTTCAATTTTTCCCCATTTTCCTTGTATAGCTCCCTTTAGAGGTAAACGTAATCGGGCATTCCCTGGTATCTGCTCCGATTCAGGCATGGACAGCCCCAAATGAACTTTTCGGCAATTCTATAAACCCATAGGGTCAAACTACGAGAAAATATCCACAAAACGGCCCGCTTCAATTTCTCCCCATTTTCCTTGTATAGCTCACTTTAGAGGTAAACGTAATCGGGCGTTCTCTGGTATCTGCTCCGATTCAGGCACGGACAGCCAAAAATGAAGTTTTCTGCAACTCTATAAACCCATAGGGTCAAACTACGAGAAAATATCCACAAACGGCCCGCTTCAATTTCTCCCCATATTCCTTGTATAGCTCCCTTTAGAGGTAAACGTAATCGGGCGTCCCCTGGTATCTGCTCCGATTTAGGCACGGACAGTCCCAAATGATCTTTTCTGCAATTCTATAAACCCATAGGGTCAAACTACGAGAAAATATCCACAAAACGGCACGCTTCAATTTTTCTCCATTTTCCTTGTATAGCTCCCTTTAGAGGTAAACGTAATCGGGCATTCCCTGGTATCTGCTCCGATTCAGGCACGGACAGCCCCAAATGAACTTTTCGGCAATTCTATAAACCCATAGGGTCAAACTACGAGAAAATATCCACAAAACGGCCCGCTTCAATTTTTCCCCATTTTCCTTGTATAGTTCCCTTTAGAGGTAACGTAATCGGGGGTCCCCCGGTATCAGCTCCGATTCAGGCACGGACAGCCCCAAATGAACTTTTCTGCAATTCTATAAACTCATAGGGTCAAACTACGAGAAAATATCCACAAAACGGCCCGCTTCAATTTTTCCCCATTTTCCTTGTATAGCTCCCTTTAGAGGTAAACGTAATCGGGCGTCCCCTGGTATCTGCTCTGATTCAGGTATGGACAGCCCCAAATGAACTTTTCTGCAATTCTATAAACCCATAGGGTCAAACTACGAGAAAATATCCACAAAACGGCCCGCTTCAATTTCTCCCCATTTTCCTTGTATAGCTCACTTTAGAGGTAAACGTAATCGGGCGCCTTCTGGTATCTGCTCCGATTCAGGCACGGACAGCCGCAAATGAACTTTTCTGCAATTCTATAAACCCATAGGGTCAAACTACGAGAAAATATCCACAAAACGGCCCGCTTCAATTTTTCCCCATTTTCCTTGTATAGTTCCCTTTAGAGGTAAACGTAATCGGGCGCCTCCTGGTATCTGCTCCGATTCAGGCACGGACAGCCGCAAATGAAGTTTTCTGCAATTCTATAAACCCACAGGGTCAAACTACGAGAAAATATCAACAAAAAGGCCCGCTTCAATTTTTTCCCATTTTCCAAGTATAGCTCCCTTTAGAGGTAAACGTAATCGAGCGTCTCCTGGTATCTGCTCCGATTCAGGCACGGACAACCGCAAATGAAGTTTTCTGCAATTCTATAAACCCACAGGGTCAAACTACGAGAAAATATCCACAAAATAGCCCGCTTCAATTTCTCCCCATTTTCCTTGTATAGCTCCCTTTAGAGGTGAACGTAATCGGGCGCCTCCTGGTATCTGCTCCGATTCAAGCACGGACAGCCGCAAATGAAGTTTTCTGCAATTCTATAAACCCATAGGGTCAAACTACGAGAAAATATCCAAAAAACGGCTCGCTTCAATTTTTCCCCATTTTCCTTGTATAGCTCCCTTTAGAGGTAAACGTAATCGGGCGTTCTCTGGTATCTGCTCTGATTCAGGCACGGACAGCCGCAAATGAACTTTTCTGCAATTCTATAAACCCATAGGGTCAAACTACGAGAAAATATCCACAAACGGCCCGCATCAATTTCTCCCCTTATTCCTTGTATAGCTCACTTTAGAGGTAAACGTAATCGGGCGCCTTCTGGTATCTGCTCCGATTCAGGCACGGACAGCCGCAAATGAACTTTTCTGCAATTCTATAAACCCATAGGGTCAAACTATGAGAAAATATCCACAAAACGGCCCGCTTCAATTTTTCCCCATTTTCCTTGTATAGCTCCCTTTAGAGGTAAACGTAATCGGGCGTCCCCTGGTATCTGCTCTGATTCAGGCATGGACAACCCCTAATGAACTTTTCTGCAATTCTATAAACCCATAGGGTCATCAAACTACGAGAAAATATCCACAAAACGGCCCGCTTCAATTTCTCCCCATTTTCCTTGTATAGCTCACTTTAGAGGTAAACGTAATCGGGCGCATTCTGGTATCTGCTCCGATTCAGGCACGGACAGCCGCAAATGAAGTTTTCTGCAACTCTATAAACCCATAGGGTCAAACTACGAGAAAATATCCACAAAACGGCCCGCTTCAATTTCTCCCCATTTTCCTTGTATAGCTCACTTTAGAGGTAAACGTAATCGGGCGCCTTCTGGTATCTGCTCTGATTCAGGCACGGACAGCCGCAAATGAAGTTTTCTGCAACTCTATAAACCAATAGGGTCAAACTACGAGAAAATATCCACAAAATACCCCGCTTCAATTTCTCCCCATTTTCCTTGTATAGCTCCCTTTAGAGGTGAACGTAATCGGGCGCCTCCTGGTATCTGCTCCAATTCAAGCACGGACAGCCGCAAATGAAGTTTTCTGCAATTCTATAAACCCATAGGGTCAAACTACGAGAAAATATCCACAAAACGGCCCGCTTCAATTTTTCCCCATGTTCCTTGTATAGCTCCCTTTAGAGGTAAACGTAATCGGGCGTCCCCTGGTATCTGCTCTGATTCAGGCATGCACAACCCCAAATGAACTTTTCTGCAATTCTATAAACCCATAGGGTCAAACTACGAGAAAATATCCACAAAACGGCCCGCTTCAATTTCTCCCCATTTTCCTTGTATAGCTCCCTTTAGAGGTAAACGTAATCGGGCGCCTCCTGGTATCTGCTCTGATTCAAGCACGGACAGCCGCAAATGAAGTTTTCTGCAACTCTATAAATCCATAGGGTCAAACTACGAGAAAATATCAACAAAAAGGCCCGCTTCAATTTTTCCCCATTTTCCTTGTATAGCTCCCTTTAGAGGTAAACGTAATCGGGCGTCTCCTGGTATCTGCTCCGATTCAGGCACGGACAGCCGCAAATGAAGTTTTCTGCAATTCTATTAACCCATAGGGTCAAACTACGAGAAAATATCCACAAAACGGCCCGCTTCAATTTTTCCCCATTTTCCTTGTATAGCTCCCTTTAGAGGTAACGTAATCGGGCGTCCCCTGGTATCTGCTCTGATTCAGGCATGGACAACCGCAAATGAAGTTTTCTGCAACTCTATAAACCCATAGGGTCAAACTTCGAGAAAATATCCACAAAATAGCCCGCTTAAATTTTTCCCCATTTTCCTTGTATAGCTCCCTTTAGAGGTAAACGTAATCGGGCGTCTCCTCGTATCTGCTCTGATTCAGGCATGGACAGCCGCAAATGAAGTTTTCGGCAATTCTATAAACCCATAGGGTCAAACTACGAGAAAATATCCACAAAATGGCCCGCTTCAATTTCTCCCCATTTTCCTTGTATAGCTCCCTTTAGAGGTAAACGTAATCGGGCGCCTCCTGGTATCTGCTCCGATTCAGGCACGGACAGCCGCAAATGAAGTTTTCTGCAGCTCTATAAACCCATAGGGTCAAACTACGAGAAAATATCAACAAAAAGGCCCGCTTCAATTTTTCCCCATTTTCCTTGTATAGCTCCCTTTAGAGGTAAACGTAATCGGGCGTCTCCTGGTATCTACTCCGATTCAGGCACGGACAGCCGCAAATGAAGTTTTCTGCAATTCTATAAACCCATAGGGTCAAACTACGAGAAAATATCCACAAAACGGCCCGCTTCAATTTTTCCCCATTTTCCTACCCTTTAGAGGTAACGTAATCGGGCGTCCCCTGGTATCAGCTCCGATTCAGGCACGGATAGCCCCAAATGAACTTTTCTGCAATTCTATAAACCCATAGGGTCAAACTATGAGAAAATATCCACAAAACGGCCCGCTTCAATTTCTCCACATTTTCCTTGTATAGCTCCCTTTAGAGGTAAACATAATCGGGCGCCTCCTGGTATCTACTCTGATTCAGGCACGGACAGCCGCAAATGAAGTTTTCTGCAATTCTATAAACCCACAGGGTCAAACTACGAGAAAATATCAACAAAAAGGCCCGCTTCAATTTTTTCCCATTTTCCAAGTATAGCTCCCTTTAGAGGTAAACGTAATCGAGCGTCTCCTGGTATCTGCTCCGATTCAGGCACGGATAGCCGCAAATGAAGATTTCTGCAATTCTATAAACCCATAGGGTCAAACTACGAGAAAATATCCACAAAACGGCCCGCTTCAATTTTTTCCCATGTTCCTTGTATAGCTCCCTTTAGAGGTAAACGTAATCGGGCGTCCCCTGGTATCTGCTCTGATTCAGGCATGGACAACCCCAAATGAACTTTTCTGCAATTCTATAAACCCATAGGGTCAAACTACGAGAAAATATCCACAAAACGGCCCGCTTCAATTTCTCCCCATTTTCCTTGTATAGCTCCCTTTAGAGGTAAACGTAATCGGGCGCCTCCTGGTATCTGCTCTGATTCAAGCACGGACAGCCGCAAATGAAGTTTTCTGCAACTCTATAAATCCATAGGGTCAAACTACGAGAAAATATCAACAAAAAGGCCCGCTTCAATTTTTCCCCATTTTCCTTGTATAGCTCCCTTTAGAGGTAAACGTAATCGGGCGTCTCCTGGTATCTGCTCCGATTCAGGCACGGACAGCCGCAAATGAAGTTTTCTGCAATTCTATAAACCCATAGGGTCAAACTACGAGAAAATATCCACAAAACGGCCCGCTTCAATTTTTCCCCATTTTCCTTGTATAGCTCCCTTTAGAGGTAACGTAATCGGGCGTCCCCTGGTATCTGCTCTGATTCAGGCATGGACAACCGCAAATGAAGTTTTCTGCAACTCTATAAACCCATAGGGTCAAACTTCGAGAAAATATCCACAAAATAGCCCGCTTAAATTTTTCCCCATTTTCCTTGTATAGCTCCCTTTAGAGGTAAACGTAATCGGGCGTCTCCTCGTATCTGCTCTGATTCAGGCACGGACAGCCGCAAATGAAGTTTTCGGCAATTCTATAAACTCATAGGGTCAAACTACGAGAAAATATCCACAAAATGGCCCGCTTCAATTTCTCCCCATTTTCCTTGTATAGCTCCCTTTAGAGGTAAACGTAATCGGGCGCCTCCTGGTATCTGCTCCGATTCAGGCACGGACAGCCGCAAATGAAGTTTTCTGTAATTCTATAAACCCATAGGGTCAAACTACGAGAAAATATCCAAAAACGGCCCGCTTCAATTTTTCCCCATTTTCCTTGTATAACTCCCTTTAGAGGTAAACGTAATCGGGCGTCCCCTGGTATCTGCTCCGATTCAGGCACGAACAGCCCCAAATGAACTTTTCTGCAATTCTATATACCCATAGGGTCAAACTACGAGAAAATATCCACAAAACGGCCAGCTTCAATTTCTCCCCATTTTCCTTGTATAGCTCCGTTTAGAGGTAAACGTAATCGGGCATCTCCTAGTATCTGCTCCGATTCAGGCACGGACAGCCGCAAATAAAGTTTTGTGCAATTCTATAAACCCATAGGGTCAAACTACGAGAAAATATCAACAAAACGGCCCGCTTCAATTTTTCCCCATTTTCCTTGTATAGCTCCCTTTAGAGGTAAACGTAATCGGACGTCTCCTGGTATCTGCTCCGATTCAGGCACGGACAGCCGCAAATGAAGTTTTCTGCAATTCTATAAACCCATAGGGTCAAACAACGAGAAAATATCCACAAAAAGGCCCGCTTCAATTTTTCCCCATTTTCCTTGTATAGCTCCCTTTAGAGGTAAACGTAATCGAGCGTTCCCTGGTATCTGCTCTGACTCAGGCACGGACAGCCGCAAATGAACTTTTCTGCAATTCTATAAACCCATAGGGTCAAACTACGAGAAAATATCCACAAAACGGCCCGCTTCAATTTCTCCCCATATTCCTTGTATAGCTCCCTTTAGAGGTAAACGTAATCGGGCGTCCCCTGGTATCTGCTCCGATTCAGGCACGGACAGCCCCAAATGATCTTTTCTGCAATTCTATAAACCCATAGGGTCAAACTACGAGAAAATATCCAAAAAATGACACGCTTCAATTTTTCTCCATTTTCCTTGTATAGCTCTCTTTAGAGGTAAACGTAATCGGGCGTCCCCTGGTATCTGCTCCGATTTAGGCACGGACAGCCCCAAATGATCTTTTCTGCAATTCTATAAACCCATTGGGTCAAACTACGCGAAAATATCCAAAAAACGGCCCGGTTCAATTTCTCCCCATTTTCCTTGTATAGCTCCCTTTAGAGGTAAACGTAATCGGGCGCCTCCTGGTATCTGCTCTGATTCAAGCACGGACAGCCGCAAATGAAGTTTTCTGCAACTCTATAAACCCATAGGGTCAAACTACGAGAAAATATCAACAAAAAGGCCCGCTTCAATTTTTCCCCATTTTCCTTGTATAGCTCCCTTTAGAGGTAAACGTAATCGGGCGTCTCCTGGTATCTACTCCGATTCAGGCACGGACAGCCGCAAATGAAGTTTTCTGCAATTCTATAAACCCATAGGGTCAAACTACGAGAAAATATCCACAAAACGGCCCGCTTCAATTTTTCCCCATTTTCCTACCCTTTAGAGGTAACGTAATCGGGCGTCCCCTGGTATCAGCTCCGATTCAGGCACGGATAGCCCCAAATGAACTTTTCTGCAATTCTATAAACCCATAGGGTCAAACTATGAGAAAATATCCACAAAACGGCCCGCTTCAATTTCTCCCCATTTTCCTTGTATAGCTCCCTTTAGAGGTAAACATAATCGGGCGCCTCCTGGTATCTGCTCCGATTCAGGCACGGACAACCGCAAATGAAGTTTTCTGCAATTCTATAAACCCACAGGGTCAAACTACGAGAAAATATCAACAAAAAGGCCCGCTTCAATTTTTTCCCATTTTCCAAGTATAGCTCCCTTTAGAGGTAAACGTAATCGAGCGTCTCCTGGTATCTGCTCCGATTCAGGCACGGACAGCCGCAAATGAAGATTTCTGCAATTCTATAAACCCATAGGGTCAAACTACGAGAAAATATCCACAAAACGGCCCGCTTCAATTTTTCCCCATTTTCCTACCCTTTAGAGGTAACGTAATCGGGCGTCCCCTGGTATCAGCTCCGATTCAGGCACGGATAGCCCCAAATGAACTTTTCTGCAATTCTATAAACCCATAGGGTCAAACTATGAGAAAATATCCACAAAACGGCCCGCTTCAATTTCTCCCCATTTTCCTTGTATAGCTCCCTTTAGAGGTAAACATAATCGGGCGCCTCCTGGTATCTACTCCGATTCAGGCACGGACAGCCGCAAATGAAGTTTTCTGCAATTCTATAAACCCACAGGGTCAAACTACGAGAAAATATCAACAAAAAGGCCCGCTTCAATTTTTTCCCATTTTCCAAGTATAGCTCCCTTTAGAGGTAAACGTAATCGGGCGTCCCCTGTTATCTGCTCCGATTCAGGCACGGACAGCCCCAAATGATCTTTTCTGCAATTCTATAAACCCATAGGGTCAAACTACGAGAAAATATCCAAAAAATGACACGCTTCAATTTTTCTCCATTTTCCTTGTATAGCTCCCTTTAGAGGTAAACGTAATCGGGCGTCCCCTGGTATCTGCTCCGATTTAGGCACGGACAGCCCCAAATGATCTTTTCTGCAATTCTATCAACCCATTGGGTCAAACTACGTGAAAATATCCACAAAACGGCCCGGTTCAATTTCTCCCCATTTTCCTTGTATAGCTCCCTTTAGAGGTAAACGTAATCGGGCGCCTCCTGGTATCTGCTCTGATTCAAGCACGGACAACCGCAAATGAAGTTTTCTGCAACTCTGTAAACCCATAGGGTCAAACTACGAGAAAATATCAACAAAAAGGCCCGCTTCAATTTTTCCCCATTTTCCTTGTATAGCTCCCTTTAGATGTAAACGTAATCGGGCGTCTCCTGGTATCTACTCCGATTCAGGCACGGACAGCCGCAAATGAAGTTTTCTGCAATTCTATAAACCCATAGGGTCAAACTACGAGAAAATATCCACAAAACGGCCCGCTTCAATTTTTCCCCATTTTCCTCCCTTTAGAGGTAAACATAATCGGGCGCCTCCTGGTATCTGCTCCGATTCAGGCACGGACAGCCGCAAATGAAGATTTCTGCAATTCTATAAACCCATAGGGTCAAACTACGAGAAAATATCCACAAAACGGCCCGCTTCAATTTTTCCCCATTTTCCTTGTATAGCTCCCTTTAGAGGTAAACGTAATCGGGCGTCCCCTGGTATCTGCTCTGATTCAGGCATGGACAGCCCCAAATGAACTTTTCTGCAATTCTATAAACCCATAGGGTCAAACTACGAGAAAATATCCATAAAACGGCCCGCTTCAATTTCTCCCCATTTTCCTTGTATAGCTCCCTTTAGAGGTAAACGTAATCGGGCGTCCCCTGGTATCTGCTCCGATTCAGGCACGGACAGCCGCAAATGAAGTTTTCTGCAACTCTATAAACCCATAGGGTCAAACTACGAGAAAATATCCACAAAACGGCCCGCTTCAATTTCTCCCCATTTTCCTTGTATAGCTCACTTTAGAGGTAAACGTAATCGGGCGCCTTCTGGTATCTGCTCCGATTCAGGCACGGACAACCGCAAATGAACTTTTCTGCAATTCTATAAACCCATAGGGTCAAACTACGAGAAAATATCCACAAAACGGCCAGCTTAAATTTTTCCCCATTTTCCTTGTATAGCTCCCTTTAGAGGTAACGTAATCGGGCGTCCCCTGGTATCAGCTCCGATTCAGGCACGGACAGCCCCAAATGAACTTTTCTGCAATTCTATAAACCCATAGGGTCAAACTACGAGAAAATATCCACAAAACGGCCCGCTTTAATTTCTCCCAATTTTCCTTGTATAGCTCCCTTTAGAGGTAAACATAATCGGGCGCCTCCTAGTATCTGCTCCGATTCAGGCACGGACAGCCGCAAATGAAGTTTTCTGCAATTCTATAAACCCACAGGGTCAAACTACGAGAAAATATCAACAAAAAGGCCCGCTTCAATTTTTTCCCATTTTCCAAGTATAGCTCCCTTTAGAGGTAAACGTAATCGAGCGTCTCCTGGTATCTGCTCCGATTCAGGCACGGACAGCCGCAAATGAAGATTTCTGCAATTCTATAAACCCATAGGGTCAAACTACGAGAAAATATCCACAAAACGGCCCGCTTCAATTTTTCCCCATTTTCCTTGTATAGCTCCCTTTAGAGGTAAACGTAATCGGGCGTCCCCTGGTATCTGCTCTGATTCAGGCATGGACAACCCCAAAAGAACTTTTCAGCAATTCTATAAACCCATAGGGTCAAACTACGAGAAAATATCCACAAAACGGTCCGCTTCAATTTCTCTCCATTTTCCTTGTATAGTTCCCTTTAGAGGTAAACGTAATCGGGCGTCTCCTGGCATCTGCTCCGATTCAGGCACGGACAGCCGCAAATGAAGTTTTCTGCAACTCTATAAACCCATAGGGTCAAACTACGAGAAAATATCCACAAAACGGCCCACTTCAATTTCTCCCCATTTTCCTTGTATAGCTCACTTTAGAGGTAAACGTAATCGGGCGCCTTCTGGTATCTGCTCCGATTCAGGCACGGACAACCGCAAATGAACTTTTCTGCAATTCTATAAACCCATAGGGTCAAACTACGAGAAAATATCCACAAAACGGCCAGCTTCAATTTCTCCCCATTTTCCTTGTATAGTTCCCTTTAGAGGTAAACGTAATCGGGTGCCTCTTGGTATCTTCTCCGATTCAGGCACGGACAGCCGCAAATGAAGTTTTCTGCAATTCTATAAACCCATAGGGTCAAAGTACGAGAAAATATCCAAAAAATGGCCCGCTTCAATTTTTCCCCATTTTCCTTGTATAGCTCCCTTTAGAGGTAAACGTAATCGGGCGTCCCCTGGTATCTGCTCCGATTCAGGCACGGATAGCCCCAAATAAACTTTTCTGCAATTCTATAAACCCATAGGGTCAAACTACGAGAAAATATCCACAAAACGGCCCGCTTCAATTTCTCCCCATTTTCCTTGTATAGCTCCCTTTAGAGGTAAACGTAATCGGGCGCCTCTTGGTATCTGCTCTGATTCAAGCACGGACAGCTGCAAATAAAGTTTTCTGCAATTCTATTAACCCATAGGGTCAAACTACGAGAAAATATCAACAAAACGGCCCGCTTCAATTTTTCCCCATTTTCCTTGTATAGCTCCCTTTAGAGGTAAACGTAATCGGGCGTCTCCTGGTATCTGCTCCGATTCAGGCACGGACAGCCGCAAATGAAGTTTTCTGCAATTCTATAAACCCATAGGGTCAAACAACGAGAAAATATCCACAAAACGGCCCGCTTCAATTTTTCCCCATTTTCCTTGTATAGCTCCCTTTAGAGGTAAACGTAATCGGGCGTCTCCTGGTATCTGCTCCGATTCAGGCACGGACAGCCGCAAATGAAGTTTTCTGCAATTCTATAAACCCATAGGGTCAAACAATGAGAAAATATCCACAAAACGGCCCGCTTCAATTTTTCCCCATTTTCCTTGTATAGCTCCCTTTAGAGGTAAACGTAATCGGGCGTTCCCTGGTATCTGCTCTGATTCAGGCACGAACAGTCGCAAATGAACTTTTCTGCAATTCTATAAACCCATAGGGTCAAACTACGAGAAAATATCCACAAAACGGCCCGCTTCAATTTCTCCCCATATTCCTTGTATAGCTCCCTTTAGAGGTAAACGTAATCGGGCGTCCCTTGGTATCTGCTCCTATTCAGGCACGGACAGCCCCAAATGATCTTTTCTGCAATTCTATAAACCCATAGGGTCAAACTACGAGAAAATATCCACAAAACGACACGCTTCAATTTTTCTCCATTTTCCTTGTATAGCTCCCTTTAGAGGTAAACGTAATCGGGCGTCCCCTGGTATCTGCTCCGATTCAGGCACGGACACCCCCAAATGAATTTTTCTGCAATTCGATAAACCCATAGGGTCAAACTACGAGAAAATATCCACAAAACGGCCCGCTTCAATTTCTCCCCATTTTCCTTGTATAGCTCCCTTTAGAGGTAAACGTAATCGGGCGTCTCCTCGTATCTGCTCTGATTCAGGCACGGACAGCCGCAAATGAAGTTTTCGGCAATTCTATAAACCCATAGGGTCAAACTACGAGAAAATATCCATAAAACGGCCCGCTTCAATTTCTCCCCATTTTCCTTGTATAGATCCCTTTAGAGGTAAACGTAATCGGGCGCCTCCTGGTATCTGCTCCGATTCAGGCACGGACAGCCGCAAATGAAGTTTTCTGCAATTCTATAAACTCATAGGGTCAAACTACGAGAAAATATCCACAAAACGGCAAGCTTCAATTTCTCCCCATTTTCCTTGTATAGCTCCCTTTAGATGTAAACGTAATTGGGCATCTCCTAGTATCTCCTCCGATTCAGGCACGGACAGCCGCAAATAAAGTTTTCTGCAATTCTATAAAACCCATAGGGTCAAACTACGAGAAAATATCAACAAAACGGCCCGCTTCAATTTTTCCCCATTTTCCTTGTATAGCTCCCTTTAGAGGTAAACGTAATCGGACGTCTCCTGGTATCTGCTCCGATTCAGGCACGGACAGCCGCAAATGAAGTTTTCTGCAATTCTATAAACCCATAGGGTCAAACAACGAGAAAATATCCACAAAACGGCCCGCTTCAATTTTTCCCCATTTTCCTTGTATAGCTCCCTTTAGAGGTAAACGTAATCGGGCGTTCCTTGGTATCTGCTCTGATTCAGGCACGGACAGCCGCAAATGAACGTTTCTGCAATTCTATAAACCCATAGGGTCAAACTACGAGAAAATATCCACAAAACGGCCCGCTTCAATTTCTCCCCATATTCCTTGTATAGCTCCCTTTAGAGGTAAACGTAATCGGGCGCCTCCTGGTATCTGCTCCGATTCAGTCACGGACAGCCGCAAATGAAGTTTTCTGCAATTCTATAAACCCATAGGGTCAAAGTACGAGAAAATATTCAAAAAACGGCCCGCTTCAATTTTTCCCCATTTTCCTTGTATAGCTCCCTTTAAAGGTAAACGTAATCGGGCGTCCCCTGGTATCTGCTCCGATTCAGGCACGGACAGCCCCAAATGAACTTTTCTGCAATTCTATAAACCCATAGGGTCAAACTACGAGAAAATATCCACAAAACGGCCAGCTTCAATTTCTCCCCATTTTCCTTGTATAGCTCTCTTTAGAGGTAAACGTAATCAAGCATCTCCTAGTATATGCTCTGATTCAGGCACGGACAGCTGCAAATAAAGTTTTCTGCAATTCTATTAACCCATAGGGTCAAACTACGAGAAAATATCAACAAAACGGTCCGCTTCAATTTTTCCCCATTTTCCTTGTATAGCTCCCTTTAGAGGTAAACGTAATCGGGCGTCTCCTGGTATCTGCTCCGATTCAGGCACGGACAACCGCAAATGAACTTTTCTGCAATACTATAAACCCATAGGGTCAAACTACGAGAAAATATCCACAAAACGGCCCGCTTCAATTTCTCCCCATATTCCTTGTATAGCTCCCTTTAGAGGTAAACGTAATCGGGCGCCTCCTGGTATCTGCTCCGATTCAGTCACGGACAGCCGCAAATGAAGTTTTCTGCAATTCTATAAACCCATAGGGTCAAAGTACGAGAAAATATCCAAAAAACGGCCCGCTTCAATTTCTCCCCATATTCCTTGTATAGCTCCCTTTAGAGGTAAACGTAATCGGGCGTCCCTTGGTATCTGCTCCGATTCAGGCACGGACAGCCCCAAATGATATTTTCTGCAATTCTATAAACCCATTGGGTCAAACTACGAGAAAATATCCATAAAACGACACGCTTCAATTTTTCTCCATTTTCCTTGTATAGCTCCCTTTAGAGGTAAACGTAATCGGGCGTCCCCTGGTATCTGCTCCGATTCAGGCACGGACACCCCCAAATGAATTTTTCTGCAATTTGATAAACCCATAGGGTCAAACTACGAGAAAATATCCACAAAACGGCCCGCTTCAATTTCTCCCCATTTTCCTTGTATAGCTCCCTTTAGAGGTAAACGTAATCGGGCGTCTCCTCGTATCTGCTCTGATTCAGGCACGGACAGCCGCAAATGAAGTTTTCGGCAATTCTATAAACCCATAGGGTCAAACTAGGAGAAAATATCCATAAAACGACCCGCTTCAATTTCTCCCCATTTTCCTTGTATAGCTCCCTTTAGAGGTAAACGTAATCGAGCGTCTCCTGGTATCTGCTCCGATTCAGGCACGGACAGCCGCAAATGAAGATTTCTGCAATTCTATAAACCCATAGGGTCAAACTACGAGAAAATATCCACAAAACGGCCCGCTTCAATTTTTCCCCATTTTCCTTGTATAGCTCCCTTTAGAGGTAAACGTAATCGGGCGTCCCCTGGTATCTGCTCTGATTCAGGCATGGACAGCCCCAAATGAACTTTTCAGCAATTCTATAAACCCATAGGGTCAAACTACGAGAAAATATCCACAAAACGGTCCGCTTCAATTTCTCTCCATTTTCCTTGTATAGTTCCCTTTAGAGGTAAACGTAATCGGGCGTCTCCTGGCATCTGCTCCGATTCAGGCACGGACAGCCGCAAATGAAGTTTTCTGCAACTCTATAAACCCATAGGGTCAAACTACGAGAAAATATCCACAAAACGGCCCGCTTCAATTTCTCCCCATTTTCCTTGTATAGCTCACTTTAGAGGTAAACGTAATCGGGCGCCTTCTGGTATCTGCTTCGATTCAGGCACGGACAACCGCAAATGAACTTTTCTGCAATTCTATAAACCCATAGGGTCAAACTACGAGAAAATATCCACAAAACGGCCAGCTTCAATTTCTCCCCATTTTCCTTGTATAGTTCCCTTTAGAGGTAAACGTAATCGGGTGCCTCTTGGTATCTTCTCCGATTCAGGCACGGTCAGCCGCAAATGAAGTTTTCTGCAATTCTATAAACCCATAGGGTCAAAGTACGAGAAAATATCCAAAAAACGGCCCGCTTCAATTTTGCCCCATTTTCCTTGTATAGCTCCCTTTAGAGGTAAACGTAATCGGGCGTCCCCTGGTATCTGCTCCGATTCAGGCACGGATAGCCCCAAATGAACTTTTCTGCAATTCTATAAACCCATAGGGTCAAACTACGAGAAAATATCCACAAAACGGCCCGCTTCAATTTCTCCCCATTTTCCTTGTATAGCTCCCTTTAGAGGTAAACGTAATCGGGCGCCTCCTGGTATCTGCTCTGATTCAAGCACGGACAGCTGCAAATAAAGTTTTCTGCAATTCTATTAACCCATAGGGTCAAACTACGAAAAAATATCAACAAAACGGCCCGCTTCAATTTTTCCCCATTTTCCTTGTATAGCTCCCTTTAGAGGTAAACGTAATCGGGCGTCTCCTCGTATCTGCTCTGATTCAGGCACGGACAGCCGCAAATGAAGTTTTCTACAATTCTATAAACCCATAGGGTCAAACAACGAGAAAATATCCACAAAACGGCCCGCTTCAATTTTTCCCCATTTTCCTTGTATAGCTCCCTTTAGAGGTAAACGTAATCGGGCGTTCCCTGGTATCTACTCTGATTCAGGCACGAACAGTCGCAAATGAACTTTTCTGCAATTATATAAACCCATAGGGTCAAACTACGAGAAAATATCCACAAAACGGCCCGCTTCAATTTCTCCCCATATTCCTTGTATAGCTCCCTTTAGAGGTAAACGTAATCGGGCGTCCCTTGGTATCTGCTCCGATTCAGGCACGGACAGCCCCAAATGATCTTTTCTGCAATTCTATAAACCCATAGGGTCAAACTACGAGAAAATATCCACAAAACGACACGCTTCAATTTTTCTCCATTTTCCTTGTATAGCTCCCTTTAGAGGTAAACGTAATCGGGCGTCCCCTGGTATCTGCTCCGATTCAGGCACGGACACCCCCAAATGAATTTTTCTGCAATTCGATAAACCCATAGGGTCAAACTACGAGAAAATATCCACAAAACGGCCCGCTTCAATTTCTCCCCATTTTCCTTGTATAGCTCCCTTTAGAGGTAAACGTAATCGGGCGTCTCCTCGTATCTGCTCTGATTCAGGCACGGACAGCCGCAAATGAAGTTTTCGGCAATTCTATAAACCCATAGGGTCAAACTACGAGAAAATATCCATAAAACGGCCCGCTTCAATTTCTCCCCATTTTCCTTGTATAGATCCCTTTAGAGGTAAACGTAATCGGGCGCCTCCTGGTATCTGCTCCGATTCAGGCACGGACAGCCGCAAATGAAGTTTTCTGCAATTCTATAAACCCATAGGGTCAAACTACGAGAAAATATCCAAAAAACGGCCCGCTTCAATTTTTCCCCATTTTCCTTGTATAGCTCCCTTTAGAAGTAAACGTAATCGGGCGTCGCCTGGTATGTGCTCCAATTCAGGCACGAACAGCCCCAAATGAACTTTTCTGCAATTCTATAAACCCATAGGGTCAAACTACGAGAAAATATCCACAAAACGGCCAGCTTCAATTTCTCCCCATTTTCCTTGTATAGCTCCCTTTAGATGTAAACGTAATTGGGCATCTCCTAGTATCTGCTCCGATTCAGGCACGGACAGCCGCAAAAAAATTTTCTGCAATTCTATAAACTCATAGGGTCAAACTACGAGAAAATATCAACAAAACGGCCCGCTTCAATTTTTCCCCATTTTCCTTGTATAGCTCCCTTTAGAGGTAAACGTAATCGGGCGTCTCCTCGTATCTGCTCTGATTCAGGCACGGACAGCCGCAAATGAAGTTTTCGGCAATTCTATAAACCCATAGGGTCAAACTACGAGAAAATATCCATAAAACGACCCGCTTCAATTTCTCCCCATTTTCCTTGTATAGCTCCCTTTAGAGGTAAACGTAATCGAGCGTCTCCTCGTATCTGCTCTGATTCAGGCACGGACAGCCGCAAATGAAGTTTTCGGCAATTCTATAAACCCATAGGGTCAAACTACGAGAAAATATCCATAAAACGGCCCGCTTCAATTTCTCCCCATTTTCCTTGTATAGATCCCTTTAGAGGTAAACGTAATCGGGCGCCTCCTGGTATCTGCTCCGATTCAGGCACGGACAGCCGCAAATAAAGTTTTCTGCAATTCTATAAACCCATAGGGTCAAACTACGAGAAAATATCAACAAAACGGCCCGCTTCAATTTTTCCCCATTTTCCTTGTATAGCTCCCTTTAGAGGTAAACGTAATCGGGCGTCTCCTCGTATCTGCTCTGATTCAGGCACGGACAGCCGCAAATGAAGTTTTCGGCAATTCTATAAACCCATAGGGTCAAACTACGAGAAAATATCCACAAAACGGCCCGCTTCAATTTCTCCCCATTTTCCTTGTATAGCTCCCTTTAGAGGTAAACGTAATCGGGCGTCTCCTCGTATCTGCTCTGATTCAGGCACGGACAGCCGCAAATGAAGTTTTCGGCAATTCTATAAACCCATAGGGTCAAACTACGAGAAAATATCCATAAAACGGCCCGCTTCAATTTCTCCCCATTTTCCTTGTATAGATCCCTTTAGAGGTAAACGTAATCGGGCGCCTCCTGGTATCTGCTCCGATTCAGGCACGGACAGCCGCAAATGAAGTTTTCTGCAATTCTATAAACCCATAGGGTCAAACTACGAGAAAATATCCAAAAAACGGCCCGCTTCAATTTTTCCCCATTTTCCTTGTATAGCTCCCTTTAGAAGTAAACGTAATCGGGCGTCGCCTGGTATGTGCTCCAATTCAGGCACGAACAGCCCCAAATGAACTTTTCTGCAATTCTATAAACCCATAGGGTCAAACTACGAGAAAATATCCACAAAATGGCCAGCTTCAATTTCTCCCCATTTTCCTTGTATAGCTCCCTTTAGATGTAAACGTAATTGGGCATCTCCTAGTATCTGCTCCGATTCAGGCACGGACAGCCGCAAATAAAGTTTTCTGCAATTCTATAAACCCATAGGGTCAAACTACGAGAAAATATCCACAAAACGGCCCGCTTCAATTTCTCCCCATTTTCCTTGTATAGCTCCCTTTAGAGGTAAACGTAATCGGGCGTCTCCTCGTATCTGCTCTGATTCAGGCACGGACAGCCGCAAATGAAGTTTTCGGCAATTCTATAAACCCATAGGGTCAAACTACGAGAAAATATCCATAAAACGACCCGCTTCAATTTCTCCCCATTTTCCTTGTATAGCTCCCTTTAGAGGTAAACGTAATCGAGCGTCTCCTGGTATCTGCTCCGATTCAGGCACGGACAGCCGCAAATGAAGATTTCTGCAATTCTATAAACCCATAGGGTCAAACTACGAGAAAATATCCACAAAACGGCCCGCTTCAATTTTTCCCCATTTTCCTTGTATAGCTCCCTTTAGAGGTAAACGTAATCGGGCGTCCCCTGGTATCTGCTCTGATTCAGGCATGGACAGCCCCAAATGAACTTTTCAGCAATTCTATAAACCCATAGGGTCAAACTACGAGAAAATATCCACAAAACGGTCCGCTTCAATTTCTCTCCATTTTCCTTGTATAGTTCCCTTTAGAGGTAAACGTAATCGGGCGTCTCCTGGCATCTGCTCCGATTCAGGCACGGACAGCCGCAAATGAAGTTTTCTGCAACTATATAAACCCATAGGGTCAAACTACGAGAAAATATCCACAAAACGGCCCGCTTCAATTTCTCCCCATTTTCCTTGTATAGCTCACTTTAGAGGTAAACGTAATCGGGCGCCTTCTGGTATCTACTCCGATTCAGGCACGGACAACCACAAATGAACTTTTCTGCAATTCTATAAACCCATAGGGTCAAACTAAGAGAAAATATCCACAAAACGGCCAGCTTCAATTTCTCCCCATTTTCCTTGTATAGTTCCCTTTAGAGGTAAACGTAATCGGGTGCCTCTTGGTATCTTCTCCGATTCAGGCACGGACAGCCGCAAATGAAGTTTTCTGCAATTCTATAAACCCATAGGGTCAAAGTACGAGAAAATATCCAAAAAACGGCCCGCTTCAATTTTTCCCCATTTTCCTTGTATAGCTCCCTTTAGAGGTAAACGTAATCGGGCGTCCCCTGGTATCTGCTCCGATTCAGGCACGGATAGCCCCAAATGAACTTTTCTGCAATTCTATAAACCCATAGGGTCAAACTACGAGAAAATATCCACAAAACGGCCCGCTTCAATTTCTCCCCATTTTCCTTGTATAGCTCCCTTTAGAGGTAAACGTAATCGGGCGCCTCCTGGTATCTGCTCTGATTCAAGCACGGATAGCTGCAAATAAAGTTTTCTGCAATTCTATTAACCCATAGGGTCAAACTACGAAAAAATATCAACAAAACGGCCCGCTTCAATTTTTCCCCATTTTCCTTGTATAGCTCCCTTTAGAGGTAAACGTAATCGGGCGTCTCCTGGTATCTGCTCCGATTCAGGCACGGACAGCCGCAAATGAAGTTTTCTGCAATTCTATAAACCCATAGGGTCAAACAACGAGAAAATATCCACAAAACGGCCCGCTTCAATTTTTCCCCATTTTCCTTGTATAGCTCCCTTTAGAGGTAAACGTAATCGGGCGTTCCCTGGTATCTACTCTGATTCAGGCACGAACAGTCGCAAATGAACTTTTCTGCAATTCTATAAACCCATAGGGTCAAACTACGAGAAAATATCCACAAAACGGCCCGCTTCAATTTCTCCCCATATTCCTTGTATAGCTCCCTTTAGAGGTAAACGTAATCGGGCGTCCCTTGGTATCTGCTCCGATTCAGGCACGGACAGCCCCAAATGATCTTTTCTGCAATTCTATAAACCCATAGGGTCAAACTACGAGAAAATATCCACAAAACGACACGCTTCAATTTTTCTCCATTTTCCTTGTATAGCTCCCTTTAGAGGTAAACGTAATCGGGCGTCCCCTGGTATCTGCTCCGATTCAGGCACGGACACCCCCAAATGAATTTTTCTGCAATTCGATAAACCCATAGGGTCAAACTACAAGAAAATATCCACAAAACGGCCCGCTTCAATTTCTCCCCATTTTCCTTGTATAGCTCCCTTTAGAGGTAAACGTAATCGGGCGTCCCCTGGTATCTGCTCCGATTCAGGCACGGACACCCCCAAATGAATTTTTCTGCAATTCGATAAACCCATAGGGTCAAACTACGAGAAAATATCCACAAAACGGCCCGCTTCAATTTCTCCCCATTTTCCTTGTATAGCTCCCTTTAGAGGTAAACGTAATCGGGCGTCTCCTCGTATCTGCTCTGATTCAGACACGGACAGCCGCAAATGAAGTTTTCGGCAATTCTATAAACCCATAGGGTCAAACTACGAGAAAATATCCATAAAACGGCCCGCTTCAATTTCTCCCCATTTTCCTTGTATAGATCCCTTTAGAGGTAAACGTAATCGGGCGCCTCCTGGTATCTGCTCCGATTCAGGCACGGACAGCCGCAAATGAAGTTTTCTGCAATTCTATAAACCCAAACTACGAGAAAATATCCAAAAAACGGCCCGCTTCAATTTTTCCCCATTTTCCTTGTATAGCTCCCTTTAGAAGTAAACGTAATCGGGCGTCGCCTGGTATGTGCTCCAATTCAGGCACGAACAGCCCCAAATGAACTTTTCTGCAATTCTATAAACCCACAGGGTCAAACTACAAGAAAATATCCACAAAACGGCCAACTTCAATTTCTCCCCATTTTCCTTGTATAGCTCTCTTTAAAGGTAAACGTAATCAAGCATCTCCTAGTATATGCTCTGATTCAGGCACGGACAGCTGCAAATAAAGTTTTCTGCAATTCTATTAACCCATAGGGTCAAACTACGAGAAAATATCAACAAAACGGTCCGCTTCAATTTTTCCCCATTTTCCTTGTATAGCTCCCTTTAGAGGTAAACGTAATCGGGCGTCTCCTGGTATCTGCTCCGATTCAGGCACGGACAGCCGCAAATGAACTTTTCTGCAATTCTATAAACCCATAGGGTCAAACTACGAGAAAATATCCACAAAACGGCCCGCTTCAATTTCTCCCCATATTCCTTGTATAGCTCCCTTTAGAGGTAAACGTAATCGGGCGCCTCCTGGTATCTGCTCTGATTCAGTCACGGACAGCCGCAAATGAAGTTTTCTGCAATTCTATAAACCCATAGGGTCAAAGTACGAGAAAATATCCAAAAAACGGCCCGCTTCCATTTTTCCCCATTTTCCTTGTATAGCTCCCTTTAGAGGTAAACGTAATCGGGCGTTCCCTGGTATCTGCTCTGATTCAGGCACGAACAGTCGCAAATGAACTTTTCTGCAATTCTATAAACCCATAGGGTCAAACTACGAGAAAATATCCACAAAACGGCCCGCTTCAATTTCTCCCCATATTCCTTGTATAGCTCCCTTTAGAGGTAAACGTAATCGGGCGTCCCTTGGTATCTGCTCCGATTCAGGCACGGACAGCCCCAAATGATCTTTTCTGCAATTCTATAAACCCATAGGGTCAAACTACGAGAAAATATCCACAAAACGACACGCTTCAATTTTTCTCCATTTTCCTTGTATAGCTCCCTTTAGAGGTAAACGTAATCGGGCGTCCCCTGGTATCTGCTCCGATTCAGGCACGGACACCCCCAAATGAATTTTTCTGCAATTCGATAAACCCATAGGGTCAAACTACGAGAAAATATCCATAAAACGGCCCGCTTCAATTTCTCCCCATTTTCCTTGTATAGCTCCCTTTAGAGGTAAACGTAATCGGGCGCCTCCTGGTATCTGCTCCGATTCAGGCACGGACAGCCGCAAATGAAGTTTTCTGCAATTCTATAAACCCATAGGGTCAAACTACGAGAAAATATCCAAAAAACGGCCCGCTTCAATTTTTCCCCATTTTCCTTGTATAGCTCCCTTTAGAAGTAAACGTAATCGGGCGTCGCCTGGTATGTGCTCCGATTCAGGCACGAACAGCCCCAAATGAACTTTTCTGCAATTCTATAAACCCATAGGGTCAAACTACGAGAAAATATCCACAAAACGGCCAGCTTCAATTTCTCCCCATTTTCCTTGTATAGCTCCCTTTAGATGTAAACGTAATTGGGCATCTCCTAGTATCTGCTCCGATTCAGGCACGGACAGCCGCAAATAAAGTTTTCTGCAATTCTATAAACCCATAGGGTCAAACTACGAGAAAATATCAACAAAACGACCCGCTTCAATTTTTCCCCATTTTCCTTGTATAGCTCCCTTTAGAGGTAAACGTAATCGGACGTCTCCTGGTATCTGCTCCGATTCAGGCACGGACAGCCGCAAATGAAGTTTTCTGCAATTCTATAAACCCATAGGGTCAAACAACGAGAAAATATCCACAAAACGGCCCGCTTCAATTTTTCCCCATTTTCCTTGTATAGCTCCCTTTAGAGGTAAACGTAATCGGGCGTTCCTTGGTATCTGCTCTGATTCAGGCACGGACAGCCGCAAATGAACTTTTCTGCAATTCTATAAACCCATAGGGTCAAACTACGAGAAAATATCCACAAAACGGCCCGCTTCAATTTCTCCCCATATTCCTTGTATAGCTCCCTTTAGAGGTAAACGTAATCGGGCGCCTCCTGGTATCTGCTCCGATTCAGTCACGGACAGCCGCAAATGAAGTTTTCTGCAATTCTATAAACCCATAGGGTCAAAGTACGAGAAAATATCCAAAAAACGGCCCGCTTCAATTTTTCCCCATTTTCCTTGTATAGGTCCCTTTAAAGGTAAACGTAATCGGGCGTCCCCTGGTATCTGCTCCGATTCAGGCACGGACAGCCCCAAATGAACTTTTCTGCAATTCTATAAACCCATAGGGTCAAACTACGAGAAAATATCCACAAAACGGCCAGCTTCAATTTCTCCCCATTTTCCTTGTATAGCTCTCTTTAGAGGTAAACGTAATCAAGCATCTCCTAGTATATTCTCTGATTCAGGCACGGACAGCTGCAAATAAAGTTTTCTGCAATTCTATTAACCCATAGAGTCAAACTACGAGAAAATATCCACAAAACGGCCCGCTTCAATTTCTCCCCATATTCCTTGTATAGCTCCCTTTAGAGGTAAACGTAATCGGGCGTCCCCTGGTATCTGCTCCGATTCAGGCACGGACAGCCCCAAATGATCTTTTCTGCAATTCTATAAACCCATAGGGTCAAACTACGAGAAAATATCCACAAAACGACACGCTTCAATTTTTCTCCATTTTCCTTGTATAGCTCCCTTTATAGGTAAACGTAATCGGGCGTCCCCTGGTATCTGCTCCGATTCAGGCACGGACACCCCCAAATGAATTTTTCTGCAATTCGATAAACCCATAGGGTCAAACTACGAGAAAATATCCACAAAACGGCCCGCTTCAATTTCTCCCCATTTTCCTTGTATAGCTCCCTTTAGAGGTAAACGTAATCGGGCGTCTCCTCGTATCTGCTCCGATTCAGGCACGGACAGCCGCAAATGAAGTTTTCGGCAATTCTATAAACCCATAGGGTCAAACTACGAGAAAATATCCACAAAACGGTCCGCTTCAATTTCTCCCCATTTTCCTTGTATAGCTCCCTTTAGAGGTAAACGTAATCGGGCGCCTCCTGGTATCTGCTCCGATTCAGGCACGGACAGCCGCAAATGAAGTTTTCTGCAATTCTATAAATCCATAGGGTCAAACTACGAGAAAATATCCAAAAAACGGCCCGCGTCAATTTTTCCCCATTTTCCTTGTATAGCTCCCTTTAGAGGTAAACGTAATCGGACGTCCCCTGGTATCTGCTCCGATTCAGGCACGAACAGCCCCAAATGAACTTTTCTGCAATTCTATAAACCCATAGGGTCAAACTACGAGAAAATATCCACAAAACGTCCAGCTTCAATTTCTCCCCATTTTCCTTGTATAGCTCCCTTTAGAGGTAAACGTAATCGAGCATCTCCTAGTATCTGCTCCGATTCAGGCACGGATAGCCCCAAATGAACTTTTCTGCAATTCTATAAACCCATAGGGTCAAACTACGAGAAAATATCCACAAAACGGCCCGCTTCAATTTCTCCCCATTTTCCTTGTATAGCTCCCTTTAGAGTTAAACATAATCGGGCGCCTCCTGGTATCTGCTCCGATTCAGGCACGGACAGCCGCAAATGAAGTTTTCTGCAATTCTATAAACCCACAGGGTCAAACTACGAGAAAATATCAACAAAAAGGCCCGCTTCAATTTTTTCCCATTTTCCAAGTATAGCTCCCTTTAGAGGTAAACGTAATCGAGCGTCTCCTGGTATCTGCTCCGATTCAGGCACGAACAGCCGCAAATGAAGATTTCTGCAATTCTATAAACCCATAGGGTCAAACTACGAGAAAATATCCACCAAACGGCCCGTTTCAATTTTTCCCCATTTTCCTTGTATAGCTCCCTTTAGAGGTAAACGTAATCGGGCGCCTCCTGGTATCTGCTCTGATTCAAGCACGGACAGCCGCAAATGAAGTTTTCTGCAACTCTATAAACCCATAGGGTCAAACTACGAGAAAATATCAACAAAAAGGCCCGCTTCAATTTTTCCCCATTTTCCTTGTATAGCTTCCTTTAGAGGTAAACGTAATCGGGCGTCTCCTAGTATCTGCTCCGATTCAGGCACGGACAGCCGCAAATGAAGTTTTCTGCAATTCTATAAACCCATAGGGTTAAACTACGAGAAAATATCCACAAAACGGCCCGCTTCAATTTTTCCCCATTTTCCTTGTATAGCTCCCTTTAGAGGTAACGTAATCGGGCGTCCCCTGGTATCAGCTCCGATTCAGGCACGGACAGCCCCAAATGAACTTTTCTGCAATTTTTTTTTTTTTTTTTTTTTGCTAAAAAAATTTTTTATACCAAGAGAAAAAAAAACGGTTACAAAAATAAAGGGCATACCCTTTGAGAAAAGATAGAGTCTATAACAAGCAATAGCACTCGACTAAGAATTAAAGTCATAATACAATGACTGCTACAGTAGAATAGAACTACCAAACCAAATTAAAAATACAGATTAACTGATATTGCTAATACAACAAAAGGACTAAAGTTTGGTCTCTCCGGACCCGCCTCTGAAAAACCTTGCACATGAATAATTTTTCACGAACTGCCCGTTTGATAACACAAGCCAACTGATCATAAGTCATTTGATGCCCCTGGATATGATTTCTCTTATTTCTTTCCAACCAAACCGCATGGAATGTAGCCGCTAGAAATAGGTGAGACATGTATTTCTTCAAATTATCCGAACGATGCACAAGAAAATTCCCATCCAGAAAAGAGAGCCAATTGGAGTGGAATTGTAGAGCCCATGAATCCAGAATTTTCCGAATGTATTCACATTCGCAGAAAATATGTTGATGTGTTTCTAGGAAATTCAAGCCGAAGGAGCAATGAGGATCAGTTTGCATTCCAAAACGAATCATTCTGTCCTTCGTAAGCAATCTCTGCTTCATGACTAACCAGGACGTTAAAGAGTATTTGGGGACATTAAAATTGTGCCAAAGAAGATTTACCCAAGGAGGGGCAGTTGCTGTCTCTCTAATGGAGTCCCAAATGTGAGAAATGTTGACTTGAACAGAGGTGGTATTTCCCCAAGATATACAATCCAGTCGTTGATAGTTTACTGTGGCACAAATCTGTCTAAATTCCATAGCCAGTGCATGATTGGAATAAGTGTTCTGCCATGTTCCTAGTGATAAAATATCACCCAAAGGTGCAGTAGAATAGGACTCCATAATAGAAATAATGTCAAGTCCAATCTGGGAAATCAGAGGAATGTTATTTGGCCAAGGATCATGCCAGAGTAAGAAATTAGAGTTAATCCCCGGTCTGTAAGAAATAAACTGCATAGCCTCCCTTCGAGATTCATAAATCTTCTTAATACTCCAAGAGCATCTAGAAGGGGTCATACTTGTCCAGAACGGTTTCCTGCATAGCCAGTGGACATGGAACCAATTGACCCATACCGAGTCAGCTCTGTTAATGATACGCCATAGTTGAAAGTGAACTGCTGCTTTATTCCAGGTTAAGAGATTCTTGAAACCAAGACCACCCTCAGCTTTAGGTCTACAACACTCGTGCCAGGCAACTTTGAATTGGCAAGGCCCACTGTGCTTACCAGTCCAAAGGAAATGAGCAAGGATGCTTTGAACCCTTTTAAGAATGCATTTAGGCAGAAAAAGGTGAGAAGCCCAATGTCCTTGGATGTTGAATAGAACTGACTTTATAAGTTGAACGCGACCCCCTTGGTTGAGGAAGATCGAAGTCCAGGAATCAATTCTGTCACACAGCTTTTGTATAAGAGGCTGACAATCCCTTTGTTTAAGCTTTCCAGAGATGAGAGGAAGCCCCAAGTAAACTATGGGTAGAGTACCATGAGCAAACCCTGTGATAGAGAGGATTATAGATTGCATCTCCGCAGGAACATTGCCAAAAAAACATGAGCATTTCAAAGGGTTTGGGGCAAGTCCTGAGAAGCTAGTGAACTCATTTACCCCATCCATTAGACATTGAACTGAGTTACGGTCTCCCTTGCAGAAAAGTAGAACATCATCAGCAAATATGAGATGAGATAATCTTGCTTCTTTCGTTTTCCAATGATAGGAAAAAACCTCGCTACTAGTGTACTTTTTTAGGCAAGCCGTGAGGAATTCCATTGCAATAACGAAGAGGTAAGGGGATAAGGGATCCCCTTGACGAAGACCTGTATGTCCAGCAAAGTACCCCTCCAAAGCCCCATTATTCTTGACGGAAAACATGCTAGTGGTAAGGCAGCATCGAATCCAGCTAATAAATTTTTCAGTGAAACCCATGATACGGAGTGCAGATAGAATGAATTGCCAATTCAGCGTATCAAACGCTTTCCTTATATCAAGTTTGATTGCACATCGAGCAGAGGTGTAATTGAGATGGTAGTCTTTACACAAGGCTTGAGCCAGCAGAACATTATCACCAATCCTGCGGCCTGGAACGAAAGCAGTTTGGCAAGGAGAGATTAGAGTGCTCAAAATCGGTTTCATGCGAGAGACTATCAATTTTGTGATGCACTTGTAAATAGTGTTGCAGCAAGAAATGGGTCTAAAATCACTCATAATGGTAGGGTTGGCAACCTTTGGGATGAGAGCAATGGCTGTGGAATTGACCATACGGGGCATGTAATTGTTTTCAAAGAAGTACAAAATCGCAGCAATAACATCCTTCCCTATAATACTCCAGCAAGATAGGAAGAATTCAGGAGTAAGACCATCAGGACCTGGGCTTTTACCTTTGGCCATGGATTTGAACACATTGAGGATATCATCATCAGTGAACGGACGATCCAAATTGGCTTGATCACAGCTAGAGAGCATTTTCACATCTAGATCTGGCGAGATACTATCCACTTCTGTATGAGAACCAAGCAGGTTAGTGAAATAATTCACTGCCACACGAGCTATACTCGAGTGTGAGCGATGCGTAGTACCCAAATCATCTTCAATACTCAGGAGTTTGTTGGCATTCCACCTATTTTTGCAAGAGTTAAAGAAGAACTTACTATTATTGTCTCCATGCTTAAGCCAATTTATCCGGGATTTCTGCTTAACAAGCTTCTCCTCATTCGCCAAAGCCAGAACATAAGCATCACATAATCTCTTTTCCTCAAGAAGTTCAGTCAAAGAAGAATGATCAGACATGAGAGATTGGAAACTGTATAGTTCTGTTCTTGAATTTTCAACCAAAATATACAAATTTCCCAGGTCACGATTCATTGCTTTCAGGGCTTGCTTTAATTTCTTAAGTTTCTGAGTGAGATTATACCAGGGGTCACCATGAAATGTACACTGCCAGGCTTCTGTCACAGTTGGAAGGAAGTTTTCATTGTCAAGAATGTGCTGGAACACTTGGAACGGCTTATAAATCCTTTCTCGGACAGTGCCCAAAAATACAACAGCAGGGCTATGATCTGAAATACCTCGAGGAAGAAATTTGGCCAAGGATAGATCAAAGGTACTTAACCAGTCACCATTTACTAGAACGCGATCCAGTTTCCTGTGCGTGGGGTTGGTGATACTACAATCCCACCAAGTAAAAAGGGGGCCTGAGAATCGGAGATCAGAGAGGCCAAGGGAGAGAACACAGTCTCTAAAATCATGGATACCAGTAAGTCCTCTTGGCAGAGGCGTATTTGATTCATCATCATTTAAGTAGATATTAAAATCTCCCATAACACACCATGGTTTAGGTTCATCACCAAACGAGGCAGAAATTGTAGTGAAATCATTCCAGAGAGACCGACGCGCAGAGTAAGTGTTGAATGCATAGACCATAGAGATGGTACAGGGATGAGTGTGATCAGGTCTCATTACATTGCAGGTGATGTGCTGAGCAGAGAGAAGTGCAGGAGAGACAAGCCAGAGAGATGGGTCCCAGCCAAACCAGATACGCCCATTGTCATGAAAATCATAATTGTAGAGCCATCTAAACCCAGGAGCTATAACAGAGGAAATGTAAGAAGCATCATCCTTTTTGACATGAGTTTCAAGGAGAGCAAAAATGCTAACTTTATTGGTGCTCAGAAAATCCTTGACGAAGGTTACTTTATTGTGCAACCCTCGTATATTGTAGGAACAAAAATCCACCATTAATCAGATTAATGAAGTGGTGAGGAGGCAGAGCTCCCCTTATGCTTCTTAGCCCAGAGTTTAGGAACTTTCGAAAATTCATCAACTGCCCTCAAATTCTTGAAGCTGCTAGGAAAAGGAGGGGATTCATCCGGTCCAGGAGTGGCTTTAGATCTTTTATTTCGCACCTGAGTCCAGCCCTGCTCAGAATCTACATCAGTATGCATCACTTTGATCTCATCCATAGATTTCAGGGGTGTGACCTCAGGATTCTATAAACCCATAGGTTCAAACTACGAGAAAATATCCACAAAACGGCCCGCTTCAATTTCTCCCCATTTTCCTTGTATAGCTCCCTTTAGAGGTAAACATAATCGGGCGCCTCCTGGTATCTGCTCCGATTCAGGCACGGACAGCCGCAAATGAAGTTTTCTACAATTCTATAAACCCACAGGGTCAAACTACGAGAAAATATCAACAAAAAGGCCCGCTTCAATTTTTTCCCATTTTCCAAGTATAGCTCCCTTTAGAGGTAAACGTAATCGAGCGTCTCCTGGTATTTGCTCTGATTCAGGCACGGACAGCCGCAAATGAAGATTTCTGCAATTCTATAAACCCATAGGGTCAAACTAAGAGAAAATATCCACAAAACGGTCCGCTTCAATTTTTCCCCATTTTCCTTGTATAGCTCCCTTTAGAGGTAAACGTAATCGGGCGTCTCCTGGTATCTGCTCCGATTCAGGCACGGACAGCCGCAAATGAAGTTTTCTGCAATTCTATAAACCCATAGGGTCAAACAACGAGAAAATATCCACAAAACGGCCCGCTTCAATTTTTCCCCATTTTCCTTGTATAGCTCCCTTTAGAGGTAAACGTAATCGAGCGTTCCTTGGTATCTGCTCTGATTCAGGCACGGACAGCCGCAAATGAACTTTTCTGCAATTCTATAAACCCATAGGGTCAAACTACGAGAAAATATCCACAAAACGGCCCGCTTCAATTTCTCCCCATATTCCTTGTATAGCTCCCTTTAGAGGTAAACGTAATCGGGCGCCTCCTGGTATCTGCTCCGATTCAGTCACGGACAGCCGCAAATGAAGTTTTCTGCAATTCTATAAACCCATAGGGTCAAAGTACGAGAAAATATCCAAAAAACGGCCCGCTTCAATTTTTCCCCATTTTCCTTGTATAGCTCCCTTTAAAGGTAAACGTAATCGGGCGTCCCCTGGTATCTGCTCCGATTCAGGCACGGACAGCCCCAAATGAACTTTTCTGCAATTCTATAAACCCATAGGGTCAAACTACGAGAAAATATCCACAAAACGGCCAGCTTCAATTTCTCCCCATTTTCCTTGTATAGCTCTCTTTAGAGGTAAACGTAATCAAGCATCTCCTAGTATATGCTCTGATTCAGGCACGGACAGCTGCAAATAAAGTTTTCTGCAATTCTATTAACCCATAGGGTCAAACTACGAGAAAATATCAACAAAACGGTCCGCTTCAATTTTTCCCCATTTTCCTTGTATAGCTCCCTTTAGAGGTAAACGTAATCGGGCGTCTCCTGGTATCTTCTCCGATTCAGGCACGGACAGCCGCAAATGAACTTTTCTGCAATTCTATAAACCCATAGGGTCAAACTACGAGAAAATATCCACAAAACGGTCCGCTTCAATTTCTCCCCATATTCCTTGTATAGCTCCCTTTAGAGGTAAACGTAATCGGGCGCCTCCTGGTATCTGCTCCGATTCAGTCACGGACAGCCGCAAATGAAGTTTTCTGCAATTCTATAAACCCATAGGGTCAAAGTACGAGAAAATATCCAAAAAACGGCCCGCTTCAATTTTTCCCCATTTTCCTTGTATAGCTCCCTTTAGAGGTAAACGTAATCGGGCGTTCCCTGGTATCTGCTCTGATTCAGGCACGAACAGTCGCAAATGAACTTTTCTGCAATTCTATAAACCCATAGGGTCAAACTACGAGAAAATATCCACAAAACGGCCCGCTTCAATTTCTCCCCATATTCCTTGTATAGCTCCCTTTAGAGGTAAACGTAATCGGGCGTCCCTTGGTATCTGCTCCGATTCAGGCACGGACAGCCCCAAATGATCTTTTCTGCAATTCTATAAACCCATAGGGTCAAACTACGAGAAAATATCCACAAAACGACACGCTTCAATTTTTCTCCATTTTCCTTGTATAGCTCCCTTTAGAGGTAAACGTAATCGGGCGTCCCCTGGTATCTGCTCCGATTCAGGCACGGACACCCCCAAATGAATTTTTCTGCAATTCGATAAACCCATAGGGTCAAACTATGAGAAAATATCCACAAAACGGCCCGCTTCAATTTCTCCCCATTTTCCTTGTATAGCTCCCTTTAGAGGTAAACGTAATCGGGCGTCTCCTGGTATCTGCTCCGATTCAGGCACGGACAGCCGCAAATGAAGTTTTCTGCAATTCTATAAACCCATAGGGTCAAACAACGAGAAAATATCCACAAAACGGCCCGCTTCAATTTTTCCCCATTTTCCTTGTATAGCTCCCTTTAGAGGTAAACGTAATCGGGCGTTCCTTGGTATCTGCTCTGATTCAGGCACGGACAGCCGCAAATGAACTTTTCTGCAATTCTATAAACCCATAGGGTCAAACTACGAGAAAATATCCACAAAACGGCCCGCTTCAATTTCTCCCCATATTCCTTGTATAGCTCCCTTTAGAGGTAAACGTAATCGGGCGCCTCCTGGTATCTGCTCCGATTCAGTCACGGACAGCCGCAAATGAAGTTTTCTGCAATTCTATAAACCCATAGGGTCAAAGTACGAGAAAATATCCAAAAAACGGCCCGCTTCAATTTTTCCCCATTTTCCTTGTATAGCTCCCTTTAAAGGTAAACGTAATCGGGCGTCCCCTGGTATCTGCTCCGATTCAGGCACGGACAGCCCCAAATGAACTTTTCTGCAATTCTATAAACCCATAGGGTCAAACTACGAGAAAATATCCACAAAACGGCCAGCTTCAATTTCTCCCCATTTTCCTTGTATAGCTCTCTTTAGAGGTAAACGTAATCAAACATCTCCTAGTATATGCTCTGATTCAGGCACGGACAGCTGCAAATAAAGTTTTCTGCAATTCTATTAACCCATAGGGTCAAAGTACGAGAAAATATCCAAAAAACGGCCCGCTTCAATTTTTCCCCATTTTCCTTGTATAGCTCCCTTTAGAGGTAAACGTAATCGGGCGTTCCCTGGTATCTGCTCTGATTCAGGCACGAACAGTCGCAAATGAACTTTTCTGCAATTCTATAAACCCATAGGGTCAAACTACGAGAAAATATCCACAAAACGGCCCGCTTCAATTTCTCCCCATATTCCTTGTATAGCTCCCTTTAGAGGTAAACGTAATCGGGCGTCCCTTGGTATCTGCTCCGATTCAGGCACGGACAGCCCCAAATGATCTTTTCTGCAATTCTATAAACCCATAGGGTCAAACTACAAGAAAATATCCACAAAACGACACGCTTCAATTTTTCTCCATTTTCCTTGTATAGCTCCCTTTAGAGGTAAACGTAATCGGGCGTCCCCTGGTATCTGCTCCGATTCAGGCACGGACACCCCCAAATGAATTTTTCTGCAATTCGATAAACCCATAGGGTCAAACTATGAGAAAATATCCACAAAACGGCCCGCTTCAATTTCTCCCCATTTTCCTTGTATAGCTCCCTTTAGAGGTAAACGTAATCGGGCGTCTCCTCGTATCTGCTCTGATTCAGGCACGGACAGCCACAAATGAAGTTTTCGGCAATTCTATAAACCCATAGGGTCAAACTACGAGAAAATATCCATAAAACGGCCTGCTTCAATTTCTCCCCATTTTTCTTGTATAGCTCCCTTTAGAGGTAAACGTAATCGGGCGCCTCCTGGTATCTGCTCCGATTCAGGCACGGACAGCCGCAAATGAAGTTTTCTGCAATTCTATAAACCCATAGGGTCAAACTACGAGAAAATATCCAAAAAACGGCCCGCTTCAATTTTTCCCCATTTTCCTTGTATAGCTCCCTTTAGAAGTAAACGTAATCGGGCGTCGCCTGGTATGTGCTCCGATTCAGGCACGAACAGCCCCAAATGAACTTTTCTGCAATTCTATAAACCCATAGGGTCAAACTACGAGAAAATATCCACAAAACGGCCAGCTTCAATTTCTCCCCATTTTCCTTGTATAGCTCACTTTAGATGTAAACGTAATTGGGCATCTCCTAGTATCTGCTCCGATTCAGGCACGGACAGCCGCAAATAAAGTTTTCTGCAATTCTATAAACCCAGAGGGTCAAACTACGAGAAAATATCAACAAAACGGCCCGCTTCAATTTTTCCCCATTTTCCTTGTATAGCTCCCTTTAGAGGTAAACGTAATCGGACGTCTCCTGGTATCTGCTCCGATTCAGGCACGGACAGCCGCAAATGAAGTTTTCTGCAATTCTATAAACCCATAGGGTCAAACAACGAGAAAATATCCACAAAACGGCCCGCTTCAATTTTTCCCCATTTTCCTTGTATAGCTCCCTTTAGAGGTACACGTAATCGGGCATTCCTTAGTATCTGCTCTGATTCAGGCACGGACAGCCGCAAATGAACTTTTCTGCAATTCTATAAACCCATAGGGTCAAACTACGAGAAAATATCCACAAAACGGCACGCTTCAATTTCTCCCCATATTCCTTGTATAGCTCCCTTTAGAGGTAAACGTAATCGGGCGCCTCCTGGTATCTGCTCCGATTCAGTCACGGACAGCCGCAAATGAAGTTTTCTGCAATTCTATAAACCCATAGGGTCAAAGTACGAGAAAATATCCAAAAAACGGCCCGCTTCAATTTTTCCCCATTTTCCTTGTATAGCTCCCTTTAAAGGTAAACGTAATCGGGCGTCCCCTGGTATCTGCTCCGATTCAGGCACGGACAGCCGCAAATGAAGTTTTCGGCAATTCTATAAACCCATAGGGTCAAACTACGAGAAAATATCCACAAAACGGCCCGCTTCAATTTCTCCCCATATTCCTTGTATAGCTCCCTTTAGAGGTAAACGTAATCGGGCGCCTCCTGGTATCTGCTCCGATTCAGTCACGGACAGCCGCAAATGAAGTTTTCTGCAATTCTATAAACCCATAGGGTCAAAGTACGAGAAAATATCCAAAAAACGGCCCGCTTCAATTTTTCCCCATTTTCCTTGTATAGCTCCCTTTAGAGGTAAACGTAATCGGGCGTCCCCTGGTATCTGCTCCGATTCAGGCACGAACAGCCCCAAATGAACTTTTCTGCAATTCTATAAACCCATAGGGTCAAACTACGAGAAAATATCCACAAAACGTCCAGCTTCAATTTCTCCCCATTTTCCTTGTATAGCTCCCTTTAGAGGTAAACGTAATCGGGCATCTCCTAGTATCTGCTCCGATTCAGGCACGGACAGCCGCAAATAAAGTTTTCTGCAATTCTATAAACCCATAGGGTCAAACTACGAGAAAATATCCACAAAACGGCCCGCTTCAATTTTTCCCCATTTTCCTACCCTTTAGAGGAAACGTAATCGGGCGTCCCCTGGTATCAGCTCCGATTCAGGCACGGATAGCCCCAAATGAACTTTTCTGCAATTCTATAAACCCATAGGGTCAAACTACGAGAAAATATCCACAAAACGGCCCGCTTCAATTTCTCCCCATTTTCCTTGTATAGCTCCCTTTAGAGGTAAACATAATCGGGCGCCTCCTGGTATCTGCTCCGATTCAGGCACGGACAGCCGCAAATGAAGTTTTCTGCAATTCTATAAACCCACAGGGTCAAACTACGAGAAAATATCAACAAAAAGGCCCGCTTCAATTTTTTCCCATTTTCCAAGTATAGCTCCCTTTAGAGGTAAACGTAATCGAGCGTCTCCTGGTATCTGCTCCGTTTCAGGCACGGACAGCCGCAAATGAAGATTTCTGCAATTCTATAAACCCATAGGGTCAAACTACGAGAAAATATCCACAAAACGGCCCGTTTCAATTTTTCCCCATTTTCCTTGTATAGCTCCCTTTAGAGGTAAACGTAATCGGGCGCCTCCTGGTATCTGCTCTGATTCAAGCACGGACAGCCGCAAATGAAGTTTTCTGCAACTCTATAAACCCATAGGGTCAAACTACGAGAAAATATCAACAAAAAGGCCCGCTTCAATTTTTCCCCATTTTCCTTGTATAGCTTCCTTTAGAGGTAAACGTAATCGGGCGTCTCCTGGTATCTGCTCCGATTCAGGCACGGACAGCCGTAAATGAAGTTTTCTGCAATTCTATAAACCCATAGGGTTAAACTACGAGAAAATATCCACAAAACGGCCCGCTTCAATTTTTCCCCATTTTCCTTGTATAGCTCCCTTTAGAGGTAACGTAATCGGGCGTCCCCTGGTATCAGCTCCGATTCAGGCACGGACAGCCCCAAATGAACTTTTCTGCAATTCTATAAACCCATAGGTTCAAACTACGAGAAAATATCCACAAAACGGCCCGCTTCAATTTCTCCCCATTTTCCTTGTATAGCTCCCTTTAGAGGTAAACATAATCGGGCGCCTCCTGGTATCTGCTCCAATTCAGGCACGGACAGCCGCAAATGAAGTTTTCTGCAATTCTATAAACCCATAGGGTCAAACTACGAGAAAATATCAACAAAAAGGCCCGCTTCAATTTTTTCCCATTTTCCAAGTATAGCTCCCTTTAGAGGTAAACGTAATCGAGCGTCTCCTGGTATCTGCTCCGATTCAGGCACGGACAGCCGCAAATGAAGATTTCTGCAATTCTATAAACCCATAGGGTCAAACTAAGAGAAAATATCCACAAAACGGCCCGCTTCAATTTTTCCCCATTTTCCTTGTATAGCTCCCTTTAGAGGTAAACGTAATCGGGCGTCCCCTGGTATCTGCTCTGATTCAGGCATGGACAGCCCCAAATGAACTTTTCTGCAATTCTATAAACCCATAGGGTCAAACTACGAGAAAATATCCACAAAACGGCCAGCTTCAATTTCTCCCCATTTTCCTTGTATAGTTCCCTTTAGAGGTAAACGTAATCGGGCGTCTCCTGGCATCTGCTCCGATTCAGGCACGGACAGCCGCAAATGAAGTTTTCTGCAACTCTATAAACCCGTAGGGTCAAACTACGAGAAAATATTCACAAAACGGCCCGCTTCAATTTCTCCCCATTTTCCGTGTATAGCTCACTTTAGAGGTAAACGTAATCGGGCGCCTTCTGGTATCTGCTCCGATTCAGGCACGGACAGCCGCAAATGAACTTTTCTGCAATTCTATAAACCCATAGGGTCAAACTACGAGAAAATATCCACAAAACGGCCAGCTTCAATTTCTCCCCATTTTCCTTGTATAGCTCCCTTTAGAGGTAAACGTAATCGGGTGCCTCTTGGTATCTTCTCCGATTCAGGCACGGACAGCCGCAAATGAAGTTTTCTGCAACTTTATAAACCCATAGGGTCAAACTTCGAGAAAATATCCACAAAACATCCCGCTTAAATTTTTCCCCATTTTCCTTGTATAGCTCCCTTTAGAGGTAAACGTAATCGGGCGGCTCCTCGAATCTGCTCTGATTCAGGCACGGACAGCCCCAAATGAACTTTTCTGCAATTCTATAAACCCATAGGGTCAAACTACGAGAAAATATCCACAAAACGTCCAGCTTCAATTTCTCCCCATTATCCTTGTATAGCTCCCTTTAGAGGTAAACGTAATCGGGCATCTCCTAGTATCTGCTCCGATTCAGGCACGGACAGCCGCAAATAAAGTTTTCTGCAATTCTATAAACCCATAGGGTCAAACTACGAGAAAATATCCCCAAAACGGCCCGCTTCAATTTTTCCCCATTTTCCTACCCTTTAGAGGTAACGTAATCGGGCGTCCCCTGGTATCAGCTCCGATTCAGGCACGGATAGCCCCAAATGAACTTTTCTGCAATTCTATAAACCCATAGGGTCAAACTACGAGAAAATATCCACAAAACGGCCCGCTTCAATTTCTCCCCATTTTCCGTGTATAGCTCACTTTAGAGGTAAACGTAATCGGGCGCCTTCTGGTATCTGCTCCGATTCAGGCACGGACAGCCGCAAATGAACTTTTCTGCAATTCTATAAACCCATAGGGTCAAACTACGAGAAAATATCCACAAAACGGCCAGCTTCAATTTCTCCCCATTTTCCTTGTATAGCTCCCTTTAGAGGTAAACGTAATCGGGTGCCTCTTGGTATCTTCTCCGATTCAGGCACGGACAGCCGCAAATGAAGTTTTCTGCAACTCTATAAACCCATAGGGTCAAACTTCGAGAAAATATCCACAAAACAGCCCGCTTAAATTTTTCCCCATTTTCCTTGTATAGCTCCCTTTAGAGGTAAACGTAATCGGGCGGCTCCTCGTATCTGCTCTGATTCAGGCACGGACAGCCCCAAATGAACTTTTCTGCAATTCTATAAACCCGTAGGGTCAAACTACGAGAAAATATCCACAAAACGGCCCGCTTTAATTTCTCCCCATTTTCCTTGTATAGCTCCCTTTAGAGGTAAACGTAATCGGGCGCCTCCTGGTATCTGCTCCGATTCAGGCACGGACAACCGCAAATGAAGTTTTCTGCAATTCTATAAACCCATAGGGTCAAAGTACGAGAAAATATCCAAAAAACGGCCCGCTTCAATTTCTCTTCATTTTCCTTGTATAGCTCCCTTTAGAGGTAAACATAATCGGGCGCCTCCTGGTATCTGCTCCGATTCAGGCACGGACAGCCGCAAATGAAGTTTTCTGCAATTCTATAAACCCACAGGGTCAAACTACGAGAAAATATCAACAAAAAGGCCTGCTTCAATTTTTTCCCATTTTCCAAGTATAGCTCCCTTTAGAGGTAAACGTAATCGGGCGCGTCCTGGTATCTGCTCTGATTCAAGCACGGACAGCCGCAAATGAAGTTTTCTGCAACTCAATAAACCCATAGGGTCAAACTACGAGAAAATATCAACAAAAAGGCCCGCTTCAATTTTTCCCCATTTTCCTTGTATAGCTTCCTTTAGAGGTAAACGTAATCGGGCGTCTCCTGGTATCTGCTCCGATTCAGGCACGGACAGCCGCAAATGAAGTTTTCTGCAATTCTATAAACCCATAGGGTTAAACTACGAGAAAATATCCACAAAACGGCTCGCTTCAATTTTTCCCCATTTTCCTTGTATAGCTCCCTTTAGAGGTAACGTAATCGGGCGTCCCCTGGTATCAGCTCCGATTCAGGCACGGACAGCCCCAAATGAACTTTTCTGCAATTCTATAAACCCATAGGTTCAAACTACGAGAAAATATCCACAAAACGGCCCGCTTCAATTTCTCCCCATTTTCCTTGTATAGCTCCCTTTAGAGGTAAACATAATCGGGCGCCTCCTGGTATCTGCTCCAATTCAGGCACGGACAGCCGCAAATGAAGCTTTCTGCAATTCTATAAACCCACAGGGTCAAACTACGAGAAAATATCCACAAAACGGCCAGCTTCAATTTCTCCCCATTTTCCTTGTATAGTTCCCTTTAGAGGTAAACGTAATCGGGCGTCTCCTGGCATCTGCTCCGATTCAGGCACGGACAGCCGCAAATGAAGTTTTCTGCAACTCTATAAACCCGTAGGGTCAAACTACGAGAAAATATTCACAAAACGGCCCGCTTCAATTTCTCCCCATTTTCCTTGTATAGCTCCCTTTAGAGGTAAACATAATCGGGCGCCTCCTGGTATCTGCTCCAATTCAGGCACGGACAGCCGCAAATGAAGCTTTCTGCAATTCTATAAACCCATAGGGTTAAACTACGAGAAAATATCCACAAAACGGCTCGCTTCAATTTTTCCCCATTTTCCTTGTATAGCTCCCTTTAGAGGTAACGTAATCGGGCGTCCCCTGGTATCAGCTCCGATTCAGGCACGGACAGCCCCAAATGAACTTTTCTGCAATTCTATAAACCCATAGGTTCAAACTACGAGAAAATATCCACAAAACGGCCCGCTTCAATTTCTCCCCATTTTCCTTGTATAGCTCCCTTTAGAGGTAAACATAATCGGGCGCCTCCTGGTATCTGCTCCAATTCAGGCACGGACAGCCGCAAATGAAGCTTTCTGCAATTCTATAAACCCACAGGGTCAAACTACGAGAAAATATCAACAAAAAGGCCCGCTTCAATTTTTCCCCATTTTCCTTGTATAGCTTCCTTTAGAGGTAAACGTAATCGGGCGTCTCCTGGTATCTGCTCCGATTCAGGCACGGACAGCCGTAAATGAAGTTTTCTGCAATTCTATAAACCCATAGGGTTAAACTACGAGAAAATATCCACAAAACGGCCCGCTTCAATTTTTCCCCATTTTCCTTGTATAGCTCCCTTTAGAGGTAACGTAATCGGGCGTCCCCTGGTATCAGCTCCGATTCAGGCACGGACAGCCCCAAATGAACTTTTCTGCAATTCTATAAACCCATAGGTTCAAACTACGAGAAAATATCCACAAAACGGCCCGCTTCAATTTCTCCCCATTTTCCTTGTATAGCTCCCTTTAGAGGTAAACATAATCGGGCGCCTCCTGGTATCTGCTCCAATTCAGGCACGGACAGCCGCAAATGAAGTTTTCTGCAATTCTATAAACCCATAGGGTCAAACTACGAGAAAATATCAACAAAAAGGCCCGCTTCAATTTTTTCCCATTTTCCAAGTATAGCTCCCTTTAGAGGTAAACGTAATCGAGCGTCTCCTGGTATCTGCTCCGATTCAGGCACGGACAGCCGCAAATGAAGATTTCTGCAATTCTATAAACCCATAGGGTCAAACTAAGAGAAAATATCCACAAAACGGCCCGCTTCAATTTTTCCCCATTTTCCTTGTATAGCTCCCTTTAGAGGTAAACGTAATCGGGCGTCCCCTGGTATCTGCTCTGATTCAGGCATGGACAGCCCCAAATGAACTTTTCTGCAATTCTATAAACCCATAGGGTCAAACTACGAGAAAATATCCACAAAACGGCCAGCTTCAATTTCTCCCCATTTTCCTTGTATAGTTCCCTTTAGAGGTAAACGTAATCGGGCGTCTCCTGGCATCTGCTCCGATTCAGGCACGGACAGCCGCAAATGAAGTTTTCTGCAACTCTATAAACCCGTAGGGTCAAACTACGAGAAAATATTCACAAAACGGCCCGCTTCAATTTCTCCCCATTTTCCGTGTATAGCTCACTTTAGAGGTAAACGTAATCGGGCGCCTTCTGGTATCTGCTCCGATTCAGGCACGGACAGCCGCAAATGAACTTTTCTGCAATTCTATAAACCCATAGGGTCAAACTACGAGAAAATATCCACAAAACGGCCAGCTTCAATTTCTCCCCATTTTCCTTGTATAGCTCCCTTTAGAGGTAAACGTAATCGGGTGCCTCTTGGTATCTTCTCCGATTCAGGCACGGACAGCCGCAAATGAAGTTTTCTGCAACTTTATAAACCCATAGGGTCAAACTTCGAGAAAATATCCACAAAACATCCCGCTTAAATTTTTCCCCATTTTCCTTGTATAGCTCCCTTTAGAGGTAAACGTAATCGGGCGGCTCCTCGAATCTGCTCTGATTCAGGCACGGACAGCCCCAAATGAACTTTTCTGCAATTCTATAAACCCATAGGGTCAAACTACGAGAAAATATCCACAAAACGTCCAGCTTCAATTTCTCCCCATTATCCTTGTATAGCTCCCTTTAGAGGTAAACGTAATCGGGCATCTCCTAGTATCTGCTCCGATTCAGGCACGGACAGCCGCAAATAAAGTTTTCTGCAATTCTATAAACCCATAGGGTCAAACTACGAGAAAATATCCCCAAAACGGCCCGCTTCAATTTTTCCCCATTTTCCTACCCTTTAGAGGTAACGTAATCGGGCGTCCCCTGGTATCAGCTCCGATTCAGGCACGGATAGCCCCAAATGAACTTTTCTGCAATTCTATAAACCCATAGGGTCAAACTACGAGAAAATATCCACAAAACGGCCCGCTTCAATTTCTCCCCATTTTCCGTGTATAGCTCACTTTAGAGGTAAACGTAATCGGGCGCCTTCTGGTATCTGCTCCGATTCAGGCACGGACAGCCGCAAATGAACTTTTCTGCAATTCTATAAACCCATAGGGTTAAACTACGAGAAAATATCCACAAAACGGCTCGCTTCAATTTTTCCCCATTTTCCTTGTATAGCTCCCTTTAGAGGTAACGTAATCGGGCGTCCCCTAGTATCAGCTCCGATTCAGGCACGGACAGCCCCAAATGAACTTTTCTGCAATTCTATAAACCCATAGGTTCAAACTACGAGAAAATATCCACAAAACGGCCCGCTTCAATTTCTCCCCATTTTCCTTGTATAGCTCCCTTTAGAGGTAAACATAATCGGGCGCCTCCTGGTATCTGCTCCAATTCAGGCACGGACAGCCGCAAATGAAGCTTTCTGCAATTCTATAAACCCACAGGGTCAAACTACGAGAAAATATCAACAAAAAGGCCCGCTTCAATTTTTCCCCATTTTCCTTGTATAGCTTCCTTTAGAGGTAAACGTAATCGGGCGCCTTCTGGTATCTGCTCCGATTCAGGCACGGACAGCCGCAAATGAAGTTTTCTGCAATTCTATAAACCCATAGGGTTAAACTACGAGAAAATATCCACAAAACGGCCCGCTTCAATTTTTCCCCATTTTCCTTGTATAGCTCCCTTTAGAGGTAACGTAATCGGGCGTCCCCTGGTATCAGCTCCGATTCAGGCACGGACAGCCCCAAATGAACTTTTCTGCAATTCTATAAACCCATAGGTTCAAACTACGAGAAAATATCCACAAAACGGCCCGCTTCAATTTCTCCCCATTTTCCTTGTATAGCTCCCTTTAGAGGTAAACATAATCGGGCGCCTCCTGGTATCTGCTCCAATTCAGGCACGGACAGCCGCAAATGAAGCTTTCTGCAATTCTATAAACCCACAGGGTCAAACTACGAGAAAATATCAACAAAAAGGCCCGCTTCAATTTTTTCCCATTTTCCAAGTATAGCTCCCTTTAGAGGTAAACGTAATCGAGCGTCTCCTGGTATCTGCTCCGATTCAGGCACGGACAGCCGCAAATGAAGATTTTTGCAATTCTATAAACCCATAGGGTCAAACTAAGAGAAAATATCCACAAAACGGCCCGCTTCAATTTTTCCCCATTTTCCTTGTATAGCTCCCTTTAGAGGTAAACGTAATCGGGCGTCCCCTGGTATCTGCTCTGATTCAGGCATGGACAGCCCCAAATGAACTTTTCTGCAATTCTATAAACCCATAGGGTCAAACTATTAGAAAATATCCACAAAACGGCCAACTTCAATTTCTCCCCATTTTCCTTGTATAGTTCCCTTTAGAGGTAAACGTAATCGGGCGTCTCCTGGCATCTGCTCCGATTCAGGCACGGACAGCCGCAAATGAAGTTTTCTGCAACTCTATAAACCCGTAGGGTCAAACTACGAGAAAATATTCACAAAACGGCCCGCTTCAATTTCTCCCCATTTTCCGTGTATAGCTCACTTTAGAGGTAAACGTAATCGGGCGCCTTCTGGTATCTGCTCCGATTCAGGCACGGACAGCCGCAAATGAACTTTTCTGCAATTCTATAAACCCATAGGGTCAAACTACGAGAAAATATCCACAAAACGGCCAGCTTCAATTTCTCCCCATTTTCCTTGTATAGCTCCCTTTAGAGGTAAACGTAATCGGGTGCCTCTTGGTATCTTCTCCGATTCAGGCACGGACAGCCGCAAATGAAGTTTTCTGCAACTCTATAAACACATAGGGTCAAACTTCGAGAAAATATCCACAAAACAGCCCGCTTAAATTTTTCCCCATTTTCCTTGTATAGCTCCCTTTAGAGGTAAACGTAATCGGGCGGCTCCTCGTATCTGCTCTGATTCAGGCACGGACAGCCCCAAATGAACTTTTCTGCAATTCTATAAACCCATAGGGTCAAACTACGAGAAAATATCCACAAAACGTCCAGCTTCAATTTCTCCCCATTTTCCTTGTATAGCTCCCTTTAGAGGTAAACGTAATCGGGCATCTCCTAGTATCTGCTCCGATTCAGGCACGGACAGCCGCAAATAAAGTTTTCTGCAATTCTATAAACCCATAGGGTCAAACTACGAGAAAATATCCCCAAAACGGCCCGCTTCAATTTTTCCCCATTTTCCTACCCTTTAGAGGTAACGTAATCGGGCGTCCCCTGGTATCAGCTCCGATTCAGGCACGGATAGCCCCAAATGAACTTTTCTGCAATTCTATAAACCCATAGGGTCAAACTACGAGAAAATATCCACAAAACGGCCCGCTTCAATTTCTCCCCATTTTCCTTGTATAGCTCCCTTTAGAGGTAAACATAATCGGGCGCCTCCTGGTATCTGCTCCGATTCAGGCACGGACAGCCGCAAATGAAGTTTTCTGCAATTCTATAAACCCACAGGGTCAAACTACGAGAAAATATCAACAAAAAGGCCCGCTTCAATTTTTCCCCATTTTCCTTGTATAGCTTCCTTTAGAGGTAAACGTAATCGGGCGTCTCCTGGTATCTGCTCCGATTCAGGCACGGACAGCCGCAAATGAAGTTTTCTGCAATTCTATAAACCCATAGGGTTAAACTACGAGAAAATATCCACAAAACGGCCCGTTTCAATTTTTCCCCATTTTCCTTGTATAGCTCCCTTTAGAGGTAAACGTAATCGGGCGCCTCCTGGTATCTGCTCTGATTCAAGCACGGACAGCCGCAAATGACGTTTTCTGCAACTCTATAAACCCATAGGGTCAAACTACGAGAAAATATCAACAAAAAGCCCCGCTTCAATTTTTCCCCATTTTCCTTGTATAGCTTCCTTTAGAGGTAAACGTAATCGGGCGTCTCCTGGTATCTGCTCCGATTCAGGCACGGACAGCCGCAAATGAAGTTTTCTGCAATTCTATAAACCCATAGGGTTAAACTACGAGAAAATATCCACAAAACGGCCCGCTTCAATTTTTCCCCATTTTCCTTGTATAGCTCCCTTTAGAGGTAACGTAATCGGGCGTCCCCTGGTATCAGCTCCGATTCAGGCACGGACAGCCCCAAATGAACTTTTCTGCAATTCTATAAACCCATAGGTTCAAACTACGAGAAAATATCCACAAAACGGCCCGCTTCAATTTCTCCCCATTTTCCTTGTATAGCTCCCTTTAGAGGTAAACATAATCGGGCGCCTCCTGGTATCTGCTCCGATTCAGGCACGGACAGCCGCAAATGAAGTTTTCTGCAATTCTATAAACCCACAGGGTCAAACTACGAGAAAATATCAACAAAAAGGCCCGCTTCAATTTTTTCCCATTTTCCAAGTATAGCTCCCTTTAGAGGTAAACGTAATCGAGCGTCTCCTGGTATCTGCTCCGATTCAGGCACGGACAGCCGCAAATGAAGATTTCTGCAATTCTATAAACCCATAGGGTCAAACTAAGAGAAAATATCCACAAAACGGCCCGCTTCAATTTTTCCCCATTTTCCTTGTATAGCTCCCTTTAGAGGTAAACGTAATCGGGCGTCCCCTGGTATCTGCTCTGATTCAGGCATGGACAGCCCCAAATGAACTTTTCTGCAATTCTATAAACCCATAGGGTCAAACTACGAGAAAATATCCACAAAACGGCCCGCTTCAATTTCTCCCCATTTTCCTTGTATAGTTCCCTTTAGAGGTAAACGTAATCGGGCGTCTCCTGGCATCTGCTCCGATTCAGGCACGGACAGCCGCAAATGAAGTTTTCTGCAACTCTATAAACCCGTAGGGTCAAACTACGAGAAAATATTCACAAAACGGCCCGCTTCAATTTCTCCCCATTTTCCGTGTATAGCTCACTTTAGAGGTAAACGTAATCGGGCGCCTTCTGGTATCTGCTCCGATTCAGGCACGAACAGCCGCAAATGAACTTTTCTGCAATTTTATAAACCCATAGGGTCAAACTACGAGAAAATATCCACAAAACGGCCAGCTTCAATTTCTCCCCATTTTCCTTGTATAGCTCCCTTTAGAGGTAAACGTAATCGGGTGCCTCTTGGTATCTTCTCCGATTCAGGCACGGACAGCCGCAAATGAAGTTTTCTGCAACTCTATAAACCCATAGGGTCAAACTTCGAGAAAATATCCACAAAACAGCCCGCTTAAATTTTTCCCCATTTTCCTTGTATAGCTCCCTTTAGAGGTAAACGTAATCGGGCGGCTCCTCGTATCTGCTCTGATTCAGGCACGGACAGCCCCAAATGAACTTTTCTGCAATTCTATAAACCCATAGGGTCAAACTACGAGAAAATATCCACAAAACGGCCCGCTTTAATTTCTCCCCATTTTCCTTGTATAGCTCCCTTTAGAGGTAAACGTAATCGGGCGCCTCCTGGTATCTGCTCCGATTCAGGCACGGACAACCGCAAATGAAGTTTTCTGCAATTCTATAAACCCATAGGGTCAAAGTACGAGAAAATATCCAAAAAACGGCCCGCTTCAATTTCTCCCCATTTTCCTTGTATAGCTCCCTTTAGAGGTAAACATAATCGGGCGCCTCCTGGTATCTGCTCCGATTCAGGCACGGACAGCCGCAAATGAAGTTTTCTGCAATTCTATAAACCCACAGGGTCAAACTACGAGAAAATATCAACAAAAAGGCCTGCTTCAATTTTTTCCCATTTTCCAAGTATAGCTCCCTTTAGAGGTAAACGTAATCGGGCGCGTCCTGGTATCTGCTCTGATTCAAGCACGGACAGCCGCAAATGAAGTTTTCTGCAACTCTATAAACCCAGAGGGTCAAACTACGAGAAAATATCAACAAAAAGGCCCGCTTCAATTTTTCCCCATTTTCCTTGTATAGCTTCCTTTAGAGGTAAACGTAATCGGGCGTCTCCTGGTATCTGCTCCGATTCAGGCACGGACAGCCGCAAATGAAGTTTTCTGCAATTCTATAAACCCATAGGGTTAAACTACGAGAAAATATCCACAAAACGGCCCGCTTCAATTTTTCCCCATTTTCCTTGTATAGCTCCCTTTAGAGGTAACGTAATCGGGCGTCCCCTGGTATCAGCTCCGATTCAGGCACGGACAGCCCCAAATGAACTTTTCTGCAATTCTATAAACCCATAGGTTCAAACTACGAGAAAATATCCACAAAACGGCCCGCTTCAATTTCTCCCCATTTTCCTTGTATAGCTCCCTTTAGAGGTAAACATAATCGGGCGCCTCCTGGTATCTGCTCCAATTCAGGCACGGACAGCCGCAAATGAAGCTTTCTGCAATTCTATAAACCCACAGGGTCAAACTACGAGAAAATATCAACAAAAAGGCCCGCTTCAATTTTTTCCCATTTTCCAAGTATAGCTCCCTTTAGAGGTAAACGTAATCGAGCGTCTCCTGGTATCTGCTCCGATTCAGGCACGGACAGCCGCAAATGAAGATTTCTGCAATTCTATAAACCCATAGGGTCAAACTAAGAGAAAATATCCACAAAACGGCCCGCTTCAATTTTTCCCCATTTTCCTTGTATAGCTCCCTTTAGAGGTAAACGTAATCGGGCGTCCCCTGGTATCTGCTCTGATTCAGGCATGGACAGCCCCAAATGAACTTTTCTGCAATTCTATAAACCCATAGGGTCAAACTACGAGAAAATATCCACAAAACGGCCCGCTTCAATTTCTCCCCATTTTCCTTGTATAGTTCCCTTTAGAGGTAAAAGTAATCGGGCGTCTCCTGGCATCTGCTCCGATTCAGGCACGGACAGCCGCAAATGAAGTTTTCTGCAACTCTATAAACCCATAGGGTCAAACTACGAGAAAATATCAACAAAAAGGCCCGCTTCAATTTTTCCCCATTTTCCTTGTATAGCTTCCTTTAGAGGTAAACGTAATCGGGCGTCTCCTGGTATCTGCTCCGATTCAGGCACGGACAGCCGCAAATGAAGTTTTCTGCAATTCTATAAACCCATAGGGTTAAACTACGAGAAAATATCCACAAAACGGCCCGCTTCAATATTTTCCCATTTTCCTTGTATAGCTCCCTTTAGAGGTAAACGTAATCGGGTGCCTCTTGGTATCTTCTCCGATTCAGGCACGGACAGCCGCAAATGAAGTTTTCTGGAACTCTATAAACCCATAGGGTCAAACTTCGAGAAAATATCCACAAAACAGCCCGCTTAAATTTTTCCCCATTTTCCTTGTATAGCTCCCTTTAGAGGTAAACGTAATCGGGCGGCTCCTCGTATCTGCTCTGATTCAGGCACGGACAGCCCCAAATGAACTTTTCTGCAATTCTATAAATCCATAGGGTCAAACTACGAGAAAATATCCACAAAACGTCCAGCTTCAATTTCTCCCCATTTTCCTTGTATAGCTCCCTTTAGAGGTAAACGTAATCGGGCATCTCCTAGTATCTGCTCCGATTCAGGCACGGACAGCCGCAAATAAAGTTTTCTGCAATTCTATAAACCCATAGGGTCAAACTACGAGAAAATATCCCCAAAACGGCCCGCTTCAATTTTTCCCCATTTTCCTACCCTTTAGGGGTAACGTAATCGGGCGTCCCCTGGTATCAGCTCCGATTCAGGCACGGATAGCCCCAAATGAACTTTTCTGCAATTCTATAAACCCATAGGGTCAACCTACGAGAAAATATCCACAAAACGGTCCGCTTCAATTTCTCCCCATTTTCCTTGTATAGCTCCCTTTAGAGGTAAACATAATCGGGCGCCTCCTGGTATCTGCTCCGATTCAGGCACGGACAGCCGCAAATGAAGTTTTCTGCAATTCTATAAACCCACAGGGTCAAACTACGAGAAAATATTCACAAAACGGCCCGCTTCAATTTCTCCCCATTTTCCTTGTATAGCTCCCTTTAGAGGTAAACATAATCGGGCGCCTCCTGGTATCTGCTCCGATTCAGGCACGGACAGCCGCAAATGAAGTTTTCTGCAATTCTATAAACCCACAGGGTCAAACTACGAGAAAATATCAACAAAAAGGCCCGCTTCAATTTTTTCCCATTTTCCAAGTATAGCTCCCTTTAGAGGTAAACGTAATCGAGCGTCTCCTGGTATCTGCTCCGATTCAGGCACGGACAGCCGCAAATAAAGATTTCTGCAATTCTATAAACCCATAGGGTCAAACTACGAGAAAATATCCACAAAACGGCCCGTTTCAATTTTTCCCCATTTTCCTTGTATAGCTCCCTTTAGAGGTAAACGTAATCGGGCGCGTCCTGGTATCTGCTCTGATTCAAGCACGGACAGCCGCAAATGAAGTTTTCTGCAACTCTATAAACCCATAGGGTCAAACTACGAGAAAATATCAACAAAAAGGCCCGCTTCAATTTTTCCCCATTTTCTTTGTATAGCTTCCTTTAGAGGTAAACGTAATCGGGCGTCTCCTGGTATCTGCTCCGATTCAGGCACGGACATCCGCAAATGAAGTTTTCTGCAATTCTATAAACCCATAGGGTTAAACTACGAGAAAATATCCACAAAACGGCCCGCTTCAATTTTTTTCCATTTTCCTTGTATAGCTCCCTTTAGAGGTAACGTAATCGGGCGTCCCCTGGTATCAGCTCCGATTCAGGCACGGACAGCCCCAAATGAACTTTTCTGCAATTCTATAAACCCATAGGTTCAAACTACGAGAAAATATCCACAAAACGGCCCGCTTCAATTTCTCCCCATTTTCCTTGTATAGCTCCCTTTAGAGGTAAACATAATCGGGCGCCTCCTGGTATCTGCTCCAATTCAGGCACGGACAGCCGCAAATGAAGTTTTCTGCAATTCTATAAACCCACAGGGTCAAACTACGAGAAAATATCAACAAAAAGGTCCGCTTCAATTTTTTCCCATTTTCCAAGTATAGCTCCCTTTAGAGGTAAACGTAATCGAGCGTCTCCTGGTATCTGCTCCGATTCAGGCACGGACAGCCGCAAATGCAGATTTCTGCAATTCTATAAACCCATAGGGTCAAACTAAGAGAAAATATCCACAAAACGGCCCGCTTCAATTTTTCCCCATTTTCCTTGTATAGCTCCCTTTAGAGGTAAACGTAATCGGGCGTCCCCTGGTATCTGCTCTGATTCAGGCATGGACAGCCCCAAATGAACTTTTCTGCAATTCTATCAAACCTATAGGGTCAAACTACGAGAAAATATCCACAAAACGGCCCGCTTCAATTTCTCCCCATTTTCCTTGTATAGTTCCCTTTAGAGGTAAACGTAATCGGGCGTCTCCTGGCATCTGCTCCGATTCAGGCACGGACAGCCGCAAATGAAGTTTTCTGCAACTCTATAAACCCGTAGGGTCAAACTACGAGAAAATATTCACAAAACGGCCCGCTTCAATTTCTCCCCATTTTCCGTGTATAGCTCACTTTAGAGGTAAACGTAATCGGGCGCCTTCTGGTATCTGCTCCGATTCAGGCACGGACAGCCGCAAATGAACTTTTCTGCAATTCTATAAACCCATAGGGTCAAACTTCGAGAAAATATCCACAAAACAGCCCGCTTAAATTTTTCCCCATTTTCCTTGTATAGCTCCCTTTAGAGGTAAACGTAATCGGGCGGCTCCTCGTATCTGCTCTGATTCAGGCACGGACAGCCCCAAATGAACTTTTCTGCAATTCTATAAACCCATAGGGTCAAACTACGAGAAAATATCCACAAAACGGCCCGCTTTAATTTCTCCCCATTTTCCTTGTATAGCTCCCTTTAGAGGTAAACGTAATCGGGCGCCTCCTGGTATCTGCTCCGATTCAGGCACGGACAACCGCAAATGAAGTTTTCTGCAATTCTATAAACCCATAGGGTCAAACTACGAGAAAATATCCAAAAAACGGCCCGCTTCAATTTCTCCCCATTTTCCTTGTATAGCTCCCTTTTGAGGTAAACATAATCGGGCGCCTCCTGGTATCTGCTCCGATTCAGGCACGGACAGCCGCAAATGAAGTTTTCTGCAATTCTATAAACCCACAGGGTCAAACTACGAGAAAATATCAACAAAAAGGCCCGCTTCAATTTTTTCCCATTTTCCAAGTATAGCTCCCTTTAGAGGTAAACGTAATCGAGCGTCTCCTGGTATCTGCTCCGATTCAGGCACGGACAGCCGCAAATGAAGATTTCTGCAATTCTATAAACCCATAGGGTCAAACTACGAGAAAATATCCACAAAACGGCCCGTTTCAATTTTTCCCCATTTTCCTTGTATAGCTCCCTTTAGAGGTAAACGTAATCGGGCGCGTCCTGGTATCTGCTCTGATTCAAGCACGGACAGCCGCAAATGAAGTTTTCTGCAACTCTATAAACCCATAGGGTCAAACTACGAGAAAATATCAACAAAAAGGCCCGCTTCAATTTTTCCCCATTTTCCTTGTATAGCTTCCTTTAGAGGTAAACGTAATCGGGCGTCTCCTGGTATCTGCTCCGATTCAGGCACGGACAGCCGCAAATGAAGTTTTCTGCAATTCTATAAACCCATAGGGTTAAACTACGAGAAAATATCCACAAAACGGCCCGCTTCAATTTTTTCCCATTTTCCTTGTATAGCTCCCTTTAGAGGTAAACGTAATCGGGTGCCTCTTGGTATCTTCTTCGATTCAGGCACGGACAGCCGCAAATGAAGTTTTCTGGAACTCTATAAACCCATAGGGTCAAACTTCGAGAAAATATCCACAAAACAGCCCGCTTAAATTTTTCCCCATTTTCCTTGTATAGCTCCCTTTAGAGGTAAACGTAATCGGGCGGCTCCTCGTATCTGCTCTGATTCAGGCACGGACAGCCCCAAATGAACTTTTCTGCAATTCTATAAATCCATAGGGTCAAACTACGAGAAAATATCCACAAAACGTCCAGCTTCAATTTCTCCCCATTTTCCTTGTATAGCTCCCTTTAGAGGTAAACGTAATCGGGCATCTCCTAGTATCTGCTCCGATTCAGGCACGGACAGCCGCAAATAAAGTTTTCTGCAATTCTATAAACCCATAGGGTCAAACTACGAGAAAATATCCCCAAAACGGCCCGCTTCAATTTTTCCCCATTTTCCTACCCTTTAGGGGTAACGTAATCGGGCGTCCCCTGGTATCAGCTCCGATTCAGGCACGGATAGCCCCAAATGAACTTTTCTGCAATTCTATAAACCCATAGGGTCAACCTACGAGAAAATATCCACAAAACGGCCGGCTTCAATTTCTCCCCATTTTCCTTGTATAGCTCCCTTTAGAGGTAAACATAATCGGGCGCCTCCTGGTATCTGCTCCGATTCAGGCACGGACAGCCGCAAATGAAGTTTTCTGCAATTCTATAAACCCACAGGGTCAAACTACGAGAAAATATCAACAAAAAGGTCCGCTTCAATTTTTTCCCATTTTCCAAGTATAGCTCCCTTTAGAGGTAAACGTAATCGAGCGTCTCCTGGTATCTGCTCCGATTCAGGCACGGACAGCCGCAAATGCAGATTTCTGCAATTCTATAAACCCATAGGGTCAAACTAAGAGAAAATATCCACAAAACGGCCCGCTTCAATTTTTCCCCATTTTCCTTGTATAGCTCCCTTTAGAGGTAAACGTAATCGGGCGTCCCCTGGTATCTGCTCTGATTCAGGCATGGACAGCCCCAAATGAACTTTTCTGCAATTCTATCAAACCTATAGGGTCAAACTACGAGAAAATATCCACAAAACGGCCCGCTTCAATTTCTCCCCATTTTCCTTGTATAGTTCCCTTTAGAGGTAAACGTAATCGGGCGTCTCCTGGCATCTGCTCCGATTCAGGCACGGACAGCCGCAAATGAAGTTTTCTGCAACTCTATAAACCCGTAGGGTCAAACTACGAGAAAATATTCACAAAACGGCCCGCTTCAATTTCTCCCCATTTTCCGTGTATAGCTCACTTTAGAGGTAAACGTAATCGGGCGCCTTCTGGTATCTGCTCCGATTCAGGCACGGACAGCCGCAAATGAACTTTTCTGCAATTCTATAAACCCATAGGGTCAAACTTCGAGAAAATATCCACAAAACAGCCCGCTTAAATTTTTCCCCATTTTCCTTGTATAGCTCCCTTTAGAGGTAAACGTAATCGGGCGGCTCCTCGTATCTGCTCTGATTCAGGCACGGACAGCCCCAAATGAACTTTTCTGCAATTCTATAAACCCATAGGGTCAAACTACGAGAAAATATCCACAAAACGGCCCGCTTTAATTTCTCCCCATTTTCCTTGTATAGCTCCCTTTAGAGGTAAACGTAATCGGGCGCCTCCTGGTATCTGCTCCGATTCAGGCACGGACAACCGCAAATGAAGTTTTCTGCAATTCTATAAACCCATAGGGTCAAACTACGAGAAAATATCCAAAAAACGGCCCGCTTCAATTTCTCCCCATTTTCCTTGTATAGCTCCCTTTTGAGGTAAACATAATCGGGCGCCTCCTGGTATCTGCTCCGATTCAGGCACGGACAGCCGCAAATGAAGTTTTCTGCAATTCTATAAACCCACAGGGTCAAACTACGAGAAAATATCAACAAAAAGGCCCGCTTCAATTTTTTCCCATTTTCCAAGTATAGCTCCCTTTAGAGGTAAACGTAATCGAGCGTCTCCTGGTATCTGCTCCGATTCAGGCACGGACAGCCGCAAATGAAGATTTCTGCAATTCTATAAACCCATAGGGTCAAACTACGAGAAAATATCCACAAAACGGCCCGTTTCAATTTTTCCCCATTTTCCTTGTATAGCTCCCTTTAGAGGTAAACGTAATCGGGCGCGTCCTGGTATCTGCTCTGATTCAAGCACGGACAGCCGCAAATGAAGTTTTCTGCAACTCTATAAACCCATAGGGTCAAACTACGAGAAAATATCAACAAAAAGGCCCGCTTCAATTTTTCCCCATTTTCCTTGTATAGCTTCCTTTAGAGGTAAACGTAATCGGGCGTCTCCTGGTATCTGCTCCGATTCAGGCACGGACAGCCGCAAATGAAGTTTTCTGCAATTCTATAAACCCATAGGGTTAAACTACGAGAAAATATCCACAAAACGGCCCGCTTCAATTTTTTCCCATTTTCCTTGTATAGCTCCCTTTAGAGGTAAACGTAATCGGGTGCCTCTTGGTATCTTCTTCGATTCAGGCACGGACAGCCGCAAATGAAGTTTTCTGGAACTCTATAAACCCATAGGGTCAAACTTCGAGAAAATATCCACAAAACAGCCCGCTTAAATTTTTCCCCATTTTCCTTGTATAGCTCCCTTTAGAGGTAAACGTAATCGGGCGGCTCCTCGTATCTGCTCTGATTCAGGCACGGACAGCCCCAAATGAACTTTTCTGCAATTCTATAAATCCATAGGGTCAAACTACGAGAAAATATCCACAAAACGTCCAGCTTCAATTTCTCCCCATTTTCCTTGTATAGCTCCCTTTAGAGGTAAACGTAATCGGGCATCTCCTAGTATCTGCTCCGATTCAGGCACGGACAGCCGCAAATAAAGTTTTCTGCAATTCTATAAACCCATAGGGTCAAACTACGAGAAAATATCCCCAAAACGGCCCGCTTCAATTTTTCCCCATTTTCCTACCCTTTAGGGGTAACGTAATCGGGCGTCCCCTGGTATCAGCTCCGATTCAGGCACGGATAGCCCCAAATGAACTTTTCTGCAATTCTATAAACCCATAGGGTCAACCTACGAGAAAATATCCACAAAACGGCCCGCTTCAATTTCTCCCCATTTTCCTTGTATAGCTCCCTTTAGAGGTAAACATAATCGGGCGCCTCCTGGTATCTGCTCCGATTCAGGCACGGACAGCCGCAAATGAAGTTTTCTGCAACTCTATAAACCCGTAGGGTCAAACTACGAGAAAATATCCACAAAACGGCCAGCTTCAATTTCTCCCCATTTTCCTTGTATAGCTCCCTTTAGAGGTAAACGTAATCGGGTGCCTCTTGGTATCTTCTCCGATTCAGGCACGGACAGCCGCAAATGAAGTTTTCTGCAACTCTATAAACCCATAGGGTCAAACTTCGAGAAAATATCCACAAAACAGCCCGCTTAAATTTTTCCCCATTTTCCTTGTATAGCTCCCTTTAGAGGTAAACGTAATCGGGCGGCTCCTCGTATCTGCTCTGATTCAGGCACGGACAGCCCCAAATGAACTTTTCTGCAATTCTATAAACCCATAGGGTCAAACTACGAGAAAATATCCACAAAACGGCCCGCTTTAATTTCTCCCCATTTTCCTTGTATAGCTCCCTTTAGAGGTAAACGTAATCGGGCGCCTCCTGGTATCTGCTCCGATTCAGGCACGGACAACCGCAAATGAAGTTTTCTGCAATTCTATAAACCCATAGGGTCAAAGTACGAGAAAATATCCAAAAAACGGCCCGCTTCAATTTCTCCCCATTTTCCTTGTATAGCTCCCTTTTGAGGTAAACATAATCGGGCGCCTCCTGGTATCTGCTCCGATTCAGGCACGGACAGCCGCAAATGAAGTTTTCTGCAATTCTATAAACCCACAGGGTCAAACTACGAGAAAATATCAACAAAAAGGCCCGCTTCAATTTTTTCCCATTTTCCAAGTATAGCTCCCTTTAGAGGTAAACGTAATCGAGCGTCTCCTGGTATCTGCTCCGATTCAGGCACGGACAGCCGCAAATGAAGATTTCTGCAATTCTATAAACCCATAGGGTCAAACTACGAGAAAATATCCACAAAACGGCCCGTTTCAATTTTTCCCCATTTTCCTTGTATAGCTCCCTTTAGAGGTAAACGTAATCGGGCGCGTCCTGGTATCTGCTCTGATTCAAGCACGGACAGCCGCAAATGAAGTTTTCTGCAACTCTATAAACCCATAGGGTCAAACTACGAGAAAATATCAACAAAAAGGCCCGCTTCAATTTTTCCCCATTTTCCTTGTATAGCTTCCTTTAGAGGTAAACGTAATCGGGCGTCTCCTGGTATCTGCTCCGATTCAGGCACGGACAGCCGCAAATGAAGTTTTCTGCAATTCTATAAACCCATAGGGTTAAACTACGAGAAAATATCCACAAAACGGCCCGCTTCAATTTTTTCCCATTTTCCTTGTATAGCTCCCTTTAGAGGTAAACGTAATCGGGTGCCTCTTGGTATCTTCTTCGATTCAGGCACGGACAGCCGCAAATGAAGTTTTCTGGAACTCTATAAACCCATAGGGTCAAACTTCGAGAAAATATCCACAAAACAGCCCGCTTAAATTTTTCCCCATTTTCCTTGTATAGCTCCCTTTAGAGGTAAACGTAATCGGGCGGCTCCTCGTATCTGCTCTGATTCAGGCACGGACAGCCCCAAATGAACTTTTCTGCAATTCTATAAATCCATAGGGTCAAACTACGAGAAAATATCCACAAAACGTCCAGCTTCAATTTCTCCCCATTTTCCTTGTATAGCTCCCTTTAGAGGTAAACGTAATCGGGCATCTCCTAGTATCTGCTCCGATTCAGGCACGGACAGCCGCAAATAAAGTTTTCTGCAATTCTATAAACCCATAGGGTCAAACTACGAGAAAATATCCCCAAAACGGCCCGCTTCAATTTTTCCCCATTTTCCTACCCTTTAGGGGTAACGTAATCGGGCGTCCCCTGGTATCAGCTCCGATTCAGGCACGGATAGCCCCAAATGAACTTTTCTGCAATTCTATAAACCCATAGGGTCAACCTACGAGAAAATATCCACAAAACGGCCCGCTTCAATTTCTCCCCATTTTCCTTGTATAGCTCCCTTTAGAGGTAAACATAATCGGGCGCCTCCTGGTATCTGCTCCGATTCAGGCACGGACAGCCGCAAATGAAGTTTTCTGCAATTCTATAAACCCACAGGGTCAAACTACGAGAAAATATTCACAAAACGGCCCGCTTCAATTTCTCCCCATTTTCCTTGTATAGCTCCCTTTAGAGGTAAACATAATCGGGCGCCTCCTGGTATCTGCTCCGATTCAGGCACGGACAGCCGCAAATGAAGTTTTCTGCAATTCTATAAACCCACAGGGTCAAACTACGAGAAAATATCAACAAAAAGGCCCGCTTCAATTTTTTCCCATTTTCCAAGTATAGCTCCCTTTAGAGGTAAACGTAATCGAGCGTCTCCTGGTATCTGCTCCGATTCAGGCACGGACAGCCGCAAATGAAGATTTCTGCAATTCTATAAACCCAGAGGGTCAAACTACGAGAAAATATCCACAAAACGGCCCGTTTCAATTTTTCCCCATTTTCCTTGTATAGCTCCCTTTAGAGGTAAACGTAATCGGGCGCGTCCTGGTATCTGCTCTGATTCAAGCACGGACAGCCGCAAATGAAGTTTTCTGCAACTCTATAAACCCATAGGGTCAAACTACGAGAAAATATGAACAAAAAGGCCCGCTTCAATTTTTCCCCATTTTCTTTGTATAGCTTCCTTTAGAGGTAAACGTACTCGGGCGTCTCCTGGTATCAGCTCCGATTCAGGCACGGACAGCCCCAAATGAACTTTTCTGCAATTCTATAAACCCATAGGTTCAAACTACGAGAAAATATCCACAAAACGGCCCGCTTCAATTTCTCCCCATTTTCCTTGTATAGCTCCCTTTAGAGGTAAACATAATCGGGCGCCTCCTGGTATCTGCTCCAATTCAGGCACGGACAGCCGCAAATGAAGTTTTCTGCAATTCTATAAACCCACAGGGTCAAACTACGAGAAAATATCAACAAAAAGGCCCGCTTCAATTTTTTCCCATTTTCTAAGTATAGCTCCCTTTAGAGGTAAACGTAATCGAGCGTCTCCTGGTATCTGCTCCGATTCAGGCACGGACAGCCGCAAATAAAGATTTCTGCAATTCTATAAACCCATAGGGTCAAACTAAGAGAAAATATCCACAAAACGGCCCGCTTCAATTTTTCCCCATTTTCCTTGTATAGCTCCCTTTAGAGGTAAACGTAATCGGGCGTCCCCTGGTATCTGCTCTGATTCAGGCATGGACAGCCCCAAATGAACTTTTCTGCAATTCTATAAACCCATAGGGTCAAACTACGAGAAAATATCCACAAAACGGCCCGCTTCAATTTCTCCCCATTTTCCTTGTATTGTTCCCTTTAGAGGTAAACGTAATCGGGCGTCTCCTGGCATCTGCTCCGATTCAGGCACGGACAGCCGCAAATGAAGTTTTCTGCAACTCTATAAACCCGTAGGGTCAAACTACGAGAAAATATTCACAAAACGGCCCGCTTCAATTTCTCCCCATTTTCCGTGTATAGCTCACTTTAGAGGTAAACGTAATCAGGCGCCTTCTGGTATCTGCTCCGATTCAGGCACGGACAGCCGCAAATGAACTTTTCTGCAATTCTATACACCCATAGGGTCAAACTACGAGAAAATATCCACAAAACGGCCAGTTCCAATTTCTCCCCATTTTCCTTGTATAGCTCCCTTTAGAGGTAAACGTAATCGGGTGCCTCTTGGTATCTTCTCCGATTCAGGCACGGACAGCCGCAAATGAAGTTTTCTGCAACTCTATAAACCCATAGGGTCAAACTTCGAGAAAATATCCACAAAACAGCCCGCTTAAATTTTTCCCCATTTTCCTTGTATAGCTCCCTTTAGAGGTAAACGTAATCGGGCGGCTCCTCGTATCTGCTCTGATTCAGGCACGGACAGCCCCAAATGAACTTTTCTGCAATTCTATAAACCCATAGGGTCAAACTACGAGAAAATATCCACAAAACGGCCCGCTTTAATTTCTCCCCATTTTCCTTGTATAGCTCCCTTTAGAGGTAAACGTAATCGGGCGCCTCCTGGTATCTGCTCCGATTCAGGCACGGACAACCGCAAATGAAGTTTTCTGCAATTCTATAAACCCATAGGGTCAAACTAAGAGAAAATATCCACAAAACGGCCCGCTTCAATTTTTCCCCATTTTCCTTGTATAGCTCCCTTTAGAGGTAAACGTAATCGGGCGTCCCCTGGTATCTGCTCTGATTCAGGCATGGACAGCCCCAAATGAACTTTTCTGCAATTCTATAAACCCATAGGGTCAAACTACGAGAAAATATCCACAAAACGGCCCGCTTTAATTTCTCCCCATTTTCCTTGTATAGCTCCCTTTAGAGGTAAACGTAATCGGGCGCCTCCTGGTATCTGCTCCGATTCAGGCACGGACAACCGCAAATGAAGTTTTCTGCAATTCTATAAACCCATAGGGTCAAAGTACGAGAAAATATCCAAAAAACGGCCCGCTTCAATTTCTCCCCATTTTCCTTGTATAGCTCCCTTTTGAGGTAAACATAATCGGGCGCCTCCTGGTATCTGCTCCGATTCAGGCACGGACAGCCGCAAATGAAGTTTTCTGCAATTCTATAAACCCACAGGGTCAAACTACGAGAAAATATCAACAAAAAGGCCCGCTTCAATTTTTTCCCATTTTCCAAGTATAGCTCCCTTTAGAGGTAAACGTAATCGAGCGTCTCCTGGTATCTGCTCCGATTCAGGCACGGACAGTCGCAAATGAAGATTTCTGCAATTCTATAAACCCATAGGGTCAAACTACGAGAAAATATCCACAAAACGGCCCGTTTCAATTTTTCCCCATTTTCCTTGTATAGCTCCCTTTAGAGGTAAACGTAATCGGGCGCGTCCTGGTATCTGCTCTGATTCAAGCACGGACAGCCGCAAATGAAGTTTTCTGCAACTCTATAAACCCATAGGGTCAAACTACGAGAAAATATCAACAAAAAGGCCCGCTTCAATTTTTCCCCATTTTCCTTGTATAGCTTCCTTTAGAGGTAAACGTAATCGGGCGTCTCCTGGTATCTGCTCCGATTCAGGCACGGACAGCCGCAAATGAAGTTTTCTGCAATTCTATAAACCCATAGGGTTAAACTACGAGAAAATATCCACAAAACGGCCCGCTTCAATTTTTTTCCCATTTTCCTTGTATAGCTCCCTTTAGAGGTAAACGTAATCGGGTGCCTCTTGGTATCTTCTCCGATTCAGGCACGGACAGCCGCAAATGAAGTTTTCTGGAACTCTATAAACCCATAGGGTCAAACTTCGAGAAAATATCCACAAAACAGCCCGCTTAAATTTTTCCCCATTTTCCTTGTATAGCTCCCTTTAGAGGTAAACGTAATCGGGCGGCTCCTCGTATCTGCTCTGATTCAGGCACGGACAGCCCCAAATGAACTTTTCTGCAATTCTATAAATCCATAGGGTCAAACTACGAGAAAATATCCACAAAACGTCCAGCTTCAATTTCTCCCCATTTTCCTTGTATAGCTCCCTTTAGAGGTAAACGTAATCGGGCATCTCCTAGTATCTGCTCCGATTCAGGCACGGACAGCCGCAAATAAAGTTTTCTGCAATTCTATAAACCCATAGGGTCAAACTACGAGAAAATATCCACAAAACGGCCCGTTTCAATTTTTCCCCATTTTCCTTGTATAGCTCCCTTTAGAGGTAAACGTAATCGGGCGCGTCCTGGTATCTGCTCTGATTCAAGCACGGACAGCCGCAAATGAAGTTTTCTGCAACTCTATAAACCCATAGGGTCAAACTACGAGAAAATATGAACAAAAAGGCCCGCTTCAATTTTTCCCCATTTTCTTTGTATAGCTTCCTTTAGAGGTAAACGTAATCGGGCGTCTCCTGGTATCAGCTCCGATTCAGGCACGGACAGCCCCAAATGAACTTTTCTGCAATTCTATAAACCCATAGGTTCAAACTACGAGAAAATATCCACAAAACGGCCCGCTTCAATTTCTCCCCATTTTCCTTGTATAGCTCCCTTTAGAGGTAAACATAATCCGGCGCCTCCTGGTATCTGCTCCAATTCAGGCACGGACAGCCGCAAATGAAGTTTTCTGCAATTCTATAAACCCACAGGGTCAAACTATGAGAAAATATCAACAAAAAGGCCCGCTTCAATTTTTTCCCATTTTCTAAGTATAGCTCCCTTTAGAGGTAAACGTAATCGAGCGTCTCCTGGTATCTGCTCCGATTCAGGCACGGACAGCCGCAAATGAAGATTTCTGCAATTCTATAAACCCATAGGGTCAAACTAAGAGAAAATATCCACAAAACGGCCCGCTTCAATTTTTCCCCATTTTCCTTGTATAGCTCCCTTTAGAGGTAAACGTAATCGGGCGTCCCCTGGTATCTGCTCTGATTCAGGCATGGACAGCCCCAAATGAACTTTTCTGCAATTCTATAAACCCATAGGGTCAAACTACGAGAAAATATCCACAAAACGGCCCGCTTCAATTTCTCCCCATTTTCCTTGTATTGTTCCCTTTAGAGGTAAACGTAATCGGGCGTCTCCTGGCATCTGCTCCGATTCAGGCACGGACAGCCGCAAATGAAGTTTTCTGCAACTCTATAAACCCGTAGGGTCAAACTACGAGAAAATATTCACAAAACGGCCCGCTTCAATTTCTCCCCATTTTCCGTGTATAGCTCACTTTAGAGGTAAACGTAATCGGGCGCCTTCTGGTATCTGCTCCGATTCAGGCACGGACAGCCGCAAATGAACTTTTCTGCAATTCTATACACCCATAGGGTCAAACTACGAGAAAATTTCCACAAAACGGCCAGTTCCAATTTCTCCCCATTTTCCTTGTATAGCTCCCTTTAGAGGTAAACGTAATCGGGTGCCTCTTGGTATCTTCTCCGATTCAGGCACGGACAGCCGCAAATGAAGTTTTCTGCAACTCTATAAACCCATAGGGTCAAACTTCGACAAAATATCCACAAAACAGCCCGCTTAAATTTTTCCCCATTTTCCTTGTATAGCTCCCTTTAGAGGTAAACGTAATCGGGCGGCTCCTCGTATCTGCTCTGATTCAGGCACGGACAGCCCCAAATGAACTTTTCTGCAATTCTATAAACCCATAGGGTCAAACTACGAGAAAATATCCACAAAACGGCCCGCTTTAATTTCTCCCCATTTTCCTTGTATAGCTCCCTTTAGAGGTAAACGTAATCGGGCGCCTCCTGGTATCTGCTCCGATTCAGGCACGGACAACCGCAAATGAAGTTTTCTGCAATTCTATAAACCCATAGGGTCAAAGTACGAGAAAATATCAAAAAAACGGCCCGCTTCAATTTTTCCCCATTTTCCTTGTATAGCTCCCTTTAGAGGTAAACTTAATTGGGCGTCCCCTGGTATCTGCTCCGATTCAGGCACGGACATCCCCAAATGAACTTTTCTGCAATTCTATAAACCCATAGGTTCAAACTACGAGAAAATATCCACAAAACGGCCCGCTTCAATTTCTCCCCATTTTCCTTGTATAGCTCCCTTTAGAGGTAAACGTAATCGGGCATCTCCTAGTATCTGCTCCGATTCAGGCACGGACAGCCGCAAATAAAGTTTTCTGCAATTCTATAAACCCATAGGGTCAAACTACGAGAAAATATCCCCAAAACGGCCCGCTTCAATTTTTCCCCATTTTCCTACCCTTTAGAGGTAACGTAATCGGGCGTCCCCTGGTATCAGCTCCGATTCAGGCACGGATAGCCCCAAATGAACTTTTCTGCAATTCTATAAACCCATAGGGTCAACCTACGAGAAAATATCCACAAAACGGCCCGCTTCAATTTCTCCCCATTTTCCTTGTATAGCTCACTTTAGAGGTAAACATAATCGGGCGCCTCCTGGTATCTGCTCCGATTCAGGCACGGACAGCCGCAAATGAAGTTTTCTGCAATTCTATAAACCCACAGGGTCAAACTACGAGAAAATATTCACAAAACGGCCCGCTTCAATTTCTCCCCATTTTCCTTGTATAGCTCCCTTTAGAGGTAAACATAATCGGGCGCCTCCTGGTATCTGCTCCGATTCAGGCACGGACAGCCGCAAATGAAGTTTTCTGCAATTCTATAAACCCACAGGGTCAAACTACGAGAAAATATCAACAAAAAGGCCCGCTTCAATTTTTTCCCATTTTCCAAGTATAGCTCCCTTTAGAGATAAACGTAATCGAGCGTCTCCTGGTATCTGCTCCGATTCAGGCACGGACAGCCGCAAATGAATATTTCTGCAATTCTATAAACCCATAGGGTCAAACTACGAGAAAATATCCACAAAACGGCCCGTTTCAATTTTTCCCCATTTTCCTTGTATGGCTCCCTTTAGAGGTAAACGTAATCGGGCGCGTCCTGGTATCTGCTCTGATTCAAGCACGGACAGCCGCAAATGAAGTTTTCTGCAACTCTATAAACCCATAGGGTCAAACTACGAGAAAATATCAACAAAAAGGCCCGCTTCAATTTTTCCCCATTTTCTTTGTATAGCTTCCTTTAGAGGTAAACGTAATCGGGCGTCTCCTGGTATCTGCTCCGATTCAGGCACGGACAGCCGCAAATGAAGTTTTCTGCAATTCTATAAACCCATAGGGTTAAACTACGAGAAAATATCCAGAAAACGGCCCGCTTCAATTTTTTCCCATTTTCCTTGTATAGCTCCCTTTAGAGGTAACGTAATCGGGCGTCCCCTGGTATCACCTCCGATTCAGGCACGGACAGCCCCAAATGAACTTTTCTGCAATTCTATAAACCCATAGGTTCAAACTACGAGAAAATATCCACAAAACGGCCCTCTTCAATTTCTCCCCATTTTCCTTGTATAGCTCCCTTTAGAGGTAAACATAATCGGGCGCCTCCTGGTATCTGCTCCAATTCAGGCACGGACAGCCGCAAATGAAGTTTTCTGCAATTCTATAAACCCACAGGGTCAAACTACGAGAAAATATCAACAAAAAGGTCCGCTTCAATTTTTTCCCATTTTCCAAGTATAGCTCCCTTTAGAGGTAAACGTAATCGAGCGTCTCCTGGTATCTGCTCCGATTCAGGCACGGACAGCCGCAAATGAAGATTTCTGCAATTCTATAAACCCATAGGGTCAAACTAAGAGAAAATATCCACAAAACGGCCCGCTTCAATTTTTCCCCATTTTCCTTGTATAGCTCCCTTTAGAGGTAAACGTAATCGGGCGTCCCCTGGTATCTGCTCTGATTCAGGCATGGACAGCCCCAAATGAACTTTTCTGCAATTCTATAAACCCATAGGGTCAAACTACGAGAAAATATCCACAAAACGGCCCGCTTTAATTTCTCCCCATTTTCCTTGTATAGCTCCCTTTAGAGGTAAACGTAATCGGGCGCCTCCTGGTATCTGCTCCGATTCAGGCACGGACAACCGCAAATGAAGTTTTCTGCAATTCTATAAACCCATAGGGTCAAAGTACGAGAAAATATCCAAAAAACGGCCCGCTTAAATTTTTCCCCATTTTCCTTGTATAGCTCCCTTTTGAGGTAAACATAATCGGGCGCCTCCTGGTATCTGCTCCGATTCAGGCACGGACAGCCGCAAATGAAGTTTTCTGCAATTCTATAAACCCACAGGGTCAAACTACGAGAAAATATCAACAAAAAGGCCCGCTTCAATTTTTTCCCATTTTCCAAGTATAGCTCCCTTTAGAGGTAAACGTAATCGAGCGTCTCCTGGTATCTGCTCCGATTCAGGCACGGACAGCCGCAAATGAAGATTTCTGCAATTCTATAAACCCATAGGGTCAAACTACGAGAAAATATCCACAAAACGGCCCGTTTCAATTTTTCCCCATTTTCCTTGTATAGCTCCCTTTAGAGGTAAACGTAATCGGGCGCGTCCTGGTATCTGCTCTGATTCAAGCACGGACAGCCGCAAATGAAGTTTTCTGCAACTCTATAAACCCATAGGGTCAAACTACGAGAAAATATCAACAAAAAGGCCCGCTTCAATTTTTCCCCATTTTCCTTGTATAGCTTCCTTTAGAGGTAAACGTAATCGGGCGTCTCTTGGTATCTGCTCCGATTCAGGCACGGACAGCCGCAAATGAAGTTTTCTGCAATTCTATAAACCCATAGGGTTAAACTACGAGAAAATATCCACAAAATGGCTCGCTTCAATTTTTTTCCCATTTTCCTTGTATAGCTCCCTTTAGAGGTAAACGTAATCGGGTGCCTCTTGGTATCTTCTCCGATTCAGGCACGGACAGCCGCAAATGAAGTTTTCTGGAACTCTATAAACCCATAGGGTCAAACTTCGAGAAAATATCCACAAAACAACCCGCTTAAATTTTTCCCCATTTTCCTTGTATAGCTCCCTTTAGAGGTAAACGTAATCGGGCGGCTCCTCGTATCTGCTCTGATTCAGGCACGGACAGCCCCAAATGAACTTTTCTGCAATTCTATAAATCCATAGGGTCAAACTACGAGAAAATATCCACAAAACGTCCAGCTTCAATTTCTCCCCATTTTCCTTGTATAGCTCCCTTTAGAGGTAAACGTAATCGGGCATCTCCTAGTATCTGCTCCGATTCAGGCACGGACAGCCGCTAAAAAAGTTTTCTGCAATTCTATAAACCCATAGGGTCAAACTACGAGAAAATATCCCCAAAACGGCCCGCTTCAATTTTTCCCCATTTTCCTACCCTTTAGGGGTAACGTAATCGGGCGTCCCCTGGTATCAGCTCCGATTCAGGCACGGATAGCCCCAAATGAACTTTTCTGCAATTCTATAAACCCATAGGGTCAACCTACGAGAAAATATCCACAAAACGGCCCGCTTCAATTTCTCCCCATTTTCCTTGTATAGCTCCCTTTAGAGGTAAACATAATCGGGCGCCTCCTGGTATCTGCTCCGATTCAGGCACGGACAGCCGCAAATGAAGTTTTCTGCAATTCTATAAACCCACAGGGTCAAACTACGAGAAAATATTCACAAAACAGCCCGCTTCAATTTCTCCCCATTTTCCTTGTATAGCTCCCTTTAGAGGTAAACATAATCGGGCGCCTCCTGGTATCTGCTCCGATTCAGGCACGGACAGCCGCAAATGAAGTTTTCTGCAATTCTATAAACCCACAGGGTCAAACTACGAGAAAATATCAACAAAAAGGCCCGCTTCAATTTTTTCCCATTTTCCAAGTATAGCTCCCTTTAGAGGTAAACGTAATCGAGCGTCTCCTGGTATCTGCTCCGATTCAGGCACGGACAGCCGCAAATGAAGATTTCTGCAATTCTATAAACCCATAGGGTCAAACTACGAGAAAATATCCACAAAACGGCCCGTTTCAATTTTTCCCCATTTTCCTTGTATAGCTCCCTTTAGAGGTAAACGTAATCGGGCGCGTCCTGGTATCTGCTCTGATTCAAGCACGGACAGCCGCAAATGAAGTTTTCTGCAACTCTATAAACCCATAGGGTCAAACTACGAGAAAATATGAACAAAAAGGCCCTCTTCAATTTTTCCCCATTTTCTTTGTATAGCTTCCTTTAGAGGTAAACGTAATCGGGCGTCTCCTGGTATCAGCTCCGATTCAGGCACGGACAGCCGCAAATGAACTTTTCTGCAATTCTATAAACCCATAGGGTTAAACTACGAGAAAATATCCACAAAACGGCCCGCTTCAATTTCTCCCCATTTTCCTTGTATAGCTCCCTTTAGAGGTAAACATAATCGGGCGCCTCCTGGTATCTGCTCCAATTCAGGCACGGACAGCCGCAAATGAAGTTTTCTGCAATTCTATAAACCCACAGGGTCAAACTACGAGAAAATATCAACAAAAAGGCCCGCTTCAATTTTTTCCCATTTTCCAAGTATAGCACCCTTTAGAGGTAAACGTAATCGAGCGTCTCCTGGTATCTGCTACGATTCAAGCACGGACAGCCGCAAATGAAGATTTCTGCAATTCTATAAACCCACAGGGTCAAACTACGAGAAAATATCAACAAAAAGGCCCGCTTCAATTTTTTCCCATTTTCCAAGTATAGCTCCCTTTAGAGGTAAACGTAATCGAGCGTCTCCTGGTATCTGCTCCGATTCAGGCACGGACAGCCGCAAATGAAGATTTCTGCAATTCTATAAACCCATAGGGTCAAACTACGAGAAAATATCCACAAAACGTCCAGCTTCAATTTCTCCCCATTTTCCTTGTATAGCTCCCTTTAGAGGTAAACGTAATCGGGCATCTCCTAGTATCTGCTCCGATTCAGGCACGGACAGCCGCTAAAAAAGTTTTCTGCAATTCTATAAACCCATAGGGTCAAACTACGAGAAAATATCCCCAAAACGGCCCGCTTCAATTTTTCCCCATTTTCCTACCCTTTAGGGGTAACGTAATCGGGCGTCCCCTGGTATCAGCTCCGATTCAGGCACGGATAGCCCCAAATGAACTTTTCTGCAATTCTATAAACCCATAGGGTCAACCTACGAGAAAATATCCACAAAACGGCCCGCTTCAATTTCTCCCCATTTTCCTTGTATAGCTCCCTTTAGAGGTAAACATAATCGGGCGCCTCCTGGTATCTGCTCCGATTCAGGCACGGACAGCCGCAAATGAAGTTTTCTGCAATTCTATAAACCCACAGGGTCAAACTACGAGAAAATATTCACAAAACAGCCCGCTTCAATTTCTCCCCATTTTCCTTGTATAGCTCCCTTTAGAGGTAAACATAATCGGGCGCCTCCTGGTATCTGCTCCGATTCAGGCACGGACAGCCGCAAATGAAGTTTTCTGCAATTCTATAAACCCACAGGGTCAAACTACGAGAAAATATCAACAAAAAGGCCCGCTTCAATTTTTTCCCATTTTCCAAGTATAGCTCCCTTTAGAGGTAAACGTAATCGAGCGTCTCCTGGTATCTGCTCCGATTCAGGCACGGACAGCCGCAAATGAAGATTTCTGCAATTCTATAAACCCATAGGGTCAAACTACGAGAAAATATCCACAAAACGGCCCGTTTCAATTTTTCCCCATTTTCCTTGTATAGCTCCCTTTAGAGGTAAACGTAATCGGGCGCGTCCTGGTATCTGCTCTGATTCAAGCACGGACAGCCGCAAATGAAGTTTTCTGCAACTCTATAAACCCATAGGGTCAAACTACGAGAAAATATGAACAAAAAGGCCCTCTTCAATTTTTCCCCATTTTCTTTGTATAGCTTCCTTTAGAGGTAAACGTAATCGGGCGTCTCCTGGTATCAGCTCCGATTCAGGCACGGACAGCCGCAAATGAACTTTTCTGCAATTCTATAAACCCATAGGGTTAAACTACGAGAAAATATCCACAAAACGGCCCGCTTCAATTTCTCCCCATTTTCCTTGTATAGCTCCCTTTAGAGGTAAACATAATCGGGCGCCTCCTGGTATCTGCTCCAATTCAGGCACGGACAGCCGCAAATGAAGTTTTCTGCAATTCTATAAACCCACAGGGTCAAACTACGAGAAAATATCAACAAAAAGGCCCGCTTCAATTTTTTCCCATTTTCCAAGTATAGCACCCTTTAGAGGTAAACGTAATCGAGCGTCTCCTGGTATCTGCTACGATTCAAGCACGGACAGCCGCAAATGAAGATTTCTGCAATTCTATAAACCCACAGGGTCAAACTACGAGAAAATATCAACAAAAAGGCCCGCTTCAATTTTTTCCCATTTTCCAAGTATAGCTCCCTTTAGAGGTAAACGTAATCGAGCGTCTCCTGGTATCTGCTCCGATTCAGGCACGGACAGCCGCAAATGAAGATTTCTGCAATTCTATAAACCCATAGGGTCAAACTACGAGAAAATATCCACAAAACGTCCAGCTTCAATTTCTCCCCATTTTCCTTGTATAGCTCCCTTTAGAGGTAAACGTAATCGGGCATCTCCTAGTATCTGCTCCGATTCAGGCACGGACAGCCGCTAAAAAAGTTTTCTGCAATTCTATAAACCCATAGGGTCAAACTACGAGAAAATATCCCCAAAACGGCCCGCTTCAATTTTTCCCCATTTTCCTACCCTTTAGGGGTAACGTAATCGGGCGTCCCCTGGTATCAGCTCCGATTCAGGCACGGATAGCCCCAAATGAACTTTTCTGCAATTCTATAAACCCATAGGGTCAACCTACGAGAAAATATCCACAAAACGGCCCGCTTCAATTTCTCCCCATTTTCCTTGTATAGCTCCCTTTAGAGGTAAACATAATCGGGCGCCTCCTGGTATCTGCTCCGATTCAGGCACGGACAGCCGCAAATGAAGTTTTCTGCAATTCTATAAACCCACAGGGTCAAACTACGAGAAAATATTCACAAAACAGCCCGCTTCAATTTCTCCCCATTTTCCTTGTATAGCTCCCTTTAGAGGTAAACATAATCGGGCGCCTCCTGGTATCTGCTCCGATTCAGGCACGGACAGCCGCAAATGAAGTTTTCTGCAATTCTATAAACCCACAGGGTCAAACTACGAGAAAATATCAACAAAAAGGCCCGCTTCAATTTTTTCCCATTTTCCAAGTATAGCTCCCTTTAGAGGTAAACGTAATCGAGCGTCTCCTGGTATCTGCTCCGATTCAGGCACGGACAGCCGCAAATGAAGATTTCTGCAATTCTATAAACCCATAGGGTCAAACTACGAGAAAATATCCACAAAACGGCCCGTTTCAATTTTTCCCCATTTTCCTTGTATAGCTCCCTTTAGAGGTAAACGTAATCGGGCGCGTCCTGGTATCTGCTCTGATTCAAGCACGGACAGCCGCAAATGAAGTTTTCTGCAACTCTATAAACCCATAGGGTCAAACTACGAGAAAATATGAACAAAAAGGCCCTCTTCAATTTTTCCCCATTTTCTTTGTATAGCTTCCTTTAGAGGTAAACGTAATCGGGCGTCTCCTGGTATCAGCTCCGATTCAGGCACGGACAGCCGCAAATGAACTTTTCTGCAATTCTATAAACCCATAGGGTTAAACTACGAGAAAATATCCACAAAACGGCCCGCTTCAATTTCTCCCCATTTTCCTTGTATAGCTCCCTTTAGAGGTAAACATAATCGGGCGCCTCCTGGTATCTGCTCCAATTCAGGCACGGACAGCCGCAAATGAAGTTTTCTGCAATTCTATAAACCCACAGGGTCAAACTACGAGAAAATATCAACAAAAAGGCCCGCTTCAATTTTTTCCCATTTTCCAAGTATAGCACCCTTTAGAGGTAAACGTAATCGAGCGTCTCCTGGTATCTGCTACGATTCAAGCACGGACAGCCGCAAATGAAGATTTCTGCAATTCTATAAACCCATAGGGTCAAACTAAGAGAAAATATCCACAAAACGGCCCGCTTCAATTTTTCCCCATTTTCCTTGTATAGCTCCCTTTAGAGGTAAACGTAATCGGGCGTCCCCTGGTATCTGCTCTGATTCAGGCATGGACAGCCCCAAATGAACTTTTCTGCAATTCTATAAACCCATAGGGTCAAACTACGAGAAAATATCCACAAAACGGCCCGCTTCAATTTCTCCCCATTTTCCTTGTATAGTTCCCTTTAGAGGTAAACGTAATCGGGCGTCTCCTGGCATCTGCTCCGATTCAGGCACGGACAGCCGCAAATGAAGTTTTCTGCAACTCTATAAACCCGTAGGGTCAAACTACGAGAAAATATTCACAAAACGGCCCGCTTCAATTTCTCCCCATTTTCCGTGTATAGCTCACTTTAGAGGTAAACGTAATCGGGCGCCTTCTAGTATCTGCTCCGATTCAGGCACGGACAGCCGCAAATGAACTTTTCTGCAATTCTATAAACCCATAGGGTCAAACTACGAGAAAATATCCACAAAACGGCCAGTTCCAATTTCTCCCCATTTTCCTTGTATAGCTCCCTTTAGAGGTAAACGTAATCGGGTGCCTCTTGGTATCTTCTCCGATTCAGGCACGGACAGCCGCAAATGAAGTTTTCTGCAACTCTATAAACCCATAGGGTCAAACTTCGAGAAAATATCCACAAAACAGCCCGCTTAAATTTTTCCCCATTTTCCTTGTATAGCTCCCTTTAGAGGTAAACGTAATCGGGCGGCTCCTCGTATCTGCTCTGATTCTGGCACGGACAGCCCCAAATGAACTTTTCTGCAATTCTATAAACCCATAGGGTCAAACTACGAGAAAATATCCACAAAACGGCCCGCTTTAATTTCTCCCCATTTTCCTTGTATAGCTCCCTTTAGAGGTAAACGTAATCGGGCGCCTCCTGGTATCTGCTCCGATTCAGGCACGGACAACCGCAAATGAAGTTTTCTGCAATTCTATAAACCCATAGGGTCAAAGTACGAGAAAATATCCAAAAAACGGCCCGCTTCAATTTTTCCTCATTTTCCTTGTATAGCTCCCTTTAGAGGTAAACTTAATCGGGCGTCCCCTGGTATCTGCTCCGATTCAGGCACGGACAGCCCCAAATGAACTTTTCTGCAATTCTATAAACCCATAGGTTCAAACTACGAGAAAATATCCACAAAACGGCCCGCTTCAATTTCTCCCCATTTTCCTTGTATTGCTCCCTTTAGAGGTAAACATAATCGGGCGCCTCCTGGTATCTGCTCCAATTCAGGCACGGACAGCCGCAAATGAAGTTTTCTGCAATTCTATAAACCCACAGGGTCAAACTATGAGAAAATATCAACAAAAAGGCCCGCTTCAATTTTTTCCCATTTTCCAAGTATAGCTCCCTTTAGAGGTAAACGTAATCGAGCGTCTCCTGGTATCTGCTCCGATTCAGGCACGGACAGCCGCAAATGAAGATTTCTGCAATTCTATAAACCCATAGGGTCAAACTAAGAGAAAATATCCACAAAACGGCCCGCTTCAATTTTTCCCCATTTTCCTTGTATAGCTCCCTTTAGAGGTAAACGTAATCGGGCGTCCCCTGGTATCTGCTCTGATTCAGGCATGGACAGCCCCAAATGAACTTTTCTGCAATTCTATAAACCCATAGGGTCAAACTACGAGAAAATATCCACAAAACGGCCCGCTTCAATTTCTCCCCATTTTCCTTGTATAGTTCCCTTTAGAGGTAAACGTAATCGGGCGTCTCCTGGCATCTGCTCCGATTCAGGCACGGACAGCCGCAAATGAAGTTTTCTGCAACTCTATAAACCCGTAGGGTCAAACTTCGAGAAAATATCCACAAAACAGCCCGCTTAAATTTTTCCCCATTTTCCTTGTATAGCCCCCTTTAGAGGTAAACGTAATCGGGCGGCTCCTCGTATCTGCTCTGATTCAGGCACGGACAGCCCCAAATGAACTTTTCTGCAATTCTATAAACCCATAGGGTCAAACTACGAGAAATTATCCACAAAACGGCCCGCTTTAATTTCTCCCCATTTTCCTTGTATAGCTCCCTTTAGAGGTAAACGTAATCGGGCGCCTCCTGGTATCTGCTCCGATTCAGGCACGGACAACCGCAAATGAAGTTTTCTGCAATTCTATAAACCCACAGGGTCAAACTACGAGAAAATATCAACAAAAAGGCCCGCTTCAATTTTTTCCCATTTTCCAAGTATAGCTCCCTTTAGAGGTAAACGTAATCGAGCGTCTCCTGGTATCTGCTCCGATTCAGGCACGGACAGCCGCAAATGAAGATTTCTGCAATTCTATAAACCCATAGGGTCAAACTACGAGAAAATATCCACAAAACGGCCCGTTTCAATTTTTCCCCATTTTCCTTGTATAGCTCCCTTTAGAGGTAAACGTAATCGGGCGCGTCCTGGTATCTGCTCTGATTCAAGCACGGACAGCCGCAAATGAAGTTTTCTGCAACTCTATAAACCCATAGGGTCAAACTACGAGAAAATATGAACAAAAAGGCCCTCTTCAATTTTTCCCCATTTTCTTTGTATAGCTTCCTTTAGAGGTAAACGTAATCGGGCGTCTCCTGGTATCAGCTCCGATTCAGGCACGGACAGCCGCAAATGAACTTTTCTGCAATTCTATAAACCCATAGGGTTAAACTACGAGAAAATATCCACAAAACGGCCCGCTTCAATTTCTCCCCATTTTCCTTGTATAGCTCCCTTTAGAGGTAAACATAATCGGGCGCCTCCTGGTATCTGCTCCAATTCAGGCACGGACAGCCGCAAATGAAGTTTTCTGCAATTCTATAAACCCACAGGGTCAAACTACGAGAAAATATCAACAAAAAGGCCCGCTTCAATTTTTTCCCATTTTCCAAGTATAGCACCCTTTAGAGGTAAACGTAATCGAGCGTCTCCTGGTATCTGCTACGATTCAAGCACGGACAGCCGCAAATGAAGATTTCTGCAATTCTATAAACCCATAGGGTCAAACTAAGAGAAAATATCCACAAAACGGCCCGCTTCAATTTTTCCCCATTTTCCTTGTATAGCTCCCTTTAGAGGTAAACGTAATCGGGCGTCCCCTGGTATCTGCTCTGATTCAGGCATGGACAGCCCCAAATGAACTTTTCTGCAATTCTATAAACCCATAGGGTCAAACTACGAGAAAATATCCACAAAACGGCCCGCTTCAATTTCTCCCCATTTTCCTTGTATAGTTCCCTTTAGAGGTAAACGTAATCGGGCGTCTCCTGGCATCTGCTCCGATTCAGGCACGGACAGCCGCAAATGAAGTTTTCTGCAACTCTATAAACCCGTAGGGTCAAACTACGAGAAAATATTCACAAAACGGCCCGCTTCAATTTCTCCCCATTTTCCGTGTATAGCTCACTTTAGAGGTAAACGTAATCGGGCGCCTTCTAGTATCTGCTCCGATTCAGGCACGGACAGCCGCAAATGAACTTTTCTGCAATTCTATAAACCCATAGGGTCAAACTACGAGAAAATATCCACAAAACGGCCAGTTCCAATTTCTCCCCATTTTCCTTGTATAGCTCCTTTTAGAGGTAAACGTAATCGGGTGCCTCTTGGTATCTTCTCCGATTCAGGCACGGACAGCCGCAAATGAAGTTTTCTGCAACTCTATAAACCCATAGGGTCAAACTTCGAGAAAATATCCACAAAACAGCCCGCTTAAATTTTTCCCCATTTTCCTTGTATAGCTCCCTTTAGAGGTAAACGTAATCGGGCGGCTCCTCGTATCTGCTCTGATTCTGGCACGGACAGCCCCAAATGAACTTTTCTGCAATTCTATAAACCCATAGGGTCAAACTACGAGAAAATATCCACAAAACGGCCCGCTTTAATTTCTCCCCATTTTCCTTGTATAGCTCCCTTTAGAGGTAAACGTAATCGGGCGCCTCCTGGTATCTGCTCCGATTCAGGCACGGACAACCGCAAATGAAGTTTTCTGCAATTCTATAAACCCATAGGGTCAAAGTACGAGAAAATATCCAAAAAACGGCCCGCTTCAATTTTTCCTCATTTTCCTTGTATAGCTCCCTTTAGAGGTAAACTTAATCGGGCGTCCCCTGGTATCTGCTCCGATTCAGGCACGGACAGCCCCAAATGAACTTTTCTGCAATTCTATAAACCCATAGGTTCAAACTACGAGAAAATATCCACAAAACGGCCCGCTTCAATTTCTCCCCATTTTCCTTGTATTGCTCCCTTTAGAGGTAAACATAATCGGGCGCCTCCTGGTATCTGCTCCAATTCAGGCACGGACAGCCGCAAATGAAGTTTTCTGCAATTCTATAAACCCACAGGGTCAAACTATGAGAAAATATCAACAAAAAGGCCCGCTTCAATTTTTTCCCATTTTCCAAGTATAGCTCCCTTTAGAGGTAAACGTAATCGAGCGTCTCCTGGTATCTGCTCCGATTCAGGCACGGACAGCCGCAAATGAAGATTTCTGCAATTCTATAAACCCATAGGGTCAAACTAAGAGAAAATATCCACAAAACGGCCCGCTTCAATTTTTCCCCATTTTCCTTGTATAGCTCCCTTTAGAGGTAAACGTAATCGGGCGTCCCCTGGTATCTGCTCTGATTCAGGCATGGACAGCCCCAAATGAACTTTTCTGCAATTCTATAAACCCATAGGGTCAAACTACGAGAAAATATCCACAAAACGGCCCGCTTCAATTTCTCCCCATTTTCCTTGTATAGTTCCCTTTAGAGGTAAACGTAATCGGGCGTCTCCTGGCATCTGCTCCGATTCAGGCACGGACAGCCGCAAATGAAGTTTTCTGCAACTCTATAAACCCGTAGGGTCAAACTTCGAGAAAATATCCACAAAACAGCCCGCTTAAATTTTTCCCCATTTTCCTTGTATAGCCCCCTTTAGAGGTAAACGTAATCGGGCGGCTCCTCGTATCTGCTCTGATTCAGGCACGGACAGCCCCAAATGAACTTTTCTGCAATTCTATAAACCCATAGGGTCAAACTACGAGAAATTATCCACAAAACGGCCCGCTTTAATTTCTCCCCATTTTCCTTGTATAGCTCCCTTTAGAGGTAAACGTAATCGGGCGCCTCCTGGTATCTGCTCCGATTCAGGCACGGACAACCGCAAATGAAGTTTTCTGCAATTCTATAAACCCATAGGGTCAAAGTACGAGAAAATATCCAAAAAATGGCCCGCTTCAATTTTTCCCCATTTTCCTTGTATAGCTCCCTTTAGAGGTAAACTTAATCGGGCGTCCCCTGGTATCTGCTCCGATTCAGGCACGGACAGCCCCAAATGAACTTTTCTGCAATTCTATAAACCCATAGGGTCAAACTACGAGAAAATATCCACAAAACGGCCAGCTTCAATTTCTCCCCATTTTCCTTGTATAGCTCCCTTTAGAGGTAAACGTAATCGAGCATCTCCTAGTATCTGCTCCGATTCAGGCACGGACAGCTGCAAATAAAGTTTTCTGCAATTCTATTAACCCATAGGGTCAAACTACGAGAAAATATCAACAAAACGGCCCGCTTCAATTTTTCCCCATTTTCCTTGTATAGCTCCCTTTAGAGGTAAACGTAATCGGGCGTCTCCTGGTATCTGCTCCGATTCAGGCACGGACAACCGCAAATGAAGTTTTCTGCAATTCTATAAACCCATCGGGTCAAACAACGAGAAAATATCCACAAAACGGAACGCTTCAATTTCTCCCCATTTTCCTTGTATAGCTCCCTTTAGAGGTAAACGTAATCGGGCGTTCCCTGGTATCTGCTCTGATTCAGGCACGGACAGTCGCAAATGAACTTTTCTGCAATTCTATAAACCCATAGGGTCAAACTACGAGAAAATATCAACAAAAAGGCCCGCTTCAATTTTTCCCCATTTTCTTTGTATAGCTTCCTTTAGAGGTAAACGTAATCGGGCGTCTCCTGGTATCTGCTCCGATTCAGGCACGGACAGCCGCAAATGAAGTTTTCTGCAATTCTATAAACCCATAGGGTTAAACTACGAGAAAATATCCACAAAACGGCCCGCTTCAATTTTTTCCCATTTTCCTTGTATAGCTCCCTTTAGAGGTAACGTAATCGGGCGTCCCCTGGTATCAGCTCCGATTCAGGCACGGACAGCCCCAAATGAACTTTTCTGCAATTCTATAAACCTATAGGTTCAAACTACGAGAAAATATCCACAAAACGGCCCGCTTCAATTTCTCCCCATTTTCCTTGTATAGCTCCCTTTAGAGGTAAACATAATCGGGCGCCTCCTGGTATCTGCTCCAATTCAGGCACGGACAGCCGCAAATGTAGTTTTCTGCAATTCTATAAACCCACAGGGTCAAACTACGAGAAAATATCAACAAAAAGGCCCGCTTCAATTTTTTCCCATTTTCCAAGTATAGCTCCCTTTAGAGGTAAACGTAATCGAGCGTCTCCTGGTATCTGCTCCGATTCAGGCACGGACAGCCGCAAATGAAGATTTCTGCAATTCTATAAACCCATAGGGTCAAACTAAGAGAAAATATCCACAAAACGGCCCGCTTCAATTTTTCCCCATTTTCCTTGTATAGCTCCCTTTAGAGGTAAACGTAATCGGGCGTCCCCTGGTATCTGCTCTGATTCAGGCATGGACAGCCCCAAATGAACTTTTCTGCAATTCTATAAACCCATAGGGTCAAACTACGAGAAAATATCCACAAAACGGCCCGCTTTAATTTCTCCCCATTTTCCTTGTATAGCTCCCTTTAGAGGTAAACGTAATCGGGCGCCTCCTGGTATCTGCTCCGATTCAGGCACGGACAACCGCAAATGAAGTTTTCTGCAATTCTATAAACCCATAGGGTCAAACTACGAGAAAATATCCACAAAACGGCCTGTTTCAATTTTTCCCCATTTTCCTTGTATAGCTCCCTTTAGAGGTAAACGTAATCGGGCGCGTCCTGGTATCTGCTCTGATTCAAGCACGGACAGCCGCAAATGAAGTTTTCTGCAACTCTATAAACCCATAGGGTCAAACTACGAGAAAATATCAACAAAAAGGCCCGCTTCAATTTTTCCCCATTTTCCTTGTATAGCTTCCTTTAGAGGTAAACGTAATCGGGCGTCTCCTGGTATCTGCTCCGATTCAGGCACGGACAGCCGCAAATGAAGTTTTCTGCAATTCTATAAACCCATAGGGTTAAACTACGAGAAAATATCCACAAAACGGCCCGCTTCAATTTTTTCCCATTTTCCTTGTATAGCTCCCTTTAGAGGTAAACGTAATCGGGTGCCTCTTGGTATCTTCTCCGATTCAGGCACGGACAGCCGCAAATGAAGTTTTCTGGAACTCTATAAACCCATAGGGTCAAACTTCGAGAAAATATCCACAAAACAGCCCGCTTAAATTTTTCCCCATTTTCCTTGTATAGCTCCCTTTAGAGGTAAACGTAATCGGGCGGCTCCTCGTATCTGCTCTGATTCAGGCACGGACAGCCCCAAATGAACTTTTCTGCAATTCTATAAATCCATAGGGTCAAACTACGAGAAAATATCCACAAAACGTCCAGCTTCAATTTCTCCCCATTTTCCTTGTATAGCTCCCTTTAGAGGTAAACGTAATCGGGCATCTCCTAGTATCTGCTCCGATTCAGGCACGGACAGCCGCTAATAAAGTTTTCTGCAATTCTATAAACCCATAGGGTCAAACTACGAGAAAATATCCCCAAAACGGCCCGCTTCAATTTTTCCCCATTTTCCTACCCTTTAGGGGTAACGTAATCGGGCGTCCCCTGGTATCAGCTCCGATTCAGGCACGGATAGCCCCAAATGAACTTTTCTGCAATTCTATAAACCCATAGGGTCAACCTACGAGAAAATATCCACAAAACGGCCCGCTTCAATTTCTCCCCATTTTCCTTGTATAGCTCCCTTTAGAGGTAAACATAATCGGGCGCCTCCTGGTATCTGCTCCGATTCAGGCACGGACAGCCGCAAATGAAGTTTTCTGCAATTCTATAAACCCACAGGGTCAAACTACGAGAAAATATTCACAAAACAGCCCGCTTCAATTTCTCCCCATTTTCCTTGTATAGCTCCCTTTAGAGGTAAACATAATCGGGCGCCTCCTGGTATCTGCTCCGATTCAGGCACGGACAGCCGCAAATGAAGTTTTCTGCAATTCTATAAACCCACAGGGTCAAACTACGAGAAAATATCAACAAAAAGGCCCGCTTCAATTTTTTCCCATTTTCCAAGTATAGCTCCCTTTAGAGGTAAACGTAATCGAGCGTCTCCTGGTATCTGCTCCGATTCAGGCACGGACAGCCGCAAATGAAGATTTCTGCAATTCTATAAACCCATAGGGTCAAACTACGAGAAAATATCCACAAAACGGCCCGTTTCAATTTTTCCCCATTTTCCTTGTATAGCTCCCTTTAGAGGTAAACGTAATCGGGCGCGTCCTGGTATCTGCTCTGATTCAAGCACGGACAGCCGCAAATGAAGTTTTCTGCAACTCTATAAACCCATAGGGTCAAACTACGAGAAAATATGAACAAAAAGGCCCTCTTCAATTTTTCCCCATTTTCTTTGTATAGCTTCCTTTAGAGGTAAACGTAATCGGGCGTCTCCTGGTATCAGCTCCGATTCAGGCACGGACAGCCCCAAATGAACTTTTCTGCAATTCTATAAACCCATAGGTTCAAACTACGAGAAAATATCCACAAAACGGCCCGCTTCAATTTCTCCCCATTTTCCTTGTATAGCTCCCTTTAGAGGTAAACATAATCGGGCGCCTCCTGGTATCTGCTCCAATTCAGGCACGGACAGCCGCAAATGAAGTTTTCTGCAATTCTATAAACCCACAGGGTCAAACTACGAGAAAATATCAACAAAAAGGCCCGCTTCAATTTTTTCCCATTTTCCAAGTATAGCACCCTTTAGAGGTAAACGTAATCGAGCGTCTCCTGGTATCTGCTCCGATTCAGGCACGGACAGCCGCAAATGAAGATTTCTGCAATTCTATAAACCCATAGGGTCAAACTAAGAGAAAATATCCACAAAACGGCCCGCTTCAATTTTTCTCCATTTTCCTTGTATAGCTCCCTTTAGAGGTAAACGTAATCGGGCGTCCCCTGGTATCTGCTCTGATTCAGGCATGGACAGCCCCAAATGAACTTTTCTGCAATTCTATAAACCCATAGGGTCAAACTACGAGAAAATATCCACAAAACGGCCCGCTTCAATTTCTCCCCATTTTCCTTGTATAGTTCCCTTTAGAGGTAAACGTAATCGGGCGTCTCCTGGCATCTGCTCCGATTCAGGCACGGACAGCCGCAAATGAAGTTTTCTGCAACTCTATAAACCCGTAGGGTCAAACTACGAGAAAATATTCACAAAACGGCCCGCTTCAATTTCTCCCCATTTTCCGTGTATAGCTCACTTTAGAGGTAAACGTAATCGGGCGCCTTCTAGTATCTGCTCCGATTCAGGCACGGACAGCCGCAAATGAACTTTTCTGCAATTCTATAAACCCATAGGGTCAAACTACGAGAAAATATCCACAAAACGGCCAGTTCCAATTTCTCCCCATTTTCCTTGTATAGCTCCCTTTAGAGGTAAACGTAATCGGGTGCCTCTTGGTATCTTCTCCGATTCAGGCACGGACAGCCGCAAATGAAGTTTTCTGCAACTCTATAAACCCATAGGGTCAAACTTCGAGAAAATATCCACAAAATAGCCCGCTTAAATTTTTCCCCATTTTCCTTGTATAGCTCCCTTTAGAGGTAAACGTAATCGGGCGGCTCCTCGTATCTGCTCTGATTCTGGCACGGACAGCCCCAAATGAACTTTTCTGCAGTTCTATAAACCCATAGGGTCAAACTACGAGAAAATATCCACAAAACGGCCCGCTTTAATTTCTCCCCATTTTCCTTGTATAGCTCCCTTTAGAGGTAAACGTAATCGGGCGCCTCCTGGTATCTGCTCCGATTCAGGCACGGACAACCGCAAATGAAGTTTTCTGCAATTCTATAAACCCATAGGGTCAAAGTACGAGAAAATATCCAAAAAACGGCCCGCTTCAATTTTTCCCCATTTTCCTTGTATAGCTCCCTTTAGAGGTAAACTTAATCGGGCGTCCCCTGGTATCTGCTCCGATTCAGGCACGGACAGCCCCAAATGAACTTTTCTGCAATTCTATAAACCCATAGGTTCAAACTACGAGAAAATATCCATAAAACGGCCCGCTTCAATTTCTCCCCATTTTCCTTGTATTGCTCCCTTTAGAGGTAAACATAATCGGGCGCCTCCTGGTATCTGCTCCAATTCAGGCACGGACAGCCGCAAATGAAGTTTTCTGCAATTCTATAAACCCACAGGGTCAAACTATGAGAAAATATCAACAAAAAGGCCCGCTTCAATTTTTTCCCATTTTCCAAGTATAGCTCCCTTTAGAGGTAAACGTAATCGAGCGTCTCCTGGTATCTGCTCCGATTCAGGCACGGACAGCCGCAAATGAAGATTTCTGCAATTCTATAAACCCATAGGGTCAAACTAAGAGAAAATATCCACAAAACGGCCCGCTTCAATTTTTCCCCATTTTCCTTGTATAGCTCCCTTTAGAGGTAAACGTAATCGGGCGTCCCCTGGTATCTGCTCTGATTCAGGCATGGACAGCCCCAAATGAACTTTTCTGCAATTCTATAAACCCATAGGGTCAAACTACGAGAAAATATCCACAAAACGGCCCGCTTCAATTTCTCCCCATTTTCCTTGTATAGTTCCCTTTAGAGGTAAACGTAATCGGGCGTCTCCTAGCATCTGCTCCGATTCAGGCACGGACAGCCGCAAATGAAGTTTTCTGCAACTCTATAAACCCGTAGGGTCAAACTTCGAGAAAATATCCACAAAACAGCCCGCTTAAATTTTTCCCCGTTTTCCTTGTATAGCCCCCTTTAGAGGTAAACGTAATCGGGCGGCTCCTCGTATCTGCTCTGATTCAGGCACGGACAGCCCCAAATGAACTTTTCTGCAATTCTATAAACCCATAGGGTCAAACTACGAGAAATTATCCACAAAACGGCCCGCTTTAATTTCTCCCCATTTTCCTTGTATAGCTCCCTTTAGAGGTAAACGTAATCGGGCGCCTCCTGGTATCTGCTCCGATTCAGGCACGGACAACCGCAAATGAAGTTTTCTGCAATTCTATAAACCCATAGGGTCAAAGTACGAGAAAATATCCAAAAAACGGCCCGCTTCAATTTTTCCCCATTTTCCTTGTATAGCTCCCTTTAGAGGTAAACTTAATCGGGCGTCCCCTGGTATCTGCTCCGATTCAGGCACGGACAGCCCCAAATGAACTTTTCTGCAATTCTATAAACCCATAGGGTCAAACTACGAGAAAATATCCACAAAACGGCCAGCTTCAATTTCTCCCCATTTTCCTTGTATAGCTCCCTTTAGAGGTAAACGTAATCGAGCATCTCCTAGTATCTGCTCCGATTCAGGCACGGACAGCTGCAAATAAAGTTTTCTGCAATTCTATTAACCCATAGGGTCAAACTACGAGAAAATATCAACAAAACGGCCCGCTTCAATTTTTCCCCATTTTCCTTGTATAGCTCCCTTTAGAGGTAAACGTAATCGGGCGTCTCCTGGTATCTGCTCCGATTCAGGCACGGACAACCGCAAATGAAGTTTTCTGCAATTCTATAAACCCATCGGGTCAAACAACGAGAAAATATCCACAAAACGGAACGCTTCAATTTCTCCCCATTTTCCTTGTATAGCTCCCTTTAGAGGTAAACGTAATCGGGCGTTCCCTGGTATCTGCTCTGATTCAGGCACGGACAGTCGCAAATGAACTTTTCTGCAATTCTATAAACCCATAGGGTCAAACTACGAGAAAATATCCACAAAACGGCCCGCTTTAATTTCTCCCCATTTTCCTTGTATAGCTCCCTTTAGAGGTAAACGTAATCGGGCGCCTCTTGGTATCTGCTCCGATTCAGGCACGGACAGCCGCAAATGAAGTTTTCTGCAATTCTATAAACCCATAGGGTCAAACTACGAGAAAATATCCACAAAACGGCCCGCTTCAATTTCTCCCCATTTTCCTTGTATAGCTCCCTTTAGAGGAAAACATAATCGGGCGCCTCCTAGTATCTGCTCCGATTCAGGCACGGACAGCCGCAAATGAAGTTTTCTGCAATTCTATAAACCCACAGGGTCAAACTACGAGAAAATATCAACAAAAAGGCCCGCTTCAATTTTTTCCCATTTTCCAAGTATAGCTCCCTTTAGAGGTAAACGTAATCGAGCGTCTCCTGGTATCTGCTCCGATTCAGGCACGGACAGCCGCAAATGAAGATTTCTGGAATTCTATAAACCCATAGGGTCAAACTACGAGAAAATATCCACAAAACGGCCCGTTTCAATTTTTCCCCATTTTCCTTGTATAGCTCCCTTTAGAGGTAAACGTAATCGGGCGCGTCCTGGTATCTGCTCTGATTCAAGCACGGACAGCCGCAAATGAAGTTTTCTGCAACTCTATAAACCCATAGGGTCAAACTACGAGAAAATATCAACAAAAAGGCCCGCTTCAATTTTTCCCCATTTTCCTTGTATAGCTTCCTTTAGAGGTAAACGTAATCGGGCGTCTCCTGGTATCTGCTCCGATTCAGGCACGGATAGCCGCAAATGAAGTTTTCTGCAATTCTATAAACCCATAGGGTTAAACTACGAGAAAATATCCACAAAACGGCCCGCTTCAATTTTTTCCCATTTTCCTTGTATAGCTCCCTTTAGAGGTAACGTAATCGGGCGTCCCCTGGTATCAGCTCCGATTCAGGCACGGACAGCCCCAAATGAACTTTTCTGCAATTCTATAAACCCATAGGTTCAAACTTCGAGAAAATATCCACAAAACGGCCCGCTTCAATTTCTCCCCATTTTCCTTGTATAGCTCCCTTTAGAGGTAAACATAATCGGGCGCCTCCTGGTATCTGCTCCAATTCAGGCACGGACAGCCGCAAATGAAGTTTTCTGCAATTCTATAAACCCACAGGGTCAAACTACGAGAAAATATCAACAAAAAGGCCCGCTTCAATTTTTTCCCATTTTCCAAGTATAGCTCCCTTTAGAGGTAAACGTAATCGAGCGTCTCCTGGTATCTGCTCCGATTCAGGCACGGACAGCCGCAAATGAAGATTTCTGCAATTCTATAAACCCATATGGTCAAACTAAGAGAAAATATCCACAAAACGGCCCGCTTCAATTTTTCCCCATTTTCCTTGTATAGCTCCCTTTAGAGGTAAACGTAATCGGGCGTCCCCTGGTATCTGCTCTGATTCAGGCATGGACTGCCCCAAATGAACTTTTCTGCAATTCTATAAACCCATAGGGTCAAACTACGAGAAAATATCCACAAAACGGCCCGCTTCAATTTCTCCCCATTTTCCTTGTATAGTTCCCTTTAGAGGTAAACGTAATCGGGCGTCTCCTGGCATCTGCTCCGATTCAGGCACGGACAACCGCAAATGAAGTTTTCTGCAACTCTATAAACCCGTAGGGTCAAACTACGAGAAAATATTCACAAAACGGCCCGCTTCAATTTCTCCCCATTTTCCGTGTATAGCTCACTTTAGAGGTAAACGTAATCGGGCGCCTTCTGGTATCTGCTCCGATTCAGGCACGGACAGCCGCAAATGAACTTTTCTGCAATTCTATAAACCCATAGGGTCAAACTACGAGAAAATATCCACAAAACGGTCAGCTTCAATTTCTCCCCATTTTCCTTGTATAGCTCCCTTTAGAGGTAAACGTAATCGGGTGCCTCTTGGTATCTTCTCCGATTCAGGCACGGACAGCCGCAAATGAAGTTTTCTGCAACTCTATAAACCCATAGGGTCAAACTTCGATAAAATATCCACAAAACAGCCCGCTTAAATTTTTCCCCATTTTCCTTGTATAGCTCCCTTTAGAGGTAAACGTAATCGGGCGGCTCCTCGTATCTGCTCTGATTCAGGCACGGACAGCCCCAAATGAACTTTTCTGCAATTCTATAAACCCATAGGGTCAAACTACGAGAAAATATCCACAAAACGGCCCGCTTTAATTTCTCCCCATTTTCCTTGTATAGCTCCCTTTAGAGGTAAACGTAATCGGGCGCCTCCTGGTATCTGCTCCGATTCAGGCACGGACAACCGCAAATGAAGTTTTCTGCAATTCTATAAACCCATAGGGTCAAAGTACGAGAAAATATCCAAAAAACGGCCCGCTTCAATTTTTCCCCATTTTCCTTGTATAGCTCCCTTTAGAGGTAAACTTAATCGGGCGTCCCCTGGTATCTGCTCCGATTCAGGCACGGACAGCCCCAAATGAACTTTTCTGCAATTCTATAAACCCATAGGTTCAAACTACGAGAAAATATCCACAAAACGGCCCGCTTCAATTTCTCCCCATTTTCCTTGTATAGCTCCCTTTAGAGGTAAACATAATCGGGCGCCTCCTGGTATCTGCTCCAATTCAGGCACGGACAGCCGCAAATGAAGTTTTCTGCAATTCTATAAACCCACAGGGTCAAACTACGAGAAAATATCAACAAAAAGGCCCGCTTCAATTTTTTCCCATTTTCCAAGTATAGCTCCCTTTAGAGGTAAACGTAATCGAGCGTCTCCTGGTATCTGCTCCGATTCAGGCACGGACAGCCGCAAATGAAGATTTCTGCAATTCTATAAACCCATAGGGTCAAACTAAGAGAAAATATCCACAAAACGGCCCGCTTCAATTTTTCCCCATTTTCCTTGTATAGCTCCCTTTAGAGGTAAACGTAATCGGGCGTCCCCTGGTATCTGCTCTGATTCAGGCATGGACTGCCCCAAATGAACTTTTCTGCAATTCTATAAACCCATAGGGTCAAACTACGAGAAAATATCCACAAAACGGCCCGCTTCAATTTCTCCCCATTTTCCTTGTATAGTTCCCTTTAGAGGTAAACGTAATCGGGCGTCTCCTGGCATCTGCTCCGATTCAGGCACGGACAACCGCAAATGAAGTTTTCTGCAACTCTATAAACCCGTAGGGTCAAACTACGAGAAAATATTCACAAAACGGCCCGCTTCAATTTCTCCCCATTTTCCGTGTATAGCTCACTTTAGAGGTAAACGTAATCGGGCGCCTTCTGGTATCTGCTCCGATTCAGGCACGGACAGCCGCAAATGAACTTTTCTGCAATTCTATAAACCCATAGGGTCAAACTACGAGAAAATATCCACAAAACGGTCAGCTTCAATTTCTCCCCATTTTCCTTGTATAGCTCCCTTTAGAGGTAAACGTAATCGGGTGCCTCTTGGTATCTTCTCCGATTCAGGCACGGACAGCCGCAAATGAAGTTTTTTGCAACTCTATAAACCCATAGGGTCAAACTTCGAGAAAATATCCACAAAACATCCCGCTTAAATTTTTCCCCATTTTCCTTGTATAGCTCCCTTTAGAGGTAAACGTAATCGGGCGGCTCCTCGTATCTGCTCTGATTCAGGCACGGACAGCCCCAAATGAACTTTTCTGCAATTCTATAAACCCATAGGGTCAAACTACGAGAAAATATCCACAAAACGGCCCGCTTTAATTTCTCCCCATTTTCCTTGTATAGCTCCCTTTAGAGGTAAACGTAATCGGGCGCCTCCTGGTATCTGCTCCGATTCAGGCACGGACAACCGCAAATGAAGTTTTCTGCAATTCTATAAACCCATAGGGTCAAAGTACGAGAAAATATCCAAAAAACGGCCCGCTTCAATTTTTCCCCATTTTCCTTGTATAGCTCCCTTTAGAGGTAAACTTAATCGGGCGTCCCCTGGTATCTGCTCCGATTCAGGCACGGACAGCCCCAAATGAACTTTTCTGCAATTCTATAAACCCATAGGTTCAAACTACGAGAAAATATCCACAAAACGGCCCGCTTCAATTTCTCCCCATTTTCCTTGTATAGCTCCCTTTAGAGGTAAACATAATCGGGCGCCTCCTGGTATCTGCTCCAATTCAGGCACGGACAGCCGCAAATGAAGTTTTCTGCAATTCTATAAACCCACAGGGTCAAACTACGAGAAAATATCAACAAAAAGGCCCGCTTCAATTTTTTCCCATTTTCCAAGTATAGCTCCCTTTAGAGATAAACGTAATCGAGCGTCTCCTGGTATCTGCTCCGATTCAGGCACGGACAGCCGCAAATGAAGATTTCTGCAATTCTATAAACCCATAGGGTCAAACTAAGAGAAAATATCCACAAAACGGCCCGCTTCAATTTTTCCCCATTTTCCTTGTATAGCTCCCTTTAGAGGTAAACGTAATCGGGCGTCCCCTGGTATCTGCTCCGATTCAGGCACGGACAGCCGAAAATGAAGTTTTCTGCAACTCTATAAACCCGTAGGGTAAAACTACGAGAAAATATTCACAAAACGGCCCGCTTCAATTTCTCCCCATTTTCCGTGTATAGCTCACTTTAGAGGTAAACGTAATCGGGCGCCTTTTGGTATCTGCTCCGATTCAGGCACGGACAGCCGCAAATGAACTTTTCTGCAATTCTATAAACCCATAGGGTCAAACTACGAGAAAATATCCACAAAACGGCCAGCTTCAATTTCTCCCCATTTTCCTTGTATAGCTCCCTTTAGAGGTAAACGTAATCGGGTGCCTCTTGGTATCTTCTCCGATTCAGGCACGGACAGCCGCAAATGAAGTTTTCTGCAACTCTATAAACCCATAGGGTCAAACTTCGAGAAAATATCCACAAAACAGCCCGCTTAAATTTTTCCCCATTTTCCTTGTATAGCTCCCTTTAGAGGTAAACGTAATCGGGCGGCTCCTCGTATCTGCTCTGATTCAGGCACGGACAGCCCCAAATGAACTTTTCTGCAATTCTATAAACCCATAGGGTCAAACTACGAGAAAATATCCACAAAACGGCCCGCTTTAATTTCTCCCCATTTTCCTTGTATAGCTCCCTTTAGAGGTAAACGTAATCGGGCGCCTCCTGGTATCTGCTCCGATTCAGGCACGGACAACCGCAAATGAAGTTTTCTGCAATTCTATAAACCCATAGGGTCAAAGTACGAGAAAATATCCAAAAAACGGCCCGCTTCAATTTTTCCCCATTTTCCTTGTATAGCTCCCTTTAGAGGTAAACTTAATCGGGCGTCCCCTGGTATCTGCTCCGATTCAGGCACGGACAGCCCCAAATGAACTTTTCTGCAATTCTATAAACCCATAGGGTCAAACTACGAGAAAATATCCACAAAACGGCCAGCTTCAATTTCTCCCCATTTTCCTTGTATAGCTCCCTTTAGAGGTAAACGTAATCGAGCATCTCCTAGTATCTGCTCCGATTCAGGCACGGACAGCTGCAAATAAAGTTTTCTGCAATTCTATTAACCCATAGGGTCAAACTACGAGAAAATATCAACAAAACGGCCCGCTTCAATTTTTCCCCATTTTCCTTGTATAGCTCCCTTTAGAGGTAAACGTAATCGGGCGTCTCCTGGTATCTGCTCCGATTCAGGCACGGACAGCCGCAAATGAAGTTTTCTGCAATTCTATAAACCCATAGGGTCAAACAACGAGAAAATATCCACAAAACGGCCCGCTTCAATTTCTCCCAATATTCCTTGTATAGCTCCCTTTAGAGGAAAACGTAATCGGGCGTCCCCTGGTATCTGCTCCGATTCAGGCACGGACAGCCCCAAATGATCTTTTCTGCAATTCTATAAACCCATAGGGTCAAACTACGAGAAAATATCCACAAAACGACACGCTTCAATTTTTCTCCATTTTCCTTGTATAGATCCCTTTAGAGGTAAACGTAATCGGGCGTCCCCTGGTATCTGCTCCGATTCAGGCACGGACACCCCCAAATGAATTTTTCTGCAATTCGATAAACCCATAGGGTCAAACTACGAGAAAATATCCACAAAACGGCCCGCTTCAATTTCTCCCCATTTTCCTTTTATAGCTCCCTTTAAAGGTAAACGTAATCGGGCGCCTCCTGGTATCTGCTCTGATTCAAGCACGGACAACCGCAAATGAAGTTTTCTGCAACCCTATAAACCCATAGGGTCAAACTACGAGAAATTATCAACAAAAAGGCCCGCTTCAATTTTTCCCCATTTTCCTTGTATAGCTCCCTTTAGAGGTAAACTTAATCGGGCGTCCCCTGGTATCTGCTCCGATTCAGGCACGGACAGCCCCAAATGAACTTTTCTGCAATTCTATAAACCCATAGGGTCAAACTACGAGAAAATATCCACAAAACGGCCAGCTTCAATTTCTCCCCATTTTCCTTGTATAGGTAAACGTAATCGAGCATCTCCTAGTATCTGCTCCGATTCAGGCACGGACAGCTGCAAATAAAGTTTTCTGCAATTCTATTAACCCATAGGGTCAAACTACGAGAAAATATCAACAAAACGGCCCGCTTCAATTTTTCCCCATTTTCCTTGTATAGCTCCCTTTAGAGGTAAACGTAATCGGGCGTCTCCTGGTATCTGCTCCGATTCAGGCACGGACAGCCGCAAATGAAGTTTTCTGCAATTCTATAAACCCATAGGGTCAAACAACGAGAAAATATCCACAAAACGGCCCGCTTCAATTTCTCCCAATATTCCTTGTATAGCTCCCTTTAGAGGAAAACGTAATCGGGCGTCCCCTGGTATCTGCTCCGATTCAGGCACGGACAGCCCCAAATGATCTTTTCTGCAATTCTATAAACCCATAGGGTCAAACTACGAGAAAATATCCACAAAACGACACGCTTCAATTTTTCTCCATTTTCCTTGTATAGATCCCTTTAGAGGTAAACGTAATCGGGCGTCCCCTGGTATCTGCTCCGATTCAGGCACGGACACCCCCAAATGAATTTTTCTGCAATTCGATAAACCCATAGGGTCAAACTACGAGAAAATATCCACAAAACGGCCCGCTTCAATTTCTCCCCATTTTCCTTTTATAGCTCCCTTTAAAGGTAAACGTAATCGGGCGCCTCCTGGTATCTGCTCTGATTCAAGCACGGACAACCGCAAATGAAGTTTTCTACAACCCTATAAACCCATAGGGTCAAACTACGAGAAATTATCAACAAAAAGGCCCGCTTCAATTTTTCCCCATTTTCCTTGTATAGCTCCCTTTAGAGGTAAACGTAATCTGGCGTCTCCTGGTATCTGCTCCGATTCAGGCACGGACAGCCGCAAATGAAGTTTTCTGCAATTCTATAAACCTAGAGGGTCAAACTACGAGAAAATATCCACAAAACGGCCCGCTTCAATTTTTCCCCATTTTCCTGGTATAGCTCCCTTTAGAGGTAACGTAATCGGGCGTCCCCTGGTATCAGCTCCGATTCAGGCATGGACAGCCCCAAATGAACTTTTCTGCAATTCTATAAACCCATAGGGTCAAACTACGAGAAAATATCCACAAAACGGCCCGCTTTAATTTCTCCCCATTTTCCTTGTATAGCTCCCTTTAGAGGTAAACATAATCGGGCGCCTCCTGGTATCTGCTCCGATTGAGGCACGGACAGTCGCAAATGAAGTTTTCTGCAATTCTATAAACCCACAGGGTCAAACTACGAGAAAATATCCACAAAACGGCCCGCTTCAATTTCTCCCCATATTCCTTGTATAGCTCCCTTTAGAGGTAAACGTAATCGGGCGCCTCCTGGTATCTGCTCCGATTCAGTCACGGACAGCCGCAAATGAAGTTTTCTGCAATTCTATAAACCCATAGGGTCAAAGTACGAGAAAATATCCAAAAAACGGCCCGCTTCAATTTTTCCCCATTTTCCTTGTATAGCTCCCATTAAAGGTAAACGTAATCGGGCGTCCCCTGGTATCTGCTCCGATTCAGGCACGGACAGCTGCAAATAAAGTTTTCTGCAATTCTATTAACCCATAGGTCAAACTACGAGAAAATATCAACAAAACGGTCCGCTTCAATTTTTCCCCATTTTCCTTGTATAGCTCCCTTTAGAGGTAAATGTAATCGGGCGTCTCCTGGTATCTGCTCTGATTCAGGCACGGACAACCGCAAATGAAGTTTTCTGCAATTCTATAAACCCATAGGGTCAAACTACGAGAAAATATCCACAAAACGGCCCGCTTCAATTTCTCCCCATATTCCTTGTATAGCTCCCTTTAGAGGTAAACGTAATCGGGCGTCCCCTGGTATCTGCTCCGATTCAGGCACGGACAGCCCCAAATGATCTTTTCTGCAATTCTATAAACCCATAGGGTCAAACTACGAGAAAATATCCACAAAATGACACGCTTCAATTTTTCTCCATTTTCCTTGTATAGCTCCCTTTATAGGTAAACGTAATCGGGCGTCCCCTGGTATCTGCTCCGATTCAGGCACGGACACCCCCAAATGAATTTTTCTGCAATTCGATAAACCCATAGGGTCAAACTACGAGAAAATATCCACAAAACGACCCGCTTCAATTTCTCCCCATTTTCCTTGTATAGCTCCCTTTAGAGGTAAACGTAATCGGGCATCTCCTCGTATCTGCTTCGATTCAGGCACGGACAGCCGCAAATGAAGTTTTCGGCAATTCTATAAACCCATAGGGTCAAACTACGAGAAAATATCCAAAAAACGGCCCGCGTCAATTTTTCCCCATTTTCCTTGTATAGCTCCCTTTAGAGGTAAACGTAATCGGGCGTCCCCTGGTATCTGCTCCGATTCAGGCACGAACAGCCCCAAATGAACTTTTCTGCAATCCTATAAACCCATAGGGTCAAACTACGAGAAAATATCCACAAAACGGCCAGCTTCAATTTCACCCCATTTTCCTTGTATAGCTCCCTTTAGAGGTAAACGTAATCGGGCATCTCCTAGTATCTGCTCCGATTCAGGCACGGACAACCGCAAATAAAGTTTTCTACAATTCTATAAACCCATAGGGTCGAACTACGAGAAAATATCCACAAAACGGCCCGCTTCAATTTCTCCCCATTTTCCTTGTATAGCTCCCTTTAGAGGTAAACATAATCGGGCGTCTCCTGGTATCTGCTCCGATTCAGGCACGGACAGCCGCAAATGAAGTTTTCTGCAATTCTATAAACCCACAGGGTCAAACTACGAGAAAATATCAACAAAAAGGCCCGCTTCAATTTTTTCCCATTTTCCAAGTATAGCTCCCTTTAGAGGTAAACGTAATCGAGCGTCTCCTGGTATCTGCTCCGATTCAGGCACGGACAGCCGCAAATGAAGATTTCTGCAATTCTATAAACCCATAGGGTCAAACTACGAGAAAATATCCACAAAACGGCCCGTTTCAATTTTTCCCCATTTTCCTTGTATAGCTCCCTTTAGAGGTAAACATAATCGGGCGTCTCCTCGTATCTGCTCCGATTCAGGCACGGACAGCCGCAAATGAAGTTTTCGGCAATTCTATAAACCCATAGGGTCAAACTATGAGAAAATATCCACAAAACGGCCCGCTTCAATTTCTCCCCATTTTCCTTGTATAGCTCCCTTTAGAGGTAAACGTAATCGGGCGCCTCCTGGTATCTGCTCCGATTCAGGCACGGACAGCCGCAAATGAAGTTTTCTGCAATTCTATAAACCCATAGGGTCAAACTACGAGAAAATATCCAAAAAACGGCCCGCGTCAATTTTTCCCCATTTTCCTTGTATAGCTCCCTTTAGAGGTAAACGTAATCGGGCGTCCCCTGGTATCTGCTCCGATTCAGGCACGAACAGCCCCAAATGAACTTTTCTGCAATCCTATAAACCCATAGGGTCAAACTACGAGAAAATATCCACAAAACGGCCAGCTTCAATTTCTCCCCATTTTCCTTGTATAGCTCCCTTTAGAGGTAAACGTAATCGGGCATCTCCTAGTATCTGCTCCGATTCAGGCACGGACAGCCGCAAATAAAGTTTTCTGCAATTCTATAAACCCATAGGGTCGAACTACGAGAAAATATCCACAAAACGGCCCGCTTCAATTTCTCCCCATTTTCCTTGTATAGCTCCCTTTAGAGGTAAACATAATCGGGCGTCTCCTGGTATCTGCTCTGATTCAGGCACGGACAGCCGCAAATGAAGTTTTCTGCAATTCTATTAACCCATAGGGTCAAACTACGAGAAAATATCAACAAAACGGCCCGCTTCAATTTTTCCCCATTTTCCTTGTATAGCTCCCTTTAGAGATAAACGTAATCGGGCGTCTCCTGGTATCTGCTCCGATTCAGGCACGGACAGCCGCAAATGAAGTTTTCTGCAATTCTATAAACCCATAGGGTCAAACAACGAGAAAATATCCACAAAACGGAACGCTTCAATTTTTCCCCATTTTCCTTGTATAGCTCCCTTTAGAGGTAAACGTAATCGGGCGTTCCCTGGTATCTGCTCTGATTCAGGCACGGACAGTCGCAAATGAACTTTTCTGCAATTCTATAAACCCATAGGGTCAAACTACGAGAAAATATCCACAAAACGGCCCGCTTCAATTTCTCCCAATATTCCTTGTATAGCTCCCTTTAGAGGAAAACGTAATCGGGCGTCCCCTGGTATCTGCTCCGATTCAGGCACGGACAGCCCCAAATGATCTTTTCTGCAATTCTATAAACCCATAGGGTCAAACTACGAGAAAATATCCACAAAACGGCCCGCTTCAATTTTTCCCCATTTTCCTTGAATAGCTCCCTTTAGAGGTAACGTAATCGGGCCTCCCCTGGTATCAGCTCCGATTCAGGCACGGACAGCCCCAAATGAACTTTTCTGCAATTCTATAAACCCATAGGTTCAAACTACGAGAAAATATCCACAAAATGACACGCTTCAATTTTTCTCCATTTTCCTTGTATAGCTCCCTTTATAGGTAAACGTAATAGGGCGTCCCCTGGTATCTGCTCCGATTCAGGCACGGACACCCCCAAATGAATTTTTCTGCAATTCGATAAACCCATAGGGTCAAACTACGAGAAAATATCCACAAAACGACCCGCTTCAATTTCTCCCCATTTTCCTTGTATAGCTCCCTTTAGAGGTAAACGTAATCGGGCATCTCCTCGTATCTGCTTCGATTCAGGCACGGACAGCCGCAAATGAAGTTTTCGGCAATTCTATAAACCCATAGGGTCAAACTACGAGAAAATATCCAAAAAACGGCCCGCGTCAATTTTTCCCCATTTTCCTTGTATAGCTCCCTTTAGAGGTAAACGTAATCGGGCGTCCCCTGGTATCTGCTCCGATTCAGGCACGAACAGCCCCAAATGAACTTTTCTGCAATCCTATAAACCCATAGGGTCAAACTACGAGAAAATATCCACAAAACGGCCAGCTTCAATTTCTCCCCATTTTCCTTGTATAGCTCCCTTTAGAGGTAAACGTAATCGGGCATCTCCTAGTATCTGCTCCGATTCAGGCACGGACAGCCGCAAATAAAGTTTTCTACAATTCTATAAACCCATAGGGTCGAACTACGAGAAAATATCCACAAAACGGCCCGCTTCAATTTCTCCCCATTTTCCTTGTATAGCTCCCTTTAGAGGTAAACATAATCGGGCGTCTCCTGGTATCTGCTCCGATTCAGGCACGGACAGCCGCAAATGAAGTTTTCTGCAATTCTATAAACCCACAGGGTCAAACTACGAGAAAATATCAACAAAAAGGCCCGCTTCAATTTTTTCCCATTTTCCAAGTATAGCTCCCTTTAGAGGTAAACGTAATCGAGCGTCTCCTGGTATCTGCTCCGATTCAGGCACGGACAGCCGCAAATGAAGATTTCTGCAATTCTATAAACCCATAGGGTCAAACTACGAGAAAATATCCACAAAACGGCCCGTTTCAATTTTTCCCCATTTTCCTTGTATAGCTCCCTTTAGAGGTAAACATAATCGGGCGTCTCCTCGTATCTGCTCCGATTCAGGCACGGACAGCCGCAAATGAAGTTTTCGGCAATTCTATAAACCCATAGGGTCAAACTACGAGAAAATATCCACAAAACGGCCCGCTTCAATTTCTCCCCATTTTCCTTGTATAGCTCCCTTTAGAGGTAAACGTAATCGGGCGCCTCCTGGTATCTGCTCCGATTCAGGCACGGACAGCCGCAAATGAAGTTTTCTGCAATTCTATAAACCCATAGGGTCAAACTACGAGAAAATATCCAAAAAACGGCCCGCGTCAATTTTTCCCCATTTTCCTTGTATAGCTCCCTTTAGAGGTAAACGTAATCGGGCGTCCCCTGGTATCTGCTCCGATTCAGGCACGAACAGCCCCAAATGAACTTTTCTGCAATCCTATAAACCCATAGGGTCAAACTACGAGAAAATATCCACAAAACGGCCAGCTTCAATTTCTCCCCATTTTCCTTGTATAGCTCCCTTTAGAGGTAAACGTAATCGGGCATCTCCTAGTATCTGCTCCGATTCAGGCACGGACAGCCGCAAATAAAGTTTTCTGCAATTCTATAAACCCATAGGGTCGAACTACGAGAAAATATCCACAAAACGGCCCGCTTCAATTTCTCCCCATTTTCCTTGTATAGCTCCCTTTAGAGGTAAACATAATCGGGCGTCTCCTGGTATCTGCTCCGATTCAGGCACGGACAGCCGCAAATGAAGTTTTCTGCAATTCTATTAACCCATAGGGTCAAACTACGAGAAAATATCAACAAAACGGCCCGCTTCAATTTTTCCCCATTTTCCTTGTATAGCTCCCTTTAGAGATAAACGTAATCGGGCGTCTCCTGGTATCTGCTCCGATTCAGGCACGGACAGCCGCAAATGAAGTTTTCTGCAATTCTATAAACCCATAGGGTCAAACAACGAGAAAATATCCACAAAACGGAACGCTTCAATTTTTCCCCATTTTCCTTGTATAGCTCCCTTTAGAGGTAAACGTAATCGGGCGTTCCCTGGTATCTGCTCTGATTCAGGCACGGACAGTCGCAAATGAACTTTTCTGCAATTCTATAAACCCATAGGGTCAAACTACGAGAAAATATCCACAAAACGGCCCGCTTCAATTTCTCCCAATATTCCTTGTATAGCTCCCTTTAGAGGAAAACGTAATCGGGCGTCCCCTGGTATCTGCTCCGATTCAGGCACGGACAGCCCCAAATGATCTTTTCTGCAATTTTATAAACCCATAGGGTCAAACTACGAGAAAATATCCACAAAACGGCCCGCTTCAATTTTTCCCCATTTTCCTTGAATAGCTCCCTTTAGAGGTAACGTAATCGGGCCTCCCCTGGTATCAGCTCCGATTCAGGCACGGACAGCCCCAAATGAACTTTTCTGCAATTCTATAAACCCATAGGTTCAAACTACGAGAAAATATCCACAAAACGGCCCGCTTCAATTTCTCCCCATTTTCCTTGTATAGCTCCCTTTAGAGGTAAACATAATCGGGCGCCTCCTAGTATCTGCTCCGATTCAGGCACGGACAGCCGCAAATGAAGTTTTCTGCAATTCTATAAACCCACAGGGTCAAACTACGAGAAAATATCAACAAAAAGCCCCGCTTCAATTTTTTCCCATTTTCCAAGTATAGCTCCCTTTAGAGGTAAACGTAATCGAGCGTCTCCTGGTATCTGCTCCGATTCAGGCACGGACAGCCGCAAATGAAGATTTCTGCAATTCTATAAACCCATAGGGTCAAACTAAGAGAAAATATCCACAAAACGACCCACTTCAATTTTTCCCCATTTTCCTTGTATAGCTCCCTTTAGAGGTAAACGTAATCGGGCGTCCCCTGGTATCTGCTCTGATTCAGGCATGGACAGCCCCAAATGAACTTTTCTGCAATTCTATAAACCCATAGGGTCAAACTACGTGAAAATATCCACAAAACGGTCCGCTTCAATTTCTCCCCATTTTCCTTGTATAGTTCCTTTTAGAGGTAAACCTAATCGGGCGTCTCCTGGCATCTGCTCCGATTCAGGCACGGACAGCCGCAAATGAAGTTTTCTGCAACTCTATAAACCCGTAGGGTCAAACTACGAGAAAATATTCACAAAACGGCCCGCTTCAATTTCTCCCCATTTTCCTTGTATAGCTCCCATTAGAGGTAAACGTAATCGGGTGCCTCTTGGTATCTTCTCCGATTCAGGCACGGACAGCCGCAAATGAAGTTTTCTGCAACTCTATAAACCCATAGGGTCAAACTTTGAGAAAATATCCACAAAACAGCCCGCTTAAATTTTTCCCCATTTTCCTTGTATAGAGCTCCCTTTAGAGGTAAACGTAATCGGGCGGCTCCTCGTATCTGCTCTGATTCAGGCACGGACAGCCCCAAATGAACTTTTCTGCAATTCTATAAACCCATAGGGTCAAACTACGAGAAAATATCCACAAAACGACCCGCTTTAATTTCTCCCCATTTTCCTTGTATAGCTCCCTTTAGAGGTAAACGTAATCGGGCGCCTCCTGGTATCTGCTCCGATTCAGGCACGGACAACCGCAAATGAAGTTTTCTGCAATTCTATAAACCCATAGGGTCAAAGTACGAGAAAATATCCAAAAAACGGCCCGCTTCAATTTTTCCCCATTTTCCTTGTATAGCTCCCTTTAGAGGTAAACGTAATCGGGCGTCCCCTGGTATCTGCTCCGATTCAGGCACGGACAGCCCCAAATGAACTTTTCTGCAATTCTATAAACCCATAGGTTCAAACTACGAGAAAATATCCACAAAACGGCCAGCTTCAATTTCTCCCCATTTTCCTTGTATAGCTCCCTTTAGAGGTAAACGTAATCGGGCGTTCCCTGGTATCTGCTCTGATTCAGGCACGGACAGTCGCAAATGAACTTTTCTGCAATTCTATAAAACCATAGGGTCAAACTACGAGAAAATATCCACAAAACGGCCCGCTTCAATTTCTCCCAATATTCCGTGTATAGCTCCCTTTAGAGGAAAACGTAATCGGGCGTCCCCTGGTATCTGCTCCGATTCAGGCACGGACAGCCCCAAATGATCTTTTCTGCAATTCTATAAACCCATAGGGTCAAACTACGAGAAAATATCCACAAAACGGCCCGCTTCAATTTTTCCCCATTTTCCTTGAATAGCTCCCTTTAGAGGTAACGTAATCGGGCCTCCCCTGGTATCAGCTCCGATTCAGGCACGGACAGCCCCAAATGAACTTTTCTGCAATTCTATAAACCCATAGGTTCAAACTACGAGAAAATATCCACAAAACGGCCCGCTTCAATTTCTCCCCATTTTCCTTGTATAGCTCCCTTTAGAGGTAAACATAATCGGGCGCCTCCTGGTATCTGCTCCGATTCAGGCACGGACAGCCGCAAATGAAGTTTTCTGCAATTCTATAAACCCACAGGGTCAAACTACGAGAAAATATCAACAAAAAGCCCCGCTTCAATTTTTTCCCATTTTCCAAGTATAGCTCCCTTTAGAGGTAAACGTAATCGAGCGTCTCCTGGTATCTGCTCCGATTCAGGCACGGACAGCCGCAAATGAAGATTTCTGCAATTCTATAAACCCATAGGGTCAAACTAAGAGAAAATATCCACAAAACGACCCGCTTCAATTTTTCCCCATTTTCCTTGTATAGCTCCCTTTAGAGGTAAACGTAATCGGGCGTCCCCTGGTATCTGCTCTGATTCAGGCATGGACAGCCCCAAATGAACTTTTCTGCAATTCTATAAACCCATAGGGTCAAACTACGAGAAAATATCCACAAAACGGCCCGCTTCAATTTCTCCCCATTTTCCTTGTATAGTTCCTTTTAGAGGTAAACCTAATCGGGCGTCTCCTGGCATCTGCTCCGATTCAGGCACGGACAGCCGCAAATGAAGTTTTCTGCAACTCTATAAACCCGTAGGGTCAAACTACGAGAAAATATTCACAAAACGGCCCGCTTCAATTTCTCCCCATTTTCCTTGTATAGCTCCCTTTAGAGGTAAACGTAATCGGGTGCCTCTTGGTATCTTCTCCGATTCAGGCACGGACAGCCGCAAATGAAGTTTTCTGCAACTCTATAAACCCATAGGGTCAAACTTTGAGAAAATATCCACAAAACAGCCCGCTTAAATTTTTCCCCATTTTCCTTGTATAGAGCTCCCTTTAGAGGTAAACGTAATCGGGCGGCTCCTCGTATCTGCTCTGATTCAGGCACGGACAGCCCCAAATGAACTTTTCTGCAATTCTATAAACCCATAGGGTCAAACTACGAGAAAATATCCACAAAACGGCCCGCTTTAATTTCTCCCCATTTTCCTTGTATAGCTCCCTTTAGAGGTAAACGTAATCGGGCGCCTCCTGGTATCTGCTCCGATTCAGGCACGGATAACCGCAAATGAAGTTTTCTGCAATTCTATAAACCCATAGGGTCAAAGTACGAGAAAATATCCAAAAAACGGCCCGCTTCAATTTTTCCCCATTTTCCTTGTATAGCTCCCTTTAGAGGTAAACGTAATCGGGCGTCCCCTGGTATCTGCTCCGATTCAGGCACGGACAGCCCCAAATGAACTTTTCTGCAATTCTATAAACCCATAGGGTCAAACTACGAGAAAATATCCACAAAACGGCCAGCTTCAATTTCTCCCCATTTTCCTTGTATAGCTCCCTTTAGAGGTAAACGTAATCGAGCATCTCCTAGTATCTGCTCCGATTCAGGCACGGACAGCTGCAAATAAAGTTTTCTGCAATTCTATTAACCCATAGGGTCAAACTACGAGAAAATATCCACAAAACCGCCCGCTTCAATTTTTCCCCATTTTCCTTGAATAGCTCCCTTTAGAGGTAACGTAATCGGGCCTCCCCTGGTATCAGCTCCGATTCAGGCACGGACATCCCCAAATGAACTTTTCTGCAATTCGATAAACCCATAGGTTCAAACTACGAGAAAATATCCACAAAACGGCCCGCTTCAATTTCTCCCCATTTTCCTTGTATAGCTCCCTTTAGAGAGGTAAACATAATCGGGCGCCTCCTGGTATCTGCTCCGATTCAGGCACGGACAGCCGCAAATGAAGTTTTCTGCAATTCTATAAACCCACAGGGTCAAACTACGAGAAAATATCAACAAAAAGCCCCGCTTCAATTTTTTCCCATTTTCCAAGTATAGCTCCCTTTAGAGGTAAACGTAATCGAGCGTCTCCTGGTATCTGCTCCGATTCAGGCACGGACAGCCGCAAATGAAGATTTCTGCAATTCTATAAACCCATAGGGTCAAACTAAGAGAAAATATCCACAAAACGACCCGCTTCAATTTTTCCCCATTTTCCTTGTATAGCTCCCTTTAGAGGTAAACGTAATCGGGCGTCCCCTGGTATCTGCTCTGATTCAGGCATGGACAGCCCCAAATGAACTTTTCTGCAATTCTATAAACCCATAGGGTCAAACTACGAGAAAATATCCACAAAACGGCCCGCTTCAATTTCTCCCCATTTTCCTTGTATAGTTCCTTTTAGAGGTAAACCTAATCGGGCATCTCCTGGCATCTGCTCCGATTCAGGCACGGACAGCCGCAAATGAAGTTTTCTGCAACTTTATAAACCCGTAGGGTCAAACTACGAGAAAATATTCACAAAACGGCCCGCTTCAATTTCTCCCCATTTTCCTTGTATAGCTCCCTTTAGAGAGGTAAACGTAATCGGGTGCCTCTTGGTATCTTCTCCGATTCAGGCACGGACAGCCGCAAATGAAGTTTTCTGCAACTCTATAAACCCATAGGGTCAAACTTCGAGAAAATATCCACAAAACAGCCCGCTTAAATTTTTCCCCATTTTCCTTGTATAGCTCCCTTTAGAGGTAAACGTAATCGGGCGGCTCCTCGTATCTGCTCTGATTCAGGCACGGACAGCCCCAAATGAACTTTTCTGCAATTCTATAAACCCATAGGGTCAAACTACGAGAAAATATCCACAAAACGGCCCGCTTTAATTTCTCCCCATTTTCCTTGTATAGCTCCCTTTAGAGGTAAACGTAATCGGGCGCCTCCTGGTATCTGCTCCGATTCAGGCACGGACAACCGCAAATGAAGTTTTCTGCAATTCTATAAACCCATAGGGTCAAAGTACGAGAAAATATCCAAAAAACGGCCCGCTTCAATTTTTCCCCATTTTCCTTGTATAGCTCCCTTTAGAGGTAAACTTAATCGGGCGTCCCCTGGTATCTGCTCCGATTCAGGCACGGACAGCCCCAAATGAACTTTTCTGCAATTCTATAAACCCATAGGGTCAAACTACGAGAAAATATCCACAAAACGGCCAGCTTCAATTTCTCCCCATTTTCCTTGTATAGCTCCCTTTAGAGGTAAACGTAATCGAGCATCTCCTAGTATCTGCTCCGATTCAGGCACGAACAGCTGCAAATAAAGTTTTCTGCAATTCTATTAACCCATAGGGTCAAACTACGAGAAAATATCAACAAAACGGCCCGCTTCAATTTTTCCCCATTTTCCTTGTATAGCTCCCTTTAGAGGTAAACGTAATCGGGCGTCTCCTGGTATCTGCTCCGATTCAGGCACGGACAGCCGCAAATGAAGTTTTCTGCAATTCTATAAACCCATAGGGTCAAACAACGAGAAAATATCCACAAAACGGCCCGCTTCAATTTCTCCCAATATTCCTTGTATAGCTCCCTTTAGAGGAAAACGTAATCGGGCGTCCCCTGGTATCTGCTCCGATTCAGGCACGGACAGCCCCAAATGATCTTTTCTGCAATTCTATAAACCCATAGGGTCAAACTACGAGAAAATATCCACAAAACGACACGCTTCAATTTTTCTCCATTTTCCTTGTATAGATCCCTTTAGAGGTAAACGTAATCGGGCGTCCCCTGGTATCTGCTCCGATTCAGGCACGGACACCCCCAAATGAATTTTTCTGCAATTCGATAAACCCATAGGGTCAAACTACGAGAAAATATCCACAAAACGGCCCGCTTCAATTTCTCCCCATTTTCCTTTTATAGCTCCCTTTAAAGGTAAACGTAATCGGGCGCCTCCTGGTATCTGCTCTGATTCAAGCACGGACAACCGCAAATGAAGTTTTCTGCAACCCTATAAACCCATAGGGTCAAACTACGAGAAATTATCAACAAAAAGGCCCGCTTCAATTTTTCCCCATTTTCCTTGTATAGCTCCCTTTAGAGGTAAACGTAATCTGGAGTCTCCTGGTATCTGCTCCGATTCAGGCACGGACAGCCGCAAATGAAGTTTTCTGCAATTCTATAAACCTAGAGGGTCAAACTACGAGAAAATATCCACAAAACGGCCCGCTTCAATTTTTCCCCATTTTCCTGGTATAGCTCCCTTTAGAGGTAACGTAATCGGGCGTCCCCTGGTATCAGCTCCGATTCAGGCATGGACAGCCCCAAATGAACTTTTCTGCAATTCTATAAACCCATAGGGTCAAACTACGAGAAAATATCCACAAAACGGCCCGCTTTAATTTCTCCCCATTTTCCTTGTATAGCTCCCTTTAGAGGTAAACATAATCGGGCGCCTCCTGGTATCTGCTCCGATTGAGGCACGGACAGTCGCAAATGAAGTTTTCTGCAATTCTATAAACCCACAGGGTCAAACTACGAGAAAATATCCACAAAACGGCCCGCTTCAATTTCTCCCCATATTCCTTGTATAGCTCCCTTTAGAGGTAAACGTAATCGGGCGCCTCCTGGTATCTGCTCCGATTCAGTCACGGACAGCCGCAAATGAAGTTTTCTGCAATTCTATAAACCCATAGGGTCAAAGTACGAGAAAATATCCAAAAAACGGCCCGCTTCAATTTTTCCCCATTTTCCTTGTATAGCTCCCATTAAAGGTAAACGTAATCGGGCGTCCCCTGGTATCTGCTCCGATTCAGGCACGGACAGCTGCAAATAAAGTTTTCTGCAATTCTATTAACCCATAGGGTCAAACTACGAGAAAATATCAACAAAACGGTCCGCTTCAATTTTTCCCCATTTTCCTTGTATAGCTCCCTTTAGAGGTAAATGTAATCGGGCGTCTCCTGGTATCTGCTCTGATTCAGGCACGGACAACCGCAAATGAAGTTTTCTGCAATTCTATAAACCCATAGGGTCAAACTACGAGAAAATATCCACAAAACGGCCCGCTTCAATTTCTCCCCATATTCCTTGTATAGCTCCCTTTAGAGGTAAACGTAATCGGGCGTCCCCTGGTATCTGCTCCGATTCAGGCACGGACAGCCCCAAATGATCTTTTCTGCAATTCTATAAACCCATAGGGTCAAACTACGAGAAAATATCCACAAAATGACACGCTTCAATTTTTCTCCATTTTCCTTGTATAGCTCCCTTTATAGGTAAACGTAATCGGGCGTCCCCTGGTATCTGCTCCGATTCAGGCACGGACACCCCCAAATGAATTTTTCTGCAATTCGATAAACCCATAGGGTCAAACTACGAGAAAATATCCACAAAACGACCCGCTTCAATTTCTCCCCATTTTCCTTGTATAGCTCCCTTTAGAGGTAAACGTAATCGGGCGTCTCCTCGTATCTGCTTCGATTCAGGCACGGACAGCCGCAAATGAAGTTTTCGGCAATTCTATAAACCCATAGGGTCAAACTACGAGAAAATATCCAAAAAACGGCCCGCGTCAATTTTTCCCCATTTTCCTTGTATAGCTCCCTTTAGAGGTAAACGTAATCGGGCGTCCCCTGGTATCTGCTCCGATTCAGGCACGAACAGCCCCAAATGAACTTTTCTGCAATCCTATAAACCCATAGGGTCAAACTACGAGAAAATATCCACAAAACGGCCAGCTTCAATTTCTCCCCATTTTCCTTGTATAGCTCCCTTTAGAGGTAAACGTAATCGGGCATCTCCTAGTATCTGCTCCGATTCAGGCACGGACAGCCGCAAATAAAGTTTTCTACAATTCTATAAACCCATAGGGTCGAACTACGAGAAAATATCCACAAAACGGCCCGCTTCAATTTCTCCCCATTTTCCTTGTATAGCTCCCTTTAGAGGTAAACATAATCGGGCGTCTCCTGGTATCTGCTCCGATTCAGGCACGAACAGCCGCAAATGAAGTTTTCTGCAATTCTATAAACCCACAGGGTCAAACTACGAGAAAATATCAACAAAAAGGCCCGCTTCAATTTTTTCCCATTTTCCAAGTATAGCTCCCTTTAGAGGTAAACGTAATCGAGCGTCTCCTGGTATCTGCTCCGATTCAGGCACGGACAGCCGCAAATGAAGATTTCTGCAATTCTATAAACCCATAGGGTCAAACTACGAGAAAATATCCACAAAACGGCCCGTTTCAATTTTTCCCCATTTTCCTTGTATAGCTCCCTTTAGAGGTAAACATAATCGGGCGTCTCCTCGTATCTGCTCCGATTCAGGCACGGACAGCCGCAAATGAAGTTTTCGGCAATTCTATAAACCCATAGGGTCAAACTACGAGAAAATATCCACAAAATGGCCCGCTTCAATTTCTCCCCATTTTCCTTGTATAGCTCCCTTTAGAGGTAAACGTAATCGGGCGCCTCCTGGTATCTGCTCCGATTCAGGCACGGACAGCCGCAAATGAAGTTTTCTGCAATTCTATAAACCCATAGGGTCAAACTACGAGAAAATATCCAAAAAACGGCCCGCGTCAATTTTTCCCCATTTTCCTTGTATAGCTCCCTTTAGAGGTAAACGTAATCGGGCGTCCCCTGGTATCTGCTCCGATTCAGGCACGAACAGCCCCAAATGAACTTTTCTGCAATCCTATAAACCCATAGGGTCAAACTACGAGAAAATATCCACAAAACGGCCAGCTTCAATTTCTCCCCATTTTCCTTGTATAGCTCCCTTTAGAGGTAAACGTAATCGGGCATCTCCTAGTATCTGCTCCGATTCAGGCACGGACAGCCGCAAATAAAGTTTTCTGCAATTCTATAAACCCATAGGGTCTAACTACGAGAAAATATCCACAAAACGGCCCGCTTCAATTTCTCCCCATTTTCGTTGTATAGCTCCCTTTAGAGGTAAACATAATCGGGCGTCTCCTGGTATCTGCTCCGATTCAGGCACGGACAGCCGCAAATGAAGTTTTCTGCAATTCTATTAACCCATAGGGTCAAACTACGAGAAAATATCAACAAAACGGCCCGCTTCAATTTTTCCCCATTTTCCTTGTATAGCTCCCTTTAGAGATAAACGTAATCGGGCGTCTCCTGGTATCTGCTCCGATTCAGGCACGGACAGCCGCAAATGAAGTTTTCTGCAATTCTATAAACCCATAGGGTCAAACAACGAGAAAATATCCACAAAACGGAACGCTTCAATTTTTCCCCATTTTCCTTGTATAGCTCCCTTTAGAGGTAAACGTAATCGGGCGTTCCCTGGTATCTGCTCTGATTCAGGCACGGACAGTCGCAAATGAACTTTTCTGCAATTCTATAAACCCATAGGGTCAAACTACGAGAAAATATCCACAAAACGGCCCGCTTCAATTTCTCCCAATATTCCTTGTATAGCTCCCTTTAGAGGAAAACGTAATCGGGCGTCCCCTGGTATCTGCTCCGATTCAGGCACGGACAGCCCCAAATGATCTTTTCTGCAATTCTATAAACCCATAGGGTCAAACTACGAGAAAATATCCACAAAACGGCCCGCTTCAATTTTTCCCCATTTTCCTTGAATAGCTCCCTTTAGAGGTAACGTAATCGGGCCTCCCCTGGTATCAGCTCCGATTCAGGCACGGACAGCCCCAAATGAACTTTTCTGCAATTCTATAAACCCATAGGTTCAAACTACGAGAAAATATCCACAAAACGGCCCGCTTCAATTTCTCCCCATTTTCCTTGTATAGCTCCCTTTAGAGGTAAACATAATCGGGCGCCTCCTAGTATCTGCTCCGATTCAGGCACGGACAGCCGCAAATGAAGTTTTCTGCAATTCTATAAACCCACAGGGTCAAACTACGAGAAAATATCAACAAAAAGCCCCGCTTCAATTTTTTCCCATTTTCCAAGTATAGCTCCCTTTAGAGGTAAACGTAATCGAGCGTCTCCTGGTATCTGCTCCGATTCAGGCACGGACAGCCGCAAATGAAGATTTCTGCAATTCTATAAACCCATAGGGTCAAACTAAGAGAAAATATCCACAAAACGACCCGCTTCAATTTTTCCCCATTTTCCTTGTATAGCTCCCTTTAGAGGTAAACGTAATCGGGCGTCCCCTGGTATCTGCTCTGATTCAGGCATGGACAGCCCCAAATGAACTTTTCTGCAATTCTATAAACCCATAGGGTCAAACTACGTGAAAATATCCACAAAACGGTCCGCTTCAATTTCTCCCCATTTTCCTTGTATAGTTCCTTTTAGAGGTAAACCTAATCGGGCGTCTCCTGGCATCTGCTCCGATTCAGGCACGGACAGCCGCAAATGAAGTTTTCTGCAACTCTATAAACCCGTAGGGTCAAACTACGAGAAAATATTCACAAAACGGCCCGCTTCAATTTCTCCCCATTTTCCTTGTATAGCTCCCATTAGAGGTAAACGTAATCGGGTGCCTCTTGGTATCTTCTCCGATTCAGGCACGGACAGCCGCAAATGAAGTTTTCTGCAACTCTATAAACCCATAGGGTCAAACTTTGAGAAAATATCCACAAAACAGCCCGCTTAAATTTTTCCCCATTTTCCTTGTATAGAGCTCCCTTTAGAGGTAAACGTAATCGGGCGGCTCCTCGTATCTGCTCTGATTCAGGCACGGACAGCCCCAAATGAACTTTTCTGCAATTCTATAAACCCATAGGGTCAAACTACGAGAAAATATCCACAAAACGACCCGCTTTAATTTCTCCCCATTTTCCTTGTATAGCTCCCTTTAGAGGTAAACGTAATCGGGCGCCTCCTGGTATCTGCTCCGATTCAGGCACGGACAACCGCAAATGAAGTTTTCTGCAATTCTATAAACCCATAGGGTCAAAGTACGAGAAAATATCCAAAAAACGGCCCGCTTCAATTTTTCCCCATTTTCCTTGTATAGCTCCCTTTAGAGGTAAACGTAATCGGGCGTCCCCTGGTATCTGCTCCGATTCAGGCACGGACAGCCCCAAATGAACTTTTCTGCAATTCTATAAACCCATAGGTTCAAACTACGAGAAAATATCCACAAAACGGCCAGCTTCAATTTCTCCCCATTTTCCTTGTATAGCTCCCTTTAGAGGTAAACGTAATCGGGCGTTCCCTGGTATCTGCTCTGATTCAGGCACGGACAGTCGCAAATGAACTTTTCTGCAATTCTATAAAACCATAGGGTCAAACTACGAGAAAATATCCACAAAACGGCCCGCTTCAATTTCTCCCAATATTCCGTGTATAGCTCCCTTTAGAGGAAAACGTAATCGGGCGTCCCCTGGTATCTGCTCCGATTCAGGCACGGACAGCCCCAAATGATCTTTTCTGCAATTCTATAAACCCATAGGGTCAAACTACGAGAAAATATCCACAAAACGGCCCGCTTCAATTTTTCCCCATTTTCCTTGAATAGCTCCCTTTAGAGGTAACGTAATCGGGCCTCCCCTGGTATCAGCTCCGATTCAGGCACGGACAGCCCCAAATGAACTTTTCTGCAATTCTATAAACCCATAGGTTCAAACTACGAGAAAATATCCACAAAACGGCCCGCTTCAATTTCTCCCCATTTTCCTTGTATAGCTCCCTTTAGAGGTAAACATAATCGGGCGCCTCCTGGTATCTGCTCCGATTCAGGCACGGACAGCCGCAAATGAAGTTTTCTGCAATTCTATAAACCCACAGGGTCAAACTACGAGAAAATATCAACAAAAAGCCCCGCTTCAATTTTTTCCCATTTTCCAAGTATAGCTCCCTTTAGAGGTAAACGTAATCGAGCGTCTCCTGGTATCTGCTCCGATTCAGGCACGGACAGCCGCAAATGAAGATTTCTGCAATTCTATAAACCCATAGGGTCAAACTAAGAGAAAATATCCACAAAACGACCCGCTTCAATTTTTCCCCATTTTCCTTGTATAGCTCCCTTTAGAGGTAAACGTAATCGGGCGTCCCCTGGTATCTGCTCTGATTCAGGCATGGACAGCCCCAAATGAACTTTTCTGCAATTCTATAAACCCATAGGGTCAAACTACGAGAAAATATCCACAAAACGGCCCGCTTCAATTTCTCCCCATTTTCCTTGTATAGTTCCTTTTAGAGGTAAACCTAATCGGGCGTCTCCTGGCATCTGCTCCGATTCAGGCACGGACAGCCGCAAATGAAGTTTTCTGCAACTCTATAAACCCGTAGGGTCAAACTACGAGAAAATATTCACAAAACGGCCCGCTTCAATTTCTCCCCATTTTCCTTGTATAGCTCCCTTTAGAGGTAAACGTAATCGGGTGCCTCTTGGTATCTTCTCCGATTCAGGCACGGACAGCCGCAAATGAAGTTTTCTGCAACTCTATAAACCCATAGGGTCAAACTTTGAGAAAATATCCACAAAACAGCCCGCTTAAATTTTTCCCCATTTTCCTTGTATAGAGCTCCCTTTAGAGGTAAACGTAATCGGGCGGCTCCTCGTATCTGCTCTGATTCAGGCACGGACAGCCCCAAATGAACTTTTCTGCAATTCTATAAACCCATAGGGTCAAACTACGAGAAAATATCCACAAAACGGCCCGCTTTAATTTCTCCCCATTTTCCTTGTATAGCTCCCTTTAGAGGTAAACGTAATCGGGCGCCTCCTGGTATCTGCTCCGATTCAGGCACGGATAACCGCAAATGAAGTTTTCTGCAATTCTATAAACCCATAGGGTCAAAGTACGAGAAAATATCCAAAAAACGGCTCGCTTCAATTTTTCCCCATTTTCCTTGTATAGCTCCCTTTAGAGGTAAACGTAATCGGGCGTCCCCTGGTATCTGCTCCGATTCAGGCACGGACAGCCCCAAATGAACTTTTCTGCAATTCTATAAACCCATAGGGTCAAACTACGAGAAAATATCCACAAAACGGCCAGCTTCAATTTCTCCCCATTTTCCTTGTATAGCTCCCTTTAGAGGTAAACGTAATCGAGCATCTCCTAGTATCTGCTCCGATTCAGGCACGGACAGCTGCAAATAAAGTTTTCTGCAATTCTATTAACCCATAGGGTCAAACTACGAGAAAATATCCACAAAACCGCCCGCTTCAATTTTTCCCAATTTTCCTTGAATAGCTCCCTTTAGAGGTAACGTAATCGGGCCTCCCCTGGTATCAGCTCCGATTCAGGCACGGACATCCCCAAATGAACTTTTCTGCAATTCGATAAACCCATAGGTTCAAACTACGAGAAAATATCCACAAAACGGCCCGCTTCAATTTCTCCCCATTTTCCTTGTATAGCTCCCTTTAGAGGTAAACATAATCGGGCGCCTCCTGGTATCTGCTCCGATTCAGGCACGGACAGCCGCAAATGAAGTTTTCTGCAATTCTATAAACCCACAGGGTCAAACTACGAGAAAATATCAACAAAAAGCCCCTCTTCAATTTTTTCCCATTTTCCAAGTATAGCTCCCTTTAGAGGTAAACGTAATCGAGCGTCTCCTGGTATCTGCTCCGATTCAGGCACGGACAGCCGCAAATGAAGATTTCTGCAATTCTATAAACCCATAGGGTCAAACTAAGAGAAAATATCCACAAAACGACCCGCTTCAATTTTTCCCCATTTTCCTTGTATAGCTCCCTTTAGAGGTAAACGTAATCGGGCGTCCCCTGGTATCTGCTCTGATTCAGGCATGGACAGCCCCAAATGAACTTTTCTGCAATTCTATAAACCCATAGGGTCAAACTACGAGAAAATATCCACAAAACGGCCCGCTTCAATTTCTCCCCATTTTCCTTGTATAGTTCCTTTTAGAGGTAAACCTAATCGGGCATCTCCTGGCATCTGCTCCGATTCAGGCACGGACAGCCGCAAATGAAGTTTTCTGCAACTTTATAAACCCGTAGGGTCAAACTACGAGAAAATATTCACAAAACGGCCCGCTTCAATTTCTCCCCATTTTCCTTGTATAGCTCCCTTTAGAGAGGTAAACGTAATCGGGTGCCTCTTGGTATCTTCTCCGATTCAGGCACGGACAGCCGCAAATGAAGTTTTCTGCAACTCTATAAACCCATAGGGTCAAACTTTGAGAAAATATCCACAAAACAGCCCGCTTACATTTTTCCCCATTTTCCTTGTATAGAGCTCCCTTTAGAGGTAAACGTAATCGGGCGGCTCCTCGTATCTGCTCTGATTCCGGCACGGACAGCCCCAAATGAACTTTTCTGCAATTCTATAAACCCATAGGGTTAAACTACGAGAAAATATCCACAAAACGGCCCGCTTTAATTTCTCCCCATTTTCCTTGTATAGCTCCCTTTAGAGGTAAACGTAATCGGGCGCCTCCTGGTATCTGCTCCGATTCAGGCACGGACAACCGCAAATGAAGTTTTCTGCAATTCTATAAACCCATAGGGTCAAAGTACGAGAAAATATCCAAAAAACGGCCCGCTTCAATTTTTCCCCATTTTCCTTGTATAGCTCCCTTTAGAGGTAAACGTAATCGGGCGTCCCCTGGTATCTGCTCCGATTCAGGCACGGACAGCCCCAAATGAACTTTTCTGCAATTCTATAAACCCATAGGGTCAAACTACGAGAAAATATCCACAAAACGGCCAGCTTCAATTTCTCCCCATTTTCCTTGTATAGCTCCCTTTAGAGGTAAACGTAATCGAGCATCTCCTAGTATCTGCTCCGATTCAGGCACGGACAGCTGCAAATAAAGTTTTCTGCAATTCTATTAACCCATAGGGTCAAACTACGAGAAAATATCAACAAAACCGCCCGCTTCAATTTTTCCCCATTTTCCTTGTATAGCTCCCTTTAGAGGTAAACGTAATCGGGCGTCTCCTGGTATCTGCTCCGATTCAGGCACGGACAGCCGCAAATGAAGTTTTCTGCAATTCTATAAACCCATACGGTCAAACTACGAGAAAATATCCACAAAACGGCCCGCTTCAATTTCTCCCCATTTTCCTTGTATAGCTCCCTTTAGAGGTAAACATAATCGGGCGCCTCCTGGTATCTGCTCCGATTCAGGCACGGACAGCCGCAAATGAAGTTTTCTGCAATTCTATAAACCCACAGGGTCAAACTACGAGAAAATATCAACAAAAAGGCCCGCTTCAATTTTTTCCCATTTTCCAAGTATAGCTCCCTTTAGAGTACACGTAATCGAGCGTCTCCTGGTATCTGCTCCGATTCAGGCACGGACAACCGCAAATGAAGATTTCTGCAATTCTATAAACCCATAGGGTCAAACTACGAGAAAATATCCACAAAACGGCCCGTTTCAATTTTTCCCCATTTTCCTTGTATAGCTCCCTTTAGAGGTAAACGTAATCGGGCGCCTCCTGGTATCTGCTCTGATTCAAGCACGGACAGCCGCAAATGAAGTTTTCTGCAACTCTATAAACCCATATGGTCAAACTACGAGAAAATATCAACAAAAAGGCCCGCTTCCATTTTTCCCCATTTTCCTTGTATAGCTTCCTTTAGAGGTAAACGTAATCGGGCGTCTCCTGGTATCTGCTCCGATTCAGGCACGGACAGCCGCAAATGAAGTTTTCTGCAATTCTATAAACCCATAGGGTTAAACTACGAGAAAATATCCACAAAACGGCCCGCTTCAATTTTTCCCCATTTTCCTTGTATAGCTCCCTTTAGAGGTAACGTAATCGGGCGTCCCCTGGTATCAGCTCCGATTCAGGCACGGACAGCCCCAAATGAACTTTTCTGCAATTCTATAAACCCATAGGTTCAAACTACGAGAAAATATCCACAAAACGGCCCGCTTCAATTTCTCCCCATTTTCCTTGTATAGCTCCCTTTAGAGGTAAACATAATCGGGCGCCTCCTGGTATCTGCTCCGATTCAGGCACGGACAGCCGCAAATGAAGTTTTCTGCAATTCTATAAACCCACAGGGTCAAACTACGAGAAAATATCAACAAAAAGCCCCGCTTCAATTTTTTCCCAATTTCCAAGTATAGCTCCCTTTAGAGGTAAACGTAATCGAGCGTCTCCTGGTATCTGCTCCGATTCAGGCACGGACAGCCGCAAATGAAGATTTCTGCAATTCTATAAACCCATAGGGTCAAACTAAGAGAAAATATCCACAAAACGGCCCGCTTCAATTTTTCCCCATTTTCCTTGTATAGCTCCCTTTAGAGGTAAACGTAATCGGGCGTCCCCTGGTATCTGCTCTGATTCAGGCATGGACAGCCCCAAATGAACTTTTCTGCAATTCTATAAACCCATAGGGTCAAACTACGAGAAAATATCCACAAAACGGCCCGCTTCAATTTCTCCCCATTTTCCTTGTATAGTTCCTTTTAGAGGTAAACCTAATCGGGCGTCTCCTGGCATCTGCTCCGATTCAGGCACGGACAGCCGCAAATGAAGTTTTCTGCAACTCTATAAACCCGTAGGGTCAAACTACGTGAAAATATTCACAAAACGGCCCGCTTCAATTTCTCCCCATTTTCCTTGTATAGCTCCCTTTAGAGGTAAAACGTAAGCGGGGCCTCTTGGTATCTTCTCCGATTCAGGCACGGACAGCCGCAAATGAAGTTTTCTGCAACTCTATAAACCCATAGGGTCAAACTTCGAGAAAATATCCACAAAACAGCCCGCTTAAATTTTTCCCCATTTTCCTTGTATAGCTCCCTTTAGAGGTAAACGTAATCGGGCGGCTCCTCGTATCTGCTCTGATTCAGGCACGGACAGCCCCAAATGAACTTTTCTGCAATTCTATAAACCCATAGGGTCAAACTACGAGAAAATATCCACAAAACGGCCCGCTTTAATTTCTCCCCATTTTCCTTGTATAGCTCCCTTTAGAGGTAAACGTAATCGGGCGCCTCCTGGTATCTGCTCCGATTCAGGCACGGACAGCCGCAAATGAAGTTTTCTGCAATTCTATAAACCCATAGGGTCAAAGTACGAGAAAATATCCAAAAAACGGCCCGCTTCAATTTTTCCCCATTTTCCTTGTATAGCTCCCTTTAGAGGTAAACGTAATCGGGCGTCCCCTGGTATCTGCTCCGATTCAGGCACGGACAGCCCCAAATGAACTTTTCTGCAATTCTATAAACCCATAGGGTCAAACTACGAGAAAATATCCACAAAACGGCCAGCTTCAATTTCTCCCCATTTTCCTTGTATAGCTCCCTTTAGAGGTAAACGTAATCGAGCATCTCCTAGTATCTGCTCCGATTCAGGCACGGACAGCTGCAAATAAAGTTTTCTGCAATTCTATTAACCCATAGGGTCAAACTACGAGAAAATATCAACAAAACCGCCCGCTTCAATTTTTCCCCATTTTCCTTGTATAGCTCCCTTTAGAGGTAAACGTAATCGGGCGTCTCCTGGTATCTGCTCCGATTCAGGCACGGACAGCCGCAAATGAAGTTTTCTGCAATTCTATAAACCCATAGGGTCAAACAACGAGAAAATATCCACAAAACGGAACGCTTCAATTTTTCCCCATTTTCCTTGTATAGCTCCCTTTAGAGGTAAACGTAATCGGGCGTTCCCTGGTATCTGCTCTAATTCAGGCACGGACAGTCGCAAATGAACTTTTCTGCAATTCTATAAACCTATAGGGTCAAACTACGAGAAAATATCCACAAAACGGCCCGCTTCAATTTCTCCCAATATTCCTTGTATAGCTCCCTTTAGAGGAAAACGTAATCGGGCGTTCCCTGGTATCTGCTCTGATTCAGGAACGGACACCCCCAAATGAATTTTTCTGCAATTCGATAAACCCATAGGGTCAAACTACGAGAAAATATCCACAAAACGGCCCGCTTCAATTTCTCCCCATTTTCCTTGTATAGCTCCCTTTAAAGGTAAACGTAATCGGGCGCCTCCTGGTATCTGCTCTGATTCAAGCACGGACAGCCGCAAATGAAGTTTTCTGCAACCCTATAAACCCATAGGGTCAAACTACGAGAAAATATCAACAAAAAGGCCCGCTTCAATTTTTCCCCATTTTCCTTGTATAGCTCCCTTTAGAGGTAAACGTAATCTGGCGTCTCCTGGTATCTGCTCCGATTCAGGCACGGACAGCCCCAAATGAACTTTTCTACAATTCTACAAACCCATAGGGTCAAACTACGAGAAAATATCCACAAAATGGCCCGCTTTAATTTCTCCCCATTTTCCTTGTATAGCTCCCTTTAGAGGTAAACATAATCGGGCGCCTCCTGGTATCTCCTCCGCTTCAGGCACGGACAGCCGCAAATGAAGTTTTCTGCAATTCTATAAACCCACAGGGTCAAACTACGAGAAAATATCAACAAAAAGGCCCGCTTCAATTTTTTCCCATTTTCCAAGTATAGCTCCCTTTAGAGGTAAACGTAATCGAGCGTCTCCTGGTATCTGCTCCGATTCAGGCACGGACAGCCGCAAATGAAGATTTCTGCAATTCTATAAACCCATAGGGTCAAACTACGAGAAAATATCCACAAAACGGCCCGCTTCAATTTTTCCCCATTTTCCTTGTATGGCTCCCTTTAGAGGTAAACGTAATCGGGCGCCTCCTGGTATCTGCTCCGATTCAGGCACGGACAGCCGCAAATGAAGTTTTCTGCAATTCTATAAACCCATGGGGTCAAAGTACGAGAAAATATCCAAACAATGGCCCGCTTCAATTTTTCCCCATTTTCCTTGTATAGCTCCCTTTAGAGGTAAACGTAATCGGGCGTCCCCTGGTATCTGCTCCGATTCAGGCACGGACAGCCCCAAATGAACTTTTCTGCAATTCTATAAACCCATAGGGTCAAACTACGAGAAAATATCCACAAAACGGCCAGCTTCAATTTCTCCCCATTTTCCTTGTATAGCTCCCTTTAGAGGTAAACGTAATCGAGCATCTCCTAGTATCTGCTCCGATTCAGGCACGGACAGCTGCAAATAAAGTTTTCTGCAATTCTATTAACCCATAGGGTCAAACTACGAGAAAATATCAACAAAACGGCCCGCTTCAATTTTTCCCCATTTTCCTTGTATAGCTCCCTTTAAAGGTAAACGTAATCGGGCGTATCCTGGTATCTGCTCCGATTCAGGCACGGACACCCCCAAATGAATTTTTCTGCAATTCGATAAACCCATAGGGTCAAACTACGAGAAAATATCCACAAAACGGCCCGCTTCAATTTCTCCCCATTTTCCTTGTATAGCTCCCTTTAAAGGTAAACGTAATCGGGCGCCTCCTGGTATCTGCTCTGATTCAAGCACGGATAGCCGCAAATGAAGTTTTCTGCAACCCTATAAACCCATAGGGTCAAACTACGAGAAAATATCAACAAAAAGGCCCGCTTCAATTTTTCCCCATTTTCCTTGTATAGCTCCCTTTAGAGGTAAACGTAATCTGGCGTCTCCTGGTATCTGCTCCGATTCAGGCACGGACAGCCCCAAATGAACTTTTCTGCAATTCTACAAACCCATAGGGTCAACTTACGAGAAAATATCCACAAAATGGCCCGCTTTAATTTCTCCCCATTTTCCTTGTATAGCTCCCTTTAGAGGTAAACATAATCGGGCGCCTCCTGGTATCTCCTCCGATTCAGGCACGGACAGCCGCAAATGAAGTTTTCTGCAATTCTATAAACCCACAGGGTCAAACTACGAGAAAATATCAACAAAAAGGCCCGCTTCAATTTTTTCCCATTTTCCAAGTATAGCTCCCTTTAGAGGTAAACGTAATCGAGCGTCTCCTGGTATCTGCTCCGATTCAGGCACGGACAGCCGCAAATGAAGATTTCTGCAATTCTATAAACCCATAGGGTCAAACTACGAGAAAATATCCACAAAACGGCCCGCTTCAATTTTTCCCCATTTTCCTTGTATGGCTCCCTTTAGAGGTAAACGTAATCGGGCGCCTCCTGGTATCTGCTCCGATTCAGGCACGGACAGCCGCAAATGAAGTTTTCTGCAATTCTATAAACCCATGGGGTCAAAGTACGAGAAAATATCCAAACAATGGCCCGCTTCAATTTTTCCCCATTTTCCTTGTATAGCTCCCTTTAGAGGTAAACGTAATCGGGCGTCCCCTGGTATCTGCTCCGATTCAGGCACGGACAGCCCCAAATGAAATTTTCTGCAATTCTATAAACCCATAGGGTCAAACTACGAGAAAATATCCACAAAACGGCCAGCTTCAATTTCTCCCCATTTTCCTTGTATAGCTCCCTTTAGAGGTAAACGTAATCGAGCATCTCCTAGTATCTGCTCCGATTCAGGCACGGACAGCTGCAAATAAAGTTTTCTGCAATTCTATTAACCCATAGGGTCAAACTACGAGAAAATATCAACAAAACGGCCCGCTTCAATTTTTCCCCATTTTCCTTGTATAGCTCCCTTTAGAGGTAAACGTAATCGGGCGTATCCTGGTATCTGCTCCGATTCAGGCACGGACAGCCGCAAATGAAGTTTTCTGCAATTCTATAAACCCATAGGGTCAAACAACGAGAAAATATCCACAAAACGGCCCGCTTCAATTTTTCCCCATTTTCCTTGTGTAGCTCACTTTAGAGGTAAACGTAATCGGGCGCCTTCTAGTATCTGCTCCGATTCAGGCACGGACAGCCGCAAATGAACTTTTCTGCAATTCTATAAACCCATAGGGTCAAACTACGAGAAAATATCCACAAAACGGCCAGCTTCAATTTCTCCCCATTTTCCTTGTATAGCTGCCTTTAGAGGTAAACGTAATCGGGCGCCTCTTGGTATCTTCTCCGATTCAGGCACGGACAGCCGCAAATGAAGTTTTCTGCAACTCTATAAACCCATAAGGTCAAACTTCGAGAAAATATCCACAAAATAGCCCGCTTAAATTTTTCCCCATTTTCCTTGTATAGCTACCTTTAGAGGTAAACGTAATCGGGCGTCTCCTCGTATCTGCTCTGATTCAGGCACGGACAACCCCAAATGAACTTTTCTGCAATTCTATAAACCCATAGGGTCTAACTACGAGAAAATATCCACAAAACGGCCCGCTTTAATTTCTCCCCATTTTCCTTGTATAGCTCCCTTTAGAGGTAAACGTAATCGGGCGCCTCTTGGTATCTGCTCCGATTCAGGCACGGACAGCCGCAAATGAAGTTTTCTGCAATTCTATAAACCCATAGGGTCAAAGTACGAGAAAATATCCAAAAAACGGCCCGCTTCAATTTTTCCCCATTTTCCTTGTATAGCTCCCTTTAGAGGTAAACGTAATCGGGCGTCTCCTGGTATCTGCTCCGATTCAGGCACGGACAGCCGCAAATGAAGTTTTCTGCAATTCTATAAACCCATAGGGTCAAACAACGAGAAAATATCCACAAAACGGAACGCTTCAATTTTTCCCCATTTTCCTTGTATAGCTCCCTTTAGAGGTAAACGTAATCGGGCGTTCCCTGGTATCTGCTCTGATTCAGGAACGGACAGTCGCAAATGAACTTTTCTGCAATTCTATAAACCCATAGGGTCAAACTACGAGAAAATATCCACAAAACGGCCCGCTTCAATTTCTCCCAATATTCCTTGTATAGCTCCCTTTAGAGGAAAACGTAATCGGGCGTCCCCTGGTATCTGCTCCGATTCAGGCACGGACAGCCCCAAATGATCTTTTCTGCAATTCTATAAACCCATAGGGTCAAACTACGAGAAAATATCCACAAAACGACACGCTTCAATTTTTCTCCATTTTCCTTGTATAGATCCCTTTAGAGGTAAACGTAATCGGGCGTCCCCTGGTATCTGCTCCGATTCAGGCACGGACACCCCCAAATGAATTTTTCTGCAATTCGATAAACCCATAGGGTCAAACTACGAGAAAATATCCACAAAACGGCCCGCTTCAATTTCTCCCCATTTTCCTTGTATAGCTCCCTTTAAAGGTAAACGTAATCGGGCGCCTCCTGGTATCTGCTCTGATTCAAGCACGGACAGCCGCAAATGAAGTTTTCTGCAATTCTATAAACCTAGATGGTCAAACTACGAGAAAATATCCACAAAACGGCCCGCTTCAATTTTTCCCCATTTTCCTGGTATAGCTCCCTTTAGAGGTAACGTAATCGGGCGTCCCCTGGTATCAGCTCCGATTCAGGCACGGACAGACCCAAATGAACTTTTCTGCAATTCTATAAACCCATAGGGTCAAACTACGAGAAAATATCCACAAAATGGCCCGCTTTAATTTCTCCCTATTTTCCTTGTATAGCTCCCTTTAGAGGTAAACATAATCGGGCGCCTCCTGGTATCTGCTCCGATTCAGGCACGGACAGCCGCAAATGAAGTTTTCTGCAATTCTATTCCATGTATAGCTCCCTTTAGAGGTAAACGTAATCGGGCGCCTCTTGGTATCTTCTCCGATTCAGGCACGGACAGCCGCAAATGAAGTTTTCTGCAACTCTATAAACCCATAGGGTCAAACTTCGAGAAAATATCCACAAAACAGCCCGCTTAAATTTTTCCCCATTTTCCTTGTATAGCTACCTTTAGAGGTAAACGTAATCGGGCGTCTCCTCGTATCTGCTCTGATTCAGGCACGGACAGCCCCAAATGAACTTTTCTGCAATTCTATAAACCCATAGGGTCTAACTACGAGAAAATATCCACAAAACGGCCCGCTTTAATTTCTCCCCATTTTCCTTGTATAGCTCCCTTTAGAGGTAAACGTAATCGGGCGCCTCCTGGTATCTGCTCCGATTCAGGCACGGACAGCCGCAAATGAAGTTTTCTACAATTCTATAAACCCATAGGGTCAAAGTACGAGAAAATATCCAAACAATGGCCCGCTTCAATTTTTCCCCATTTTCCTTGTATAGCTCCCTTTAGAGGTAAACGTAATCGGGCGTCCCCTGGTATCTGCTCCGATTCAGGCACGGACAGCCCCAAATGAACTTTTCTGCAATTCTATAAACCCATAGGGTCAAACTACGAGAAAATATCCACAAAACGGCCAGCTTCAATTTCTCCCCATTTTCCTTGTATAGCTCCCTTTAGAGGTAAACGTAATCGAGCATCTCCTAGTATCTGCTCCGATTCAGGCACGGACAACTGCAAATAAAGTTTTCTGCAATTCTATTAACCCATAGGGTCAAACTACGAGAAAATATCAACAAAACGGCCCGCTTCAATTTTTCCCCATTTTCCTTGTATAGCTCCCTTTAGAGGTAAACGTAATCGGGCGTATCCTGGTATCTGCTCCGATTCAGGCACGGACAGCCACAAATGAAGTTTTCTGCAATTCTATAAACCCATAGGGTCAAACAACGAGAAAATATCCACAAAACGGCCCGCTTCAATTTTTCCCCATTTTCCTTGTATAGCTCCCTTTAGAGGTAAACGTAATCGGGCGTCCCCTGGTATCTGCTCCGATTCAGGCACGGACAACCCCAAATGAACTTTTCTGCAATTCTATAAACCCATAGGGTCAAACTACGAGAAAATATCCACAAAACGGCCAGCTTCAATTTCTCCCCATTTTCCTTGTATAGCTCCCTTTAGAGGTAAACGTAATCGAGCATCTCCTAGTATCTGCTCCGATTCAGGCACGGACAGCTGCAAATAAAGTTTTCTGCAATTCTATTAACCCATAGGGTCAAACTACGAGAAAATATCAACAAAACGGCCCGCTTCAATTTTTCCCCATTTTCCTTGTATAGCTCCCTTTAGAGGTAAACGTAATCGGGCGTATCCTGGTATCTGCTCCGATTCAGGCACGGACAGCCGCAAATGAAGTTTTCTGCAATTCTATAAACCCATAGGGTCAAACAACGAGAAAATATCCACAAAACGGCCCGCTTCAATTTTTCCCCATTTTCCTTGTATAGCTCCCTTTAGAGGTAAACGTAATCGGGCGTTCCCTGGTATCTGCTCTGATTCAGGCACGGACAGTCGCAAATGAACTTTTCTGCAATTCTATAAACCCATAGGGTCAAACTACGAGAAAATATCCACAAAACGGCCCGCTTCAATTTCTCCCCATATTCCTTGTATAGCTCCCTTTAGAGGTAAACGTAATCGGGCGTCCCCTGGTATCTGCTCCGATTCAGGCACGGACAGCCCCAAATGATCTTTTCTGCAATTCTATAAACCCATAGGATCAAACTACGAGACAATATCCACAAAACGACACGCTTCAATTTTTCTCCATTTTCCTTGTATAGCTCCCTTTAGAGGTAAACGTAATCGGGCGTCCCCTGGTATCTGCTCCGATTCAGGCACGGACACCCCCAAATGAATTTTTCTGCAATTCGATAAACCCATAGGGTCAAACTACGAGAAAATATCCACAAAACGGCCCGCTTCAATTTCTCCCCATATTCCTTGTATAGCTCCCTTTAGAGGTAAACGTAATCGGGCGTCCCCTGGTATCTGCTCCGATTCAGGCACGGACAGCCCCAAATGATCTTTTCTGCAATTCTATAAACCCATAGGGTCAAACTACGAGACAATATCCACAAAACGACACGCTTCAATTTTTCTCCATTTTCCTTGTATAGCTCCCTTTAGAGGTAAACGTAATCGGGCGTCCCCTGGTATCCGCTCCGATACAGGCACGGACACCCCCAAATGAATTTTTCTGTAATTTGATAAACCCATAGGGTCAAACTACGAGAAAATATCCACAAAACGGCCCGCTTCAATTTCTCCCCATTTTCCTTGTATAGCTCCCTTTAAAGGTAAACGTAATCGGGCGCCTCTTGGTATCTGCTCTGATTCAAGCACGGACAGCCGCAAATGAAGTTTTCTGCAACTCTATAAACCAATAGGGTCAAACTACGAGAAAATATCAACAAAAAGGCCCGCTTCAATTTTTCCCCATTTTCCTTGTATAGCTCCCTTTAGAGGTAAACGTAATCGGGCGTCTCCTGGTATCTGCTCCGATTCAGGCACGGACAGCCGCAAATGAAGTTTTCTGCAATTCTATAAACCCATAGGGTCAAACTACGAGAAAATATCCACAAAACGGCCCGCTTCAAGTTTTCCCCATTTTCCTTGTATAGCTCCCTTTAGAGGTAACGTAATCGGGCGTCCCCTGGTATCAGCTCCGATTCAGGCACGGACAGCCCCAAATGAACTTTTCTGCAATTCTATAAACCCATAGGGTCAAACTACGAGAAAATATCCACAAAACGGCCCGCTTTAATTTCTCCCCATTTTCCTTGTATAGCTCCCTTTAGAGGTAAACATAATCGGGCGCCTCCTGGTATCTGCTCCGATTCAGGCACGGACAGCCGCAAATGAAGTTTTCTGCAATTCTATAAACCTACAGGGTCAATCTACGAGAAAATATCAACAAAAAGGCCCGCTTCAATTTTTTCCCATTTTCCAAGTATAGTTCCCTTTAGAGGTAAACGTAATCGAGTGTCTCCTGGTATCTGCTCCGATTCAGGCACGGACAGCCGCAAATGAAGATTTCTGCAATTCTATAAACCCATAGGGTCAAACTACGAGAAAATATCCACAAAACGGCCCGCTTCAATTTTTCCCCATTTTCCTTGTATAGCTCCCTTTAGAGGTAAACGTAATGGGGCGTCCCCTGGTATCTGCTCTGATTCAGGCATGGACAGCCCCAAATGAACTTTTCTGCAATTCTATAAACCCATATGGTCAAACTACGAGAAAATATCCACAAAACGGCCCGCTTCAATTTCTCCCCATTTTCCTTGTATAGTTCCCTTTAGAGGTAAACATAATCGGGCGTCTCCTGGCATCTGCTCCGATTCAGGCACGGACAGCCGCAAATGAAGTTTTCTGCAACTCTATAAACCCATAGGGTCAAACTACGAGAAAATATCCACAAAACGGCCCGCTTCAATTTCTCCCCATTTTCCTTGTATAGCTCACTTTAGAGGTAAACGTAATCGGGCGCCTTCTGGTATCTGCTCCGATTCAGGCACGGACAGCCGCAAATGAACTTTTCTGCAATTCTATAAACCCATAGGGTCAAACTACGAGAAAATATCCACAAAACGGCCAGCTTCAATTTCTCCCCATTTTCCTTGTATAGCTCCCTTTAGAGGTAAACGTAATCGGGCGCCTCTTGGTATCTTCTCCGATTCAGGCACAGACAGCCGCAAATGAAGTTTTCTGCAACTCTATAAACCCATAGGGTCAAACTTCGAGAAAATATCCACAAAACAGCCCGCTTAAATTTTTCCCCATTTTCCTTGTATAGCTACCTTTAGAGGTAAACGTAATCGGGCGTCTCCTCGTATCTGCTCTGATTCATGCACGGACAGCCGCAAATGAACTTTTCTGCAATTCTATAAACCCATAGGGTCAAACTACGAGAAAATATCCACAAAACGGCCAGCTTCAATTTCTCCCCATTTTCCTTGTATAGCTCCCTTTAGAGGTAAACGTAATCGAGCATCTCCTAGTATCTGCTCCGATTCAGGCACGGACAACCGCAAATGAAGTTTTCTGCAATTCTATAAACCCATAGGGTCAAACAACGAGAAAATATCCACAAAACGGCCCGCTTCAATTTTTCCCCATTTTCCTTGTATAGCTCCCTTTAGAGGTAAACGTAATCGGGCGTTCCCTGGTATCTGCTCTGATTCAGGCACGGACAGTCGCAAATGAACTTTTCTGCAATTCTATAAACCCATAGGGTCAAACTACGAGAAAATATCCACAAAACGGCCCGCTTCAATTTCTCCCCATATTCCTTGTATAGCTCACTTTAGAGGTAAACGTAATCGGGCGTCCCCTGGTATCTGCTCCGATTCAGGCACGGACAGCCCCAAATGATCTTTTCTGCAATTCTATAAACCCATAGGGTCAAACTACGAGACAATATCCACAAAACGACACGCTTCAATTTTTCTCCATTTTCCTTGTATAGCTCCCTTTAGAGGTAAACGTAATCGGGCGTCCCCTGGTATCAGCTCCGATTCAGGCACGGACAGCCCCAAATGAACTTTTCTGCAATTCTATAAACCCATAGGGTCAAACTACGAGAAAATATCCACAAAACGGCCCGCTTTAATTTCTCCCCATTTTCCTTGTATAGCTCCCTTTAGAGGTAAACATAATCGGGCGCCTCCTGGTATCTGCTCCGATTCAGGCACGGACAGCCGCAAATGAAGTTTTCTGCAATTCTATAAACCTACAGGGTCAATCTACGAGAAAATATCAACAAAAAGGCCCGCTTCAATTTTTTCCCATTTTCCAAGTATAGTTCCCTTTAGAGGTAAACGTAATCGAGTGTCTCCTGGTATCTGCTCCGATTCAGGCACGGACAGCCGCAAATGAAGATTTCTGCAATTCTATAAACCCATAGGGTCAAACTACGAGAAAATATCCACAAAACGGCCCGCTTCAATTTCTCCCCATTTTCCTTGTATAGCTCCCTTTAGAGGTAAACGTAATCGGGCGCCTCTTGGTATCTTCTCCGATTCAGGCACAGACAGCCGCAAATGAAGTTTTCTGCAACTCTATAAACCCATAGGGTCAAACTTCGAGAAAATATCCACAAAATAGCCCGCTTAAATTTTTCCCCATTTTCCTTGTATAGCTACCTTTAGAGGTAAACGTAATCGGGCGTCTCCTCGTATCTGCTCTGATTCAGGCACGGACAGCCGCAAATGAACTTTTCTGCAATTCTATAAACCCATAGGGTCAAACTACGAGAAAATATCCACAAAACGGCCAGCTTCAATTTCTCCCCATTTTCCTTGTATAGCTCCCTTTAGAGGTAAACGTAATCGAGCATCTCCTAGTATCTGCTCCGATTCAGGCACGGACAACCGCAAATGAAGTTTTCTGCAATTCTATAAACCCATAGGGTCAAACAACGAGAAAATATCCACAAAACGGCCCGCTTCAATTTTTCCCCATTTTCCTTGTATAGCTCCCTTTAGAGGTAAACGTAATCGGGCGTTCCCTGGTATCTGCTCTGATTCAGGCACGGACAGTCGCAAATGAACTTTTCTGCAATTCTATAAACCCATAGGGTCAAACTACGAGAAAATATCCACAAAACGGCCCGCTTCAATTTCTCCCCATATTCCTTGTATAGCTCACTTTAGAGGTAAACGTAATCGGGCGTCCCCTGGTATCTGCTCCGATTCAGGCACGGACAGCCCCAAATGATCTTTTCTGCAATTCTATAAACCCATAGGGTCAAACTACGAGACAATATCCACAAAACGACACGCTTCAATTTTTCTCCATTTTCCTTGTATAGCTCCCTTTAGAGGTAAACGTAATCGGGCGTCCCCTGGTATCAGCTCCGATTCAGGCACGGACAGCCCCAAATGAACTTTTCTGCAATTCTATAAACCCATAGGGTCAAACTACGAGAAAATATCCACAAAACGGCCCGCTTTAATTTCTCCCCATTTTCCTTGTATAGCTCCCTTTAGAGGTAAACATAATCGGGCGCCTCCTGGTATCTGCTCCGATTCAGGCACGGACAGCCGCAAATGAAGTTTTCTGCAATTCTATAAACCTACAGGGTCAATCTACGAGAAAATATCAACAAAAAGGCCCGCTTCAATTTTTTCCCATTTTCCAAGTATAGTTCCCTTTAGAGGTAAACGTAATCGAGTGTCTCCTGGTATCTGCTCCGATTCAGGCACGGACAGCCGCAAATGAAGATTTCTGCAATTCTATAAACCCATAGGGTCAAACTACGAGAAAATATCCACAAAACGGCCCGCTTCAATTTCTCCCCATTTTCCTTGTATAGCTCCCTTTAGAGGTAAACGTAATCGGGCGCCTCTTGGTATCTTCTCCGATTCAGGCACAGACAGCCGCAAATGAAGTTTTCTGCAACTCTATAAACCCATAGGGTCAAACTTCGAGAAAATATCCACAAAATAGCCCGCTTAAATTTTTCCCCATTTTCCTTGTATAGCTACCTTTAGAGGTAAACGTAATCGGGCGTCTCCTCGTATCTGCTCTGATTCAGGCACGGACAGCCGCAAATGAACTTTTCTGCAATTCTATAAACCCATAGGGTCAAACTACGAGAAAATATCCACAAAACGGCCAGCTTCAATTTCTCCCCATTTTCCTTGTATAGCTCCCTTTAGAGGTAAACGTAATCGAGCATCTCCTAGTATCTGCTCCGATTCAGGCACGGACAACCGCAAATGAAGTTTTCTGCAATTCTATAAACCCATAGGGTCAAACAACGAGAAAATATCCACAAAACGGCCCGCTTCAATTTTTCCCCATTTTCCTTGTATAGCTCCCTTTAGAGGTAAACGTAATCGGGCGTTCCCTGGTATCTGCTCTGATTCAGGCACGGACAGTCGCAAATGAACTTTTCTGCAATTCTATAAACCCATAGGGTCAAACTACGAGAAAATATCCACAAAACGGCCCGCTTCAATTTCTCCCCATATTCCTTGTATAGCTCACTTTAGAGGTAAACGTAATCGGGCGTCCCCTGGTATCTGCTCCGATTCAGGCACGGACAGCCCCAAATGATCTTTTCTGCAATTCTATAAACCCATAGGGTCAAACTACGAGACAATATCCACAAAACGACACGCTTCAATTTTTCTCCATTTTCCTTGTATAGCTCCCTTTAGAGGTAAACGTAATCGGGCGTCCCCTGGTATCAGCTCCGATTCAGGCACGGACAGCCCCAAATGAACTTTTCTGCAATTCTATAAACCCATAGGGTCAAACTACGAGAAAATATCCACAAAACGGCCCGCTTTAATTTCTCCCCATTTTCCTTGTATAGCTCCCTTTAGAGGTAAACATAATCGGGCGCCTCCTGGTATCTGCTCCGATTCAGGCACGGACAGCCGCAAATGAAGTTTTCTGCAATTCTATAAACCTACAGGGTCAATCTACGAGAAAATATCAACAAAAAGGCCCGCTTCAATTTTTTCCCATTTTCCAAGTATAGTTCCCTTTAGAGGTAAACGTAATCGAGTGTCTCCTGGTATCTGCTCCGATTCAGGCACGGACAGCCGAAAATGAAGATTTCTGCAATTCTATAAACCCATAGGGTCAAACTACGAGAAAATATCCACAAAACGGCCCGCTTCAATTTCTCCCCATTTTCCTTGTATAGCTCCCTTTAGAGGTAAACGTAATCGGGCGCCTCTTGGTATCTTCTCCGATTCAGGCACAGACAGCCGCAAATGAAGTTTTCTGCAACTCTATAAACCCATAGGGTCAAACTTCGAGAAAATATCCACAAAATAGCCCGCTTAAATTTTTCCCCATTTTCCTTGTATAGCTACCTTTAGAGGTAAACGTAATCGGGCGTCTCCTCGTATCTGCTCTGATTCAGGCACGGACAGCCGCAAATGAACTTTTCTGCAATTCTATAAACCCATAGGGTCAAACTACGAGAAAATATCCACAAAACGGCCAGCTTCAATTTCTCCCCATTTTCCTTGTATAGCTCCCTTTAGAGGTAAACGTAATCGAGCATCTCCTAGTATCTGCTCCGATTCAGGCACGGACAACCGCAAATGAAGTTTTCTGCAATTCTATAAACCCATAGGGTCAAACAACGAGAAAATATCCACAAAACGGCCCGCTTCAATTTTTCCCCATTTTCCTTGTATAGCTCCCTTTAGAGGTAAACGTAATCGGGCGTTCCCTGGTATCTGCTCTGATTCAGGCACGGACAGTCGCAAATGAACTTTTCTGCAATTCTATAAACCCATAGGGTCAAACTACGAGAAAATATCCACAAAACGGCCCGCTTCAATTTCTCCCCATATTCCTTGTATAGCTCACTTTAGAGGTAAACGTAATCGGGCGTCCCCTGGTATCTGCTCCGATTCAGGCACGGACAGCCCCAAATGATCTTTTCTGCAATTCTATAAACCCATAGGGTCAAACTACGAGACAATATCCACAAAACGACACGCTTCAATTTTTCTCCATTTTCCTTGTATAGCTCCCTTTAGAGGTAAACGTAATCGGGCGTCCCCTGGTATCTGCTCCGATTCAGGCACGGACACCCCCAAATGAATTTTTCTGCAATTCGATAAACCCATAGGGTCAAACTACGAGAAAATATCCACAAAACGGCCCGCTTCAATTTCTCCCCATATTCCTTGTATAGCTCCCTTTAGAGGTAAACGTAATCGGGCGTCCCCTGGTATCTGCTCCGATTCAGGCACGAACAGCCCCAAATGATCTTTTCTGCAATTCTATAAACCCATAGGGTCAAACTACGAGACAATATCCACAAAACGACATGCTTCAATTTTTCTCCATTTTCCTTGTATAGCTCCCTTTAGAGGTAAACGTAATCGGGCGTCCCCTGGTATCTGCTCCGATTCAGGCACGGACACCCCCAAATGAATTTTTCTGCAATTCGATAAACCCATAGAGTCAAACTACGAGAAAATATCCACAAAACGGCCCGCTTCATTTTCTCCCCATTTTCCTTGTATAGCTCCCTTTAAAGGTAAACGTAATCGGGCGCCTCCTGGTATCTGCTCTGATTCAAGCACGGACAGCCGCAAATGAAGTTTTCTGCAACTCTATAAACCCATAGGGTCAAACTACGAGAAAATATCAACAAAAAGGCCGGCTTCAATTTTTCCCCATTTTCCTTGTATAGCTCCCTTTAGAGGTAAACGTAATCGGGCGTCTCCTGGTATCTGCTCCGATTCAGGCACGGACAGCAGCAAATGAAGTTTTCTGCAATTCTATAAACCCATTGGGTCAAACTACGAGAAAATATCCACAAAACGGCCCGCTTCAATTTTTCCCCATTTTCCTTGTATAGCTCCCTTTAGAGGTAACGTAATCGGGCGTCCCCTGGTATCAGCTCCGATTCAGGCACGGACAGCCCCAAATGAACTTTTCTGCAATTCTATAAACCCATAGGGTCAAACTACGAGAAAATATCCACAAAACGGCTCGCTTCAATTTCTCCCCATTTTCCTTGTATAGCTCCCTTTAGAGGTAAACGTAATCGGGCGCCTCCTGGTATCTGCTCTGATTCAGGCACAGACAGCCGCAAATGAAGTTTTTTGCACCTCTATAAACCCATAGGGTCAAACTACGAGAAAATATCAACAAAAAGGCCCGCTTCAATTTTTCCCCATTTTCCTTGTATAGCACCCTTTAGAGGTAAACGTAATCGGGCGTCTCCTGGTATCTGCTCCGATTCAGGCACGGACAGCCGCAAATGAAGTTTTCTGCAATTCTATAAACCCATAGGGTCAAACTACGAGAAAATATCCACAAAACGGCCAGCTTCAATTTCTCCCCATTTTCCTTGTATAGCTCCCTTTAGAGGTAAACGTAATCGGGTGCCTCTTGGTATCTTCTCCGATTCAGGCACAGACAGTCGCAAATGAAGTTTTCTGCAACTCTATAAACCCATAGGGTCAAACTTCGAGAAAATATCCACAAAACAGCCCGCTTAAATTTTTCCCCATTTTCCTTGTATAGCTCCCTTTAGAGGTAAACGTAATCGGGCGTCCCCTGGTATCTGCTCCGATTCAGGCACGGACAGCCCCAAATGATCTTTTCTGCAATTCTATAAACCCATAGGGTCAAACTACGAGACAATATCCACAAAACGACACGCTTCAATTTTTCTCCATTTTCCTTGTATAGCTCCCTTTAGAGGTAAACGTAATCGGGCGTCCCCTGGTATCCGCTCCGATACAGGCACGGACACCCCCAAATGAATTTTTCTGCAATTTGATAAACCCATAGGGTCAAACTACGAGAAAATATCCACAAAACGGCCCGCTTCAATTTCTCCTCATTTTCCTTGTATAGCTCCCTTTAAAGGTAAACGTAATCGGGCGCCTCCTGGTATCTGCTCTGATTCAAGCACGGATAGCCGCAAATGAAGTTTTCTGCAACTCTATAAACCAATAGGGTCAAACTACGAGAAAATATCAACAAAAAGGCCCGCTTCAATTTTTCCCCATTTTCCTTGTATAGCTCCCTTTAGAGGTAAACGTAATCGGGCGTCTCCTGGTATCTGCTCCGATTCAGGCACGGACAGCCGCAAATGAAGTTTTCTGCAATTCTATAAACCCATAGGGTCAAACTACGAGAAAATATCCACAAAACGGCCAGCTTCAATTTCTCCCCATTTTCCTTGTATAGCTCCCTTTAGAGGTAAACGTAATCGGGTGCCTCTTGGTATCTTCTCCGATTCAGGCACGGACAGTCGCAAATGAAGTTTTCTGCAATTCTATAAACCCATAGGGTCAAACTACGAGAAAATATCCACAAAACAGCCCGCTTAAATTTTTCCCCATTTTCCTTGTATAGCTCCCTTTAGAGGTAAACGTAATCGGGCGTCCCCTGGTATCTGCTCCGATTCAGGCACGGACAGCCCCAAATGATCTTTTCTGCAATTCTATAAACCCATAGGGTCAAACTACGAGACAATATCCACAAAACGACACGCTTCAATTTTTCTCCATTTTCCTTGTATAGCTCCCTTTAGAGGTAAACGTAATCGGGCGTCCCCTGGTATCCGCTCCGATACAGGCACGGACACCCCCAAATGAATTTTTCTGCAATTTGATAAACCCATAGGGTCAAACTACGAGAAAATATCCACAAAACGGCCCGCTTCAATTTCTCCCCATTTTCCTTGTATAGCTCCCTTTAAAGGTAAACGTAATCGGGCGCCTCCTGGTATCTGCTCTGATTCAAGCACGGATAGCCGCAAATGAAGTTTTCTGCAACTCTATAAACCAATAGGGTCAAACTACGAGAAAATATCAACAAAAAGGCCCGCTTCAATTTTTCCCCATTTTCCTTGTATAGCTCCCTTTAGAGGTAAACGTAATCGGGCGTCTCCTGGTATCTGCTCCGATTCAGGCACGGACAGCCGCAAATGAAGTTTTCTGCAATTCTATAAATTGGGTCAAACTACGAGAAAATATCCACAAAACGGCCCGCTTCAATTTTTCCCCATTTTCCTTGTATAGCTCCCTTTAGAGGTAACGTAATCGGGCGTCCCCTGGTATCAGCTCCGATTCAGGCACGGACAGCCCCAAATGAACTTTTCTGCAATTCTATAAACCCATAGGGTCAAACTACGAGAAAATATCCACAAAACGGCCCGCTTTAATTTCTCCCCATTTTCCTTGTATAGCTCCCTTTAGAGGTAAACATAATCGGGCGCCTCCTGGTATCTGCTCCGATTCAGGCACGGACAGCCGCAAATGAAGTTTTCTGCAATTCTATAAACCTACAGGGTCAATCTACGAGAAAATATCAACAAAAAGGCCCGCTTCAATTTTTTCCCATTTTCCAAGTATAGCTCCCTTTAGAGGTAAACGTAATCGAGTGTCTCCTGGTATCTGCTCCGATTCAGGCACGGACAGCCGCAAATGAAGATTTCTGCAATTCTATAAACCCATAGGGTCAAACTACGAGAAAATATCCACAAAACGGCCCGCTTCAATTTTTCCCCATTTTCCTTGTATAGCTCCCTTTAGAGGTAAACGTAATGGGGCGTCCCCTGGTATCTGCTCTGATTCAGGCATGGACAGCCCCAAATGAACTTTTCTGCAATTCTATAAACCCATATGGTCAAACTACGAGAAAATATCCACAAAACGGCCCGCTTCAATTTCTCCCCATTTTCCTTGTATAGTTCCCTTTAGAGGTAAACGTAATCGGGCGTCTCCTGGCATCTGCTCCGATTCAGGCACGGACAGCCGCAAATGAAGTTTTCTGCAACTCTATAAACCCATAGGGTCAAACTACGAGAAAATATCCACAAAACGGCCCGCTTCAATTTCTCCCCATTTTCCTTGTCTAGCTCACTTTAGAGGTAAACGTAATCGGGCGCCTTCTGGTATCTGCTCCGATTCAGGCACGGACAGCCGCAAATGAACTTTTCTGCAATTCTATAAACCCATAGGGTCAAACTACGAGAAAATATCCACAAAACGGCCAGCTTCAATTTCTCCCCATTTTCCTTGTATAGCTCCCTTTAGAGGTAAACGTAATCGGGCGCCTCTTGGTATCTTCTCCGATTCAGGCACAGACAGTCGCAAATGAAGTTTTCTGCAACTCTATAAACCCATAGGGTCAAACTTGGAGAAAATATCCACAAAACAACCCGCTTAAATTTTCCCCCATTTTCCTTGTATAGCTACCTTTAGAGGTAAACGTAATCGGGCGTCTCCTCGTTTCTGCTCTGATTCAGGCACGGACAGCCGCAAATGAACTTTTCTGCAATTCTATAAACCCATAGGGTCAAACTACGAGAAAATATCCACAAAACGGCCAGCTTCAATTTCTCCCCATTTTCCTTGTATAGCTCCCTTTAGAGGTAAACGTAATCGAGCATCTCCTAGTATCTGCTCCGATTCAGGCACGGACAACCGCAAATGAAGTTTTCTGCAATTCTATAAACCCATAGGGTCAAACAACGAGAAAATATCCACAAAACGGCCCGCTTCAATTTTTCCCCATTTTCCTTGTATAGCTCCCTTTAGAGGTAAACGTAATCGGGCGTTCCCTGGTATCTGCTCTGATTCAGGCACGGACAGCCGCAAATGAACTTTTCTGCAATTCTATAAACCCATAGGGTCAAACTACGAGAAAATATCCACAAAACGGCCAGCTTCAATTTCTCCCCATTTTCCTTGTATAGCTCCCTTTAGAGGTAAACGTAATCGAGCATCTCCTAGTATCTGCTCCGATTCAGGCACGGACAACCGCAAATGAAGTTTTCTGCAATTCTATAAACCCATAGGGTCAAACAACGAGAAAATATCCACAAAACGGCCCGCTTCAATTTTTCCCCATTTTCCTTGTATAGCTCCCTTTAGAGGTAAACGTAATCGGGCGTTCCCTGGTATCTGCTCTGATTCAGGCACGGACAGTCGCAAATGAACTTTTCTGCAATTCTATAAACCCATAGGGTCAAACTACGAGAAAATATCCACAAAACGGCCCGCTTCAATTTCTCCCCATATTCCTTGTATAGCTCCCTTTAGAGGTAAACGTAATCGGGCGTCCCCTGGTATCTGCTCCGATTCAGGCACGGACAGCCCCAAATGATCTTTTCTGCAATTCTATAAACCCATAGGGTCAAACTACGAGACAATATCCACAAAACGACACGCTTCAATTTTTCTCCATTTTCCTTGTATAGCTCCCTTTAGAGGTAAACGTAATCGGGCGTCCCCTGGTATCTGCTCCGATTCAGGCACGGAGACCCCCAAATGAATTTTTCTGCAATTCGATAAACCCATAGAGTCAAACTACGAGAAAATATCCACAAAACGGCCCGCTTCATTTTCTCCCCATTTTCCTTGTATAGCTCCCTTTAAAGGTAAACGTAATCGGGCGCCTCCTGGTATCTGCTCTGATTCAAGCACGGACAGCCGCAAATGAAGTTTTCTGCAACTCTATAAACCCATAGGGTCAAACTACGAGAAAATATCAACAAAAAGGCCCGCTTCAATTTTTCCCCATTTTCCTTGTATAGCTCCCTTTAGAGGTAAACGTAATCGGGCGTCTCCTGGTATCTGCTCCGATTCAGGCACGGACAGCAGCAAATGAAGTTTTCTGCAATTCTATAAACCCATTGGGTCAAACTACGAGAAAATATCCACAAAACGGCCCGCTTCAATTTTTCCCCATTTTCCTTGTATAGCTCCCTTTAGAGGTAACGTAATCGGGCGTCCCCTGGTATCAGCTCCGATTCAGGCACGGACAGCCCCAAATGAACTTTTCTGCAATTCTATAAACCCATAGGGTCAAACTACGAGAAAATATCCACAAAACGGCCCGCTTTAATTTCTCCCCATTTTCCTTGTATAGCTCCCTTTAGAGGTAAACATAATCGGGCGCCTCCTGGTATCTGCTCCGATTCAGGCACGGACAGTCGCAAATGAAGTTTTCTGCAATTCTATAAACCCATAGGGTCAAACTACGAGAAAATATCCACAAAACGGCCAGCTTCAATTTCTCCCCATTTTCCTTGTATAGCTCCCTTTAGAGGTAAACGTAATCGGGTGCCTCTTGGTATCTTCTCTGATTCAGGCACAGACAGTCGCAAATGAAGTTTTCTGCAACTCTATAAACCCATAGGGTCAAACTTCGAGAAAATATCCACAAAACAGCTCGCTTAAATTTTTCCCCATTTTCCTTGTATAGCTCCCTTTAGAGGTAAACGTAATCGGGCATCCCCTGGTATCTGCTCCGATTCAGGCACGGACAGCCCCAAATGATCTTTTCTGCAATTCTATAAACCCATAGGGTCAAACTACGAGACAATATCCACAAAACGACACGCTTCAATTTTTCTCCATTTTCCTTGTATAGCTCCCTTTAGAGGTAAACGTAATCGGGCGTCCCCTGGTATCTGCTCCGATTCAGGCACAGACACCCCCAAATGAATTTTTCTGCAATTCGATAAACCCATTGGTCAAACTACGAGAAAATATCCACAAAACGGCCCGCTTCAATTTTTCCCCATTTTCCTTGTATAAGCTCCCTTTAGAGGTAACGTAATCGGGCGTCCCCTGGTATCAGCTCCGATTCAGGCACGGACAGCCCCAAATGAACTTTTCTGCAATTCTATAAACCCATAGGGTCAAACTACGAGAAAATATCCACAAAACGGCCCGCTTTAATTTCTCCCCATTTTCCTTGTATAGCTCCCTTTAGAGGTAAACATAATCGGGCGCCTCCTGGTATCTGCTCCGATTCAGGCACGGACAGCCGCAAATGAAGTTTTCTGCAATTCTATAAACCTACAGGGTCAATCTACGAGAAAATATCAACAAAACGGCCCGCTTCAATTTTTCCCCATTTTCCTTGTATAGCTCCCTTTAGAGGTAAACGTAATCGGGCGTCCCCTGGTATCTGCTCTGATTCAGGCATGGACAGCCCCAAATGAACTTTTCTGCAATTCTATAAACCCATATGGTCAAACTACGAGAAAATATCCACAAAACGGCCCGCTTCAATTTCTCCCCATTTTCCTTGTATAGTTCCCTTTAGAGGTAAACGTAATCGGGCGTCTCCTGGCATCTGCTCCGATTCAGGCACGAACAGCCGCAAATGAAGTTTTCTGCAACTCTATAAACCCATAGGGTCAAACTACGAGAAAATATCCACAAAACGGCCCGCTTCAATTTCTCCCCATTTTCCTTGTATAGCTCACTTTAGAGGTAAACGTAATCGGGCGCCTTCTGGTATCTGCTCCGATTCAGGCACGGACAGCCGCAAATGAACTTTTCTGCAATTCTATAAACCCATAGGGTCAAACTACGAGAAAATATCCACAAAACGGCCAGCTTCAATTTCTCCCCATTTTCCTTGTATAGCTCCCTTTAGAGGTAAACGTAATCGGGCGCCTCTTGGTATCTTCTCCGATTCAGGCACAGACAGTCGCAAATGAAGTTTTCTGCAACTCTATAAACCCATAGGGTCAAACTTGGAGAAAATATCCACAAAACAACCCGCTTAAATTTTCCCCCATTTTCCTTGTATAGCTACCTTTAGAGGTAAACGTAATCGGGCGTCTCCTCGTTTCTGCTCTGATTCAGGCACGGACAGCCCCAAATGAACTTTTCTGCAATTCTATAAACCCATAGGGTCAAACTACGAGAAAATATCCACAAAACGGCCCGCTTTAATTTCTCCCCATTTTCCTTGTATAGCTCCCTTTAGAGGTAAACGTAATCGGGCGCCTCCTGGTATCTGCTCCGATTCAGGCACGGACAGCCGCAAATGAAGTTTTCTGCAATTCTATAAACCCATAGGGTCAAAGTACGAGAAAATATCCAAAAAATGGCCCGCTTCAATTTTTCCCCATTTTCCTTGTATAGCTCCCTTTAGAGGTAAACGTAATCGGGCGTCCCCTGGTATCTGCTCCGATTCAGGCACGGACAGCCCCAAATGAACTTTTCTGCAATTCTATAAACCCATAGGGTCAAACTACGAGAAAATATCCACAAAACGGCCCGCTTCAATTTCTCCCCATTTTCCTTGTATAGCTCCCTTTAGAGGTAAACGTAATCGAGCATCTCCTAGTATCTGCTCCGATTCAGGCACGGACAGCTGCAAATAAAGTTTTCTGCAATTCTATTAACCCATAGGGTCAAACTACGAGAAAATATCAACAAAACGGCCCGCTTCAATTTTTCCTAATTTCCTTGTATAGCTCACTTTAGAGGTAAACGTAATCGGGCGTCTCCTGGTATCTGCTCCGATTCAGGCACGGACAGCCGCAAATGAACTTTTCTGCAATTCTATAAACCCATAGGGTCAAACTTCGAGAAAATATCCACAAAACAGCCCGCTTAAATTTTTCCCCATTTTCCTTGTATAGCTCCCTTTAGAGGTAAACGTAATCGGGCGTCCCCTGGTATCTGCTCCGATTCAGGCACGGACAGCCCCAAATGATCTTTTCTGCAATTCTATAAACCCATAGGGTCAAACTACGAGACAATATCCACAAAACGACACGCTTCAATTTTTCTCCATTTTCCTTGTATAGCTCCCTTTAGAGGTAAACGTAATCGGGCGTCCCCTGGTATCTGCTCCGATTCAGGCATGGACACCCCCAAATGAATTTTTCTGCAATTCGATAAACCCATTGGGTCAAACTACGAGAAAATATCCACAAAACGGCCCGCTTCAATTTTTCCCCATTTTCCTTGTATAAGCTCCCTTTAGAGGTAACGTAATCGGGCGTCCCCTGGTATCAGCTCCGATTCAGGCACGGACAGCCCCAAATGAACTTTTCTGCAATTCTATAAACCCATAGGGTCAAACTACGAGAAAATATCCACAAAATGGCCCGCTTTAATTTCTCCCCATTTTCCTTGTATAGCTCCCTTTAGAGGTAAACATAATCGGGCGCCTCCTGGTATCTGCTCCGATTCAGGCACGGACAGCCGCAAATGAAGTTTTCTGCAACTCTATAAACCCATAGGGTCAAACTACGAGAAAATATCCACAAAACGGCCCGCTTCAATTTCTCCCCATTTTCCTTGTATAGCTCACTTTAGAGGTAAACGTAATCGGGCGCCTTCTGGTATCTGCTCCGATTCAGGCACGGACAGCCGCAAATGAACTTTTCTGCAATTCTATAAACCCATAGGGTCAAACTACGAGAAAATATCCACAAAACGGCCAGCTTCAATTTCTCCCCATTTTCCTTGTATAGCTCCCTTTAGAGGTAAACGTAATCGGGCGCCTCTTGGTATCTTCTCCGATTCAGGCACAGACAGTCGCAAATGAAGTTTTCTGCAACTCTATAAACCCATAGGGTCAAACTTGGAGAAAATATCCACAAAACAACCCGCTTAAATTTTCCCCCATTTTCCTTGTATAGCTACCTTTAGAGGTAAACGTAATCGGGCGTCTCCTCGTTTCTGCTCTGATTCAGGCACGGACAGCCCCAAATGAACTTTTCTGCAATTCTATAAACCCATAGGGTCAAACTACGAGAAAATATCCACAAAACGGCCCGCTTTAATTTCTCCCCATTTTCCTTGTATAGCTCCCTTTAGAGGTAAACGTAATCGGGCGCCTCCTGGTATCTGCTCCGATTCAGGCACGGACAGCCGCAAATGAAGTTTTCTGCAATTCTATAAACCCATAGGGTCAAAGTACGAGAAAATATCCAAAAAATGGCCCGCTTCAATTTTTCCCCATTTTCCTTGTATAGCTCCCTTTAGAGGTAAACGTAATCGGGCGTCCCCTGGTATCTGCTCCGATTCAGGCACGGACAGCCCCAAATGAACTTTTCTGCAATTCTATAAACCCATAGGGTCAAACTACGAGAAAATATCCACAAAACGGCCCGCTTCAATTTCTCCCCATTTTCCTTGTATAGCTCCCTTTAGAGGTAAACGTAATCGAGCATCTCCTAGTATCTGCTCCGATTCAGGCACGGACAGCTGCAAATAAAGTTTTCTGCAATTCTATTAACCCATAGGGTCAAACTACGAGAAAATATCAACAAAACGGCCCGCTTCAATTTTTCCCAATTTCCTTGTATAGCTCACTTTAGAGGTAAACGTAATCGGGCGTCTCCTGGTATCTGCTCCGATTCAGGCACGGACAGCCGCAAATGAACTTTTCTGCAATTCTATAAACCCATAGGGTCAAACTTCGAGAAAATATCCACAAAACAGCCCGCTTAAATTTTTCCCCATTTTCCTTGTATAGCTCCCTTTAGAGGTAAACGTAATCGGGCGTCCCCTGGTATCTGCTCCGATTCAGGCACGGACAGCCCCAAATGATCTTTTCTGCAATTCTATAAACCCATAGGGTCAAACTACGAGACAATATCCACAAAACGACACGCTTCAATTTTTCTCCATTTTCCTTGTATAGCTCCCTTTAGAGGTAAACGTAATCGGGCGTCCCCTGGTATCTGCTCCGATTCAGGCATGGACACCCCCAAATGAATTTTTCTGCAATTCGATAAACCCATTGGGTCAAACTACGAGAAAATATCCACAAAACGGCCCGCTTCAATTTTTCCCCATTTTCCTTGTATAAGCTCCCTTTAGAGGTAACGTAATCGGGCGTCCCCTGGTATCAGCTCCGATTCAGGCACGGACAGCCCCAAATGAACTTTTCTGCAATTCTATAAACCCATAGGGTCAAACTACGAGAAAATATCCACAAAACGGCCCGCTTTAATTTCTCCCCATTTTCCTTGTATAGCTCCCTTTAGAGGTAAACATAATCGGGCGCCTCCTGGTATCTGCTCCGATTCAGGCACGGACAGCCGCAAATGAAGTTTTCTGCAATTCTATAAACCTACAGGGTCAATCTACGAGAAAATATCAACAAAACGGCCCGCTTCAATTTTTCCCCATTTTCCTTGTATAGCTCCCTTTAGAGGTAAACGTAATCGGGCGTCCCCTGGTATCTGCTCTGATTCAGGCATGGACAGCCCCAACTGAACTTTTCTGCAATTCTTTAAACCCATATGGTCAAACTACGAGAAAATATCCACAAAACGGACCGCTTCAATTTCTCCCCATTTTCCTTGTATAGTTCCCTTTAGAGGTAAATGTAATCGGGCGTCTCCTGGCATCTGCTCCGATTCAGGCACGGACAGCCGCAAATGAAGTTTTCTGCAACTCTATAAACCCATAGGGTCAAACTACGAGAAAATATCCACAAAACGGCCCGCTTCAATTTCTCCCCATTTTCCTTGTATAGCTCACTTTAGAGGTAAACGTAATCGGGCGCCTTCTGGTATCTGCTCCGATTCAGGCACGGACAGCCGCAAATGAACTTTTCTGCAATTCTATAAACCCATAGGGTCAAACTACGAGAAAATATCCACAAAACGGCCAGCTTCAATTTCTCCCCATTTTCCTTGTATAGCTCCCTTTAGAGGTAAACGTAATCGGGCGCCTCTTGGTATCTTCTCCGATTCAGGCACAGACAGTCGCAAATGAAGTTTTCTGCAACTCTATAAACCCATAGGGTCAAACTTCGAGAAAATATCCACAAAACAACCCGCTTAAATTTTCCCCCATTTTCCTTGTATAGCTACCTTTAGAGGTAAACGTAATCGGGCGTCTCCTCGTTTCTGCTCTGATTCAGGCACGGACAGCCCCAAATGAACTTTTCTGCAATTCTATAAACCCATAGGGTCAAACTACGAGAAAATATCCACAAAACGGCCCGCTTTAATTTCTCCCCATTTTCCTTGTATAGCTCCCTTTAGAGGTAAACGTAATCGGGCGCCTCCTGGTATCTGCTCCGATTCAGGCACGGACAGCCGCAAATGAAGTTTTCTGCAATTCTATAAACCCATAGGGTCAAAGTACGAGAAAATATCCAAAAAACGGCCCGCTTCAATTTTTCCCCATTTTCCTTGTATAGCTCCCTTTAGAGGTAAACGTAATCGGGCGTCCCCTGGTATCTGCTCCGATTCAGGCACGGACAGCCCCAAATGAACTTTTCTGCAATTCTATAAACCCATAGGGTCAAACTACGAGAAAATATCCACAAAACGGCCCGCTTCAATTTCTCCCCATTTTCCTTGTATAGCTCCCTTTAGAGGTAAACGTAATCGAGCATCTCCTAGTATCTGCTCCGATTCAGGCACGGACAGCTGCAAATAAAGTTTTCTGCAATTCTATTAACCCATAGGGTCAAACTACGAGAAAATATCAACAAAACGGCCCGCTTCAATTTTTCCCAATTTCCTTGTATAGCTCACTTTAGAGGTAAACGTAATCGGGCGTCTCCTGGTATCTGCTCCGATTCAGGCACGGACAGCCGCAAATGAACTTTTCTGCAATTCTATAAACCCATAGGGTCAAACTTCGAGAAAATATCCACAAAACAGCCCGCTTAAATTTTTCCCCATTTTCCTTGTATAGCTCCCTTTAGAGGTAAACGTAATCGGGCGTCCCCTGGTATCTGCTCCGATTCAGGCACGGACAGCCCCAAATGATCTTTTCTGCAATTCTATAAACCCATAGGGTCAAACTACGAGACAATATCCACAAAACGACACGCTTCAATTTTTCTCCATTTTCCTTGTATAGCTCCCTTTAGAGGTAAACGTAATCGGGCGTCCCCTGGTATCTGCTCCGATTCAGGCATGGACACCCCCAAATGAATTTTTCTGCAATTCGATAAACCCATTGGGTCAAACTACGAGAAAATATCCACAAAACGGCCCGCTTCTATTTTTCCCCATTTTCCTTGTATAAGCTCCCTTTAGAGGTAACGTAATCGGGCGTCCCCTGGTATCAGCTCCGATTCAGGCATGGACAGCCCCAAATGAACTTTTCTGCAATTCTATAAACCCATATGGTCAAACTACGAGAAAATATCCACAAAACGGCCCGCTTTAATTTCTCCCCATTTTCCTTGTATAGCTCCCTTTAGAGGTAAACATAATCGGGCGCCTCCTGGTATCTGCTCCGATTCAGGCACGGACAGCCGCAAATGAAGTTTTCTGCAATTCTATAAACCTACAGGGTCAATCTACGAGAAAATATCAACAAAACGGCCCGCTTCAATTTTTCCCCATTTTCCTTGTATAGCTCCCTTTAGAGGTAAACGTAATCGGGCGTCCCCTGGTATCTGCTCTGATTCAGGCATGGACAGCCCCAACTGAACTTTTCTGCAATTCTATAAACCCATATGGTCAAACTACGAGAAAATATCCACAAAACGGACCGCTTCAATTTCTCCCCATTTTCCTTGTATAGTTCCCTTTAGAGGTAAACGTAATCGGGCGTCTCCTGGCATCTGCTCCGATTCAGGCACGGACAGCCGCAAATGAAGTTTTCTGCAACTCTATAAACCCATAGGGTCAAACTACGAGAAAATATCCACAAAACGGCCCGCTTCAATTTCTCCCCATTTTCCTTGTATAGCTCACTTTAGAGGTAAACGTAATCGGGCGCCTTCTGGTATCTGCTCCGATTCAGGCACGGACAGCCGCAGATGAACTTTTCTGCAATTCTATAAACCCATAGGGTCAAACTACGAGAAAATATCCACAAAACGGCCAGCTTCAATTTCTCCCCATTTTCCTTGTATAGCTCCCTTTAGAGGTAAACGTAATCGGGCGCCTCTTGGTATCTTCTCCGATTCAGGCACAGACAGTCGCAAATGAAGTTTTCTGCAACTCTATAAACCCATAGGGTCAAACTTCGAGAAAATATCCACAAAACAGCCCGCTTAAATTTTCCCCCATTTTCCTTGTATAGCTACCTTTAGAGGTAAACGTAATCGGGCGTCTCCTCGTTTCTGCTCTGATTCAGGCACGGACAGCCCCAAATGAACTTTTCTGCAATTCTATAAACCCATAGGGTCAAACTACGAGAAAATATCCACAAAACGGCCCGCTTTAATTTCTCCCCATTTTCCTTGTATAGCTCCCTTTAGAGGTAAACGTAATCGGGCGCCTCCTGGTATCTGCTCCGATTCAGGCACGGACAGCCGCAAATGAAGTTTTCTGCAATTCTATAAACCCATAGGGTCAAAGTACGAGAAAATATCTACGAGAAAATATCCACAAAACGGCCCGCTTTAATTTCTCCCCATTTTCCTTGTATAGCTCCCTTTAGAGGTAAACGTAATCGGGCGCCTCCTGGTATCTGCTCCGATTCAGGCACGGACAGCCGCAAATGAAGTTTTCTGCAATTCTATAAACCCATAGGGTCAAAGTACGAGAAAATATCCAAAATCCGGCCCGCTTCAATTTTTCCCCATTTTCCTTGTATAGCTCCCTTTAGAGGTAAACGTAATCGGGCGTCCCCTGGTATCTGCTCCGATTCAGGCACGGACAGCCCCAAATGAACTTTTCTGCAATTCTATAAACCCATCGGGTCAAACTACGAGAAAATATCCACAAAACGGCCCGCTTCAATTTCTCCCCATTTTCCTTGTATAGCTCCCTTTAGAGGTAAACGTAATCGAGCATCTCCTAGTATCTGCTCCGATTCAGGCACGTACAGCTGCAAATAAAGTTTTCTGCAATTCTATTAACCCATAGGGTCAAACTACGAGAAAATATCAACAAAACGGCCCGCTTCAATTTTTCCCAATTTCCTTGTATAGCTCACTTTAGAGGTAAACGTAATCGGGCGTCTCCTGGTATCTGCTCCGATTCAGGCACGGACAGCCGCAAATGAACTTTTCTGCAATTCTATAAACCCATAGGGTCAAACTACGAGAAAATATCCACAAAACGGCCCGCTTCAATTTCTCCCCAAATTCCTTGTATAGCTCCCTTTAGAGGTAAACGTAATCGGGCGTCCCCTGGTATCTGCTCCGATTCAGGTACGGACAGCCCCAAATGATCTTTTCTGCAATTCTATAAACCCATAGGGTCAAACTACGAGAAAATATCCACAAAATGACACACTTCAATTTTTCTCCATTTTCCTTGTATAGCTCCCTTTAGAGGTAAATGTAATCGGGCGTCCCCTGGTATCTGCTCCGATTCAGGCACCGACACCCCCAAATGAATTTTTCTGCAATTCGATAAACCCATAGGGTCAAACTACGAGAAAATATCCACAAAACGGCCCACTTCAATTTTTCCCCATTTTCCTTGTATAGCTCCCTTTAGAGGTAAACGTAATCGGGCATCCCCTGGTATCTGCTCTGATTCAGGCACGGACAGCCGCAAATGAAGTTTTCTGCAATTCTATAAACCCATAGGGTCAAACTACGAGAAAATAACCACAAAACGGCGCGCTTCAATTTTTCCCCATTTTCCTTGTATAGCTCCCTTTAGAGGTAAACGTAATCAGGCACCTCCTGGTATCTGCTCCGATTCAGACACGGACTGCCGCAAAAGAAGTTTTCTGCAACTCTATAAACCCATAGGGTCAAACTACGAGAAAATAACCACAAAACGGCGCGCTTCAATTTTCCCCATTTTCCTTGTATAGCTCCCTTTAGAGGTAAACGTAATCGGGCGTCCCCTGGTATCAGCTCCGATTCAGGCACGGACAGCCCCAAATGAAGTTTTCTGCAATTCTATAAACCCATAGGGTCAAACTACGAGAAAATATCCACAAAACGGCCCGCTTCAATTTCTCCCCATTTTCATTGTATAGCTCCCTTTAGAGGTAAACGTAATCGGGCGCCTCCTGGTATCTGCTCCGATTCAAGCACGGACAGCCGCAAATGAAGTTTTCTGCAATTCTATAAACCCATAGGGTCAAACTACGAGAAAATATCAACAAAAAGGCCCGCTTCAATTTTTCCCCATTTTCCTAGTATAGCTCCCTTTAGAGGTAAACATAATCGGGCGTCTCCTGGTATCTTCTCCGATTCAGGCACGGACAGCGGCAAATGAAGTTTTCTGCAATTCTATAGACCCATAGGGTCAAACTACGAGAAAATATCCACAAAACGGCCCGCTTCAATTTTTCCCCATTTTCCTTGTATAGCTCCCTTTAGAGGTAAACGTAATCGGGCGTCCCCTGGTATCTGCTCCGATTCAGGCACGGACAGCCCCAAATGAACTTTTCTACAATTCTATAAACCCATAGGGTCAAACTACGAGAAAATATCCACAAAACGGCCAGCTTCAATTTCTCCCCATTTTCCTTGTATAGCTCCCTTTAGAGGTAAACGTAATCGAGCATCTCCTAGTATCTGCTCCGATTCAGGCACGGACAGCTGCAAATAAAGTTTTCTGCAATTCTATTAACCCATAGGGTCAAACTACGAGAAAATATCAACAAAACGGCCCGCTTCAATTTTTCCCAATTTCCTTGTATAGCTCCCTTTAGAGGTAAACGTAATCGGGCGTCTCCTGGTATCTGCTCCGATTCAGGCACGGACAGCCGCAAATGAAGTTTTCTGCAATTCTATAAACCCATAGGGTCAAACAACGAGAAAATATCCACAAAACGGCCCGCTTCAATTTTTCCCCATTTTCCTTGTATAGCTCCCTTTAGAGGTAAACGTAATCGGGCGTTCCCTGGTATCTGCTCTGATTCAGGCACGGACAGTCGCAAATGAACTTTTCTGCAATTCTATAAACCCATAGGGTCAAACTACGAGAAAATATCCACAAATCGGCCCGCTTCAATTTCTCCCCATATTCCTTGTATAGCTCCCTTTAGAGGTAAACGTAATCGGGCGTCCCCTGGTATCTGCTCCGATTCAGGCACGGACAGCCCCAAATGATCTTTTCTGCAATTCTATAAACCCATAGGGTCAAACTACGAGAAAATATCCACAAAACGGCCCGCTTCAATTTCTCCCCATTTTCCTTGTATAGCTCCCTTTAGAGGTAAACGTAATCGGGCGCCTCCTGGCATCTGCTCCGATTCAGGCACGGACAGCCGCAAATGAAGTTTTCTGCAACTCCATAGGGTCAAACTACGAGAAAATATCCACAAAACGGCCCGCTTTAATTTCTCCCCATTTTCCTTGTATAGCTCCCTTTAGAGGTAAACGTAATCGGGCGCCTCCTGGTATCTGCTCCGATTCAGGCACGGACAGCCGCAAATGAAGTTTTCTGCAATTCTATAAACCCATAGGGTCAAAGTACGAGAAAATATCCAAAATCCGGCCCGCTTCAATTTTTCCCCATTTTCCTTGTATAGCTCCCTTTAGAGGTAAACGTAATCGGGCGTCCCCTGGTATCTGCTCCGATTCAGGCACGGACAGCCCCAAATGAACTTTTCTGCAATTCTATAAACCCATCGGGTCAAACTACGAGAAAATATCCACAAAACGGCCCGCTTCAATTTCTCCCCATTTTCCTTGTATAGCTCCCTTTAGAGGTAAACGTAATCGAGCATCTCCTAGTATCTGCTCCGATTCAGGCACGTACAGCTGCAAATAAAGTTTTCTGCAATTCTATTAACCCATAGGGTCAAACTACGAGAAAATATCAACAAAACGGCCCGCTTCAATTTTTCCCAATTTCCTTGTATAGCTCACTTTAGAGGTAAACGTAATCGGGCGTCTCCTGGTATCTGCTCCGATTCAGGCACGGACAGCCGCAAATGAACTTTTCTGCAATTCTATAAACCCATAGGGTCAAACTACGAGAAAATATCCACAAAACGGCCCGCTTCAATTTCTCCCCAAATTCCTTGTATAGCTCCCTTTAGAGGTAAACGTAATCGGGCGTCCCCTGGTATCTGCTCCGATTCAGGTACGGACAGCCCCAAATGATCTTTTCTGCAATTCTATAAACCCATAGGGTCAAACTACGAGAAAATATCCACAAAATGACACACTTCAATTTTTCTCCATTTTCCTTGTATAGCTCCCTTTAGAGGTAAATGTAATCGGGCGTCCCCTGGTATCTGCTCCGATTCAGGCACCGACACCCCCAAATGAATTTTTCTGCAATTCGATAAACCCATAGGGTCAAACTACGAGAAAATATCCACAAAACGGCCCACTTCAATTTTTCCCCATTTTCCTTGTATAGCTCCCTTTAGAGGTAAACGTAATCGGGCATCCCCTGGTATCTGCTCTGATTCAGGCACGGACAGCCGCAAATGAAGTTTTCTGCAATTCTATAAACCCATAGGGTCAAACTACGAGAAAATAACCACAAAACGGCGCGCTTCAATTTTTCCCCATTTTCCTTGTATAGCTCCCTTTAGAGGTAAACGTAATCAGGCACCTCCTGGTATCTGCTCCGATTCAGACACGGACTGCCGCAAAAGAAGTTTTCTGCAACTCTATAAACCCATAGGGTCAAACTACGAGAAAATAACCACAAAACGGCGCGCTTCAATTTTCCCCATTTTCCTTGTATAGCTCCCTTTAGAGGTAAACGTAATCGGGCGTCCCCTGGTATCAGCTCCGATTCAGGCACGGACAGCCCCAAATGAAGTTTTCTGCAATTCTATAAACCCATAGGGTCAAACTACGAGAAAATATCCACAAAACGGCCCGCTTCAATTTCTCCCCATTTTCATTGTATAGCTCCCTTTAGAGGTAAACGTAATCGGGCGCCTCCTGGTATCTGCTCCGATTCAAGCACGGACAGCCGCAAATGAAGTTTTCTGCAATTCTATAAACCCATAGGGTCAAACTACGAGAAAATATCAACAAAAAGGCCCGCTTCAATTTTTCCCCATTTTCCTAGTATAGCTCCCTTTAGAGGTAAACATAATCGGGCGTCTCCTGGTATCTTCTCCGATTCAGGCACGGACAGCGGCAAATGAAGTTTTCTGCAATTCTATAGACCCATAGGGTCAAACTACGAGAAAATATCCACAAAACGGCCCGCTTCAATTTTTCCCCATTTTCCTTGTATAGCTCCCTTTAGAGGTAAACGTAATCGGGCGTCCCCTGGTATCTGCTCCGATTCAGGCACGGACAGCCCCAAATGAACTTTTCTACAATTCTATAAACCCATAGGGTCAAACTACGAGAAAATATCCACAAAACGGCCAGCTTCAATTTCTCCCCATTTTCCTTGTATAGCTCCCTTTAGAGGTAAACGTAATCGAGCATCTCCTAGTATCTGCTCCGATTCAGGCACGGACAGCTGCAAATAAAGTTTTCTGCAATTCTATTAACCCATAGGGTCAAACTACGAGAAAATATCAACAAAACGGCCCGCTTCAATTTTTCCCAATTTCCTTGTATAGCTCCCTTTAGAGGTAAACGTAATCGGGCGTCTCCTGGTATCTGCTCCGATTCAGGCACGGACAGCCGCAAATGAAGTTTTCTGCAATTCTATAAACCCATAGGGTCAAACAACGAGAAAATATCCACAAAACGGCCCGCTTCAATTTTTCCCCATTTTCCTTGTATAGCTCCCTTTAGAGGTAAACGTAATCGGGCGTTCCCTGGTATCTGCTCTGATTCAGGCACGGACAGTCGCAAATGAACTTTTCTGCAATTCTATAAACCCATAGGGTCAAACTACGAGAAAATATCCACAAATCGGCCCGCTTCAATTTCTCCCCATATTCCTTGTATAGCTCCCTTTAGAGGTAAACGTAATCGGGCGTCCCCTGGTATCTGCTCCGATTCAGGCACGGACAGCCCCAAATGATCTTTTCTGCAATTCTATAAACCCATAGGGTCAAACTACGAGAAAATATCCACAAAACGGCCCGCTTCAATTTCTCCCCATTTTCCTTGTATAGCTCCCTTTAGAGGTAAACGTAATCGGGCGCCTCCTGGCATCTGCTCCGATTCAGGCACGGACAGCCGCAAATGAAGTTTTCTGCAACTCCATAGGGTCAAACTACGAGAAAATATCCAAAAAACGGCCCGCTTCAATTTCTCCCCATTTTCCTTGTATAGCTCACTTTAGAGGTAAACGTAATCGGGCGCCTTCTGGTATCTGCTCCGATTCAGGCACGGACAGCCGCAAATGAAGTTTTCTGCAATTCTATAAACCCATAGGGTCAAAGTACGAGAAAATATCCAAAAGACGGCCCGCTTCAATTTTTCCCCATTTTCCTTGTATAGCTCCCTTTAGAGGTAAACGTAATCGGGCGTCCCCTGGTATCTGCTCCGATTCAGGCACGGACAGCCCCAAATGAACTTTTCTGCAATTCTATAAACCCATAGGGTCAAACTACGAGAAAATATCCACAAAACGGCCCGCTTCAATTTTTCCCCATTTTTCTTGTATAGCTCCCTTCAGAGGTAAACGTAATCGGGCGTCCCCTGGTATCTGCTCCGATTCAGGCACGGACAGCCCCAAATGAACTTTTCTGCAATTCTATAAACCCATAGGGTCAAACTACGAGAAAATATCCACAAAACGGCCAGCTTCAATTTCTCCCCATTTTCCTTGTATAGCTCCCTTTAGAGGTAAACGTAATCGAGCATCTCCTAGTATCTGCTCCGATTCAGGCACGGACAGCTGCAAATAAAGTTTTCTGCAATTCTATTAACCCATAGGGTTAAACTACGAGAAAATATCAACAAAACGGCCCGCTTCAATTTTTCCCAATTTCCTTGTATAGCTCCCTTTAGAGGTAAACGTAATCGGGCGTTTCCTGGTATCTGCTCCGATTCAGGCACGGACAGCCGCAAATGAAGTTTTCTGCAATTCTATAAACCCATAGGGTCAAACAACGAGAAAATATCCACAAAACGGCCCGCTTCAATTTTTCCCCATTTTCCTTGTATAGCTCCCTTTAGAGGTAAACGTAATCGGGCGTTCCCTGGTATCTGCTCTGATTCAGGCACGGACAGTCGCAAATGAACTTTTCTGCAATTCTATAAACCCATAGGGTCAAACTACGAGAAAATATCCACAAAACGACACGCTTCAATTTTTCTCCATTTTCCTTGTATAGCTCCCTTTAGAGGTAAACGTAATCGGGCGTCCCCTGGTATCTGCTCCGATTCAGGCACGGACACCCCCAAATGAATTTTTCTGCAATTCGATAAACCCATAGGGTCAAACTACGAGAAAATATCCACAAAACGGCCCACTTCAATTTTTCCCCATTTTCCTTGTATAGCTCCCTTTAGAGGTAAACGTAATCGGGCATCCCCTGGTATCTGCTCTGATTCAGGCACGGACAGCCGCAAATGAAGTTTTCTGCAATTCTATAAACCCATAGGGTCAAACTACGAGAAAATAACCACAAAACGGCGCGCTTCAATTTTTCCCCATTTTCCTTGTGTAGCTCCCTTTAGAGGTAAACGTAATCAGGCACCTCCTGGTATCCGCTCCGATTCAGACACGGACTGCCGCAAATGAAGTTTTCTGCAACTCTATAAACCCATAGGGTAAAACTACGAGAAAATATCAACAAAAAGGCCCGCTTCAATTTTTCCCCATTTTCCTTGTATAGCTCCCTTTAGAGGTAAATGTAATCGGGCGTCCCCTGGTATCAGCTCCGATTCAGGCACGGACAGCCCCAAATGAAGTTTTCTGCAATTCTATAAACCCATAGGGTCAAACTACGAGAAAATATCCACAAAACGGCCCGCTTCAATTTCTCCCCATTTTCATTGTATAGCTCCCTTTAGAGGTAAACGTAATCGGGCGCCTCCTGGTATCTGCTCCGATTCAAGCACGGACAGCCGCAAATGAAGTTTTCTGCAATTCTATAAACCCATAGGGTCAAACTACGAGAAAATATCAACAAAAAGGCCCGCTTCAATTTTTCCCCATTTTCCAAGATAGCTCCCTTTAGAGGTAAACATAATCGGGCGTCTCCTGGTATCTTCTCCGATTCAGGCACGGACAACCGCAAATGAAGTTTTCTGCAATTCTATAGACCCATAGGGTCAAACTACGAGAAAATATCCACAAAACGGCCCGCTTCAATTTTTCTCCATTTTCCTTGTATAGCTCCCTTTAGACGTAAACGTAATCGGGCGTCCCCTGGTATCTGCTCCGATTCCGACACGGACAGCACTAAATGAACTTTTCTGCAATTCTATAAACTCATAGGGTCAAACTACGAGAAAATATCCATAAAACGGTCCGCTTCAATTTCTCCCCATTTTCCTTGTATAGCTCCCTTCAGAGGTAAACGTAATCGGGCGTCCCCTGGTATCTGCTCCGATTCAGGCACGGACACCCCCAAATGAAGTTTTCTACAATTCGATAAACCCATAGGGTCAAACTACGAGAAAATATCCACAAAACGGCCCGCTTCAATTTTTCCCCATTTTCCTTGTATAGCTCCCTTTAGAGGTAAACGTAATCGGGCATCCCCTGGTATCTGCTCCGATTCAGGCACGGACAGACCCAAATGAACTTTTCTGCAATTCTATAAACCCATAGGGTCAAACTACGAGAAAATATCCACAAAACGGCCCGCTACAATTTCTCCCCATTTTCCTTGTATAGCTCCCTTTAGAGGTAAGCGTAATCGGGCGCCTCCTGGCATCTGCTCCGATTCAGGCACGGACAGCCGCAAATGAAGTTTTCTGCAACTCTATAGACCCATAGGGTCAAACTACGAGAAAATATCCAAAAAACGGCCCGCTTCAATTTCTCCCCATTTTCCTTGTATAGCTCACTTTAGAGGTAAACGTAATCGGGCGCCTTCTGGTATCTGCTCCGATTCAGGCACGGACAGCCGCAAATGAAGTTTTCTGCAATTCTATAAACCCATAGGGTCAAAGTACGAGAAAATATCCAAAAAACGGCCCGCTTCAATTTTTCCCCATTTTCCTTGTATAGCTCCCTTTAGAGGTAAACGTAATCGGGCGTCCCCTGGTATCTGCTCCGATTCAGGCACGGACAGCCCCAAATGAACTTTTCTGCAATTCTATAAACCCATAGGGTCAAACTACGAGAAAATATCCACAAAACGGCCCGCTTCAAGTTTTCCCCATTTTCCTTGTATAGCTCCCTTTAGAGGTAAACGTAATCGGGCGTCCCCTGGTATCTGCTCCGATTCAGGCACGGACAGCCCCAAATGAACTTTTCTGCAATTCTATAAACCCATAGGGTCAAACTACGAGAAAATATCCACAAAACGGCCAGCTTCAATTTCTCCCCATTTTCCTTGTATAGCTCCCTTTAGAGGTAAACGTAATCGAGCATCTCCTAGTATCTGCTCCGATTCAGGCACGGACAGCTGCAAATAAAGTTTTCTGCAATTCTATTAACCCATAGGGTCAAAACCCATAGGGTCAAACTTCGAGAAAATATCCACAAAAAGGCCCGCTTCAATTTCTCCCCATTTTCCTTGTATAGCTCACTTTAGAGGTAAACGTAATCGGGCGCCTTCTGGAATCTGCTCCGATTCAGGCACGGACAGCCGCAAATGAAGTTTTCTGCAACTCTATTAACCCATAGGGTCAAACTACGAGAAAATATCCACAAAACGGCCCGCTTCAATTTTTCCCCATTTTCCTTGTATAGCTCCCTTTAGAGGTAAACGTAATCGGGCGTCTCCTAGTATCTGCTCTGATTCAGGCACGAACAGCCGCAAATGAAGTTTTATGCAATTCTATAAACCCATAGGGTCAAACTATGAGAAAATATCAACAAAAAGGCCCGCTTCAATTTTTCCCCATTTTCCAAGTGTAGCTCCCTTTAGAGGTAAACGTAATAGGGCGTCTCCTGGTATTTGCTCCGATTCAGGCACGGACAGCCGCAAATGAAGTTTTCTGCAATTCTATAAACCCATAGGGTCAAACTACGAGAAAATATCCACAAAACGGCCCGCTTCAATTTTTCCCCATTTTCCTTGTATAGCTCCCTTTAGAGGTAAACGTAATCGGGCGTCCACTGGTATCTGCTCTGATTCAGGCATGGACAGCCCCAAATGAACTTTTCTGCAATTCTATAAACCCATAGGGTCAAACTACGAGAAAATATCCACAAAACGGCCCGCTTCAATTTCTTCCCATTTTCCTTGTATAGTTCCCTTTAGAGGTAAACGTAATCGGGCGCCTCCTGGCATCTGCTCCGATTCAGGCACGGACAGCCGCAAATGAAGTTTTCTGCAACTCTATAAACCCATAGTGTCAAACTACGAGAAAATATCCACAAAACGGCCCACTTCAATTTCTCCCCATTTTCATTGTATAGCTCCCTTTAGAGGTAAACGTAATCGGGCGCCTCCTGGTATCTGCTCCGATTCAGGCACGGACAGCCGCAAATGAAGTTTTCTGCAATTCTATAAACCCATAGGGTCAAACTACGAGAAAATATCAACAAAAAGGCCCGCTTCAATTTTTCCCCATTTTCCAAGTGTAGCTCCCTTTAGAGGTAAACGTAATAGGGCGTCTCCTGGTATTTGCTCCGATTCAGGCACGGACAGCCGCAAATGAAGTTTTCTGCAATTCTATAAACCCATAGGGTCAAACTACGAGAAAATATCCACAAAACGGCCCGCTTCAATTTTTCCCCATTTTCCTTGTATAGCTCCCTTTAGAGGTAAACGTAATCGGGCGTCCACTGGTATCTGCTCTGATTCAGGCATGGACAGCCCCAAATGAACTTTTCTGCAATTCTATAAACCCATAGGGTCAAACTACGAGAAAATATCCACAAAACGGCCCGCTTCAATTTCTTCCCATTTTCCTTGTATAGTTCCCTTTAGAGGTAAACGTAATCGGGCGCCTCCTGGCATCTGCTCCGATTCAGGCACGGACAGCCGCAAATGAAGTTTTCTGCAACTCTATAAACCCATAGGGTCAAACTACGAGAAAATATCCACAAAACGGCCCACTTCAATTTCTCCCCATTTTCATTGTATAGCTCCCTTTAGAGGTAAACGTAATCGGGCGCCTCCTGGTATCTGCTCCGATTCAGGCACGGACAGCCGCAAATGAAGTTTTCTGCAATTCTATAAACCCATAGGGTCAAACTACGAGAAAATATCAACAAAAAGGCCCGCTTCAATATTTCCCCTTTTTCCAAGTATAGCTCCCTTTAGAGGTAAACATAATCGGGCGTCTCCTGGTATCTTCTCCGATTCAGGCACGGACAGCCGCAAATGAACTTTTCTGCAATTCTATAAACCCATAGGGTCAAACTACGAGAAAATATCCACAAAACGGCCCGCTTCAATTTTTCTCCATTTTCCTTGTATAGCTCCCTTTAAAGGTAAACGTAATCGGCGTCCCCTGGTATCTGCCCCGATTCAGGCACGAACAGCCCCAAATGTACTTTTCTGCAATTCTACAAACCCATAGGGTCAAACTACGAGAAAATATCCACAAAACGGAACCCCTTCAATTTCTCCCCATTTTCCTTGTATAGTTCCCTTTAGAGGTAAACGTAATCGAGAACCTCCTGGTATCTACTCCGATTCAGGCACGGACAACCGCAAATGAAGTTTTCTGCAAGGGTCAAACTTCGAGAAAATATCCACAAAAAGGCCCGCTTCAATTTCTCCCCATTTTCCTTGTATAGCTCACTTTAGAGGTAAACGTAATCGGGCGCCTTCTGGAATCTGCTCCGATTCAGGCACGGACAGCCGCAAATGAAGTTTTCTGCAACTCTATAAACCCATAGGGTCAAACTACGAGAAAATATCCACAAAACGGCCCGCTACAATTTTTCCCCATTTTCCTTGTATAGCTCCCTTTAGAGGTAAACGTAATCGGGCGTCTCCTAGTATCTGCTCTGATTCAGGCACGAACAGCCGCAAATGAAGTTTTCTGCAATTCTATAAACCCATAGGGTCAAACTATGAGAAAATATCAACAAAAAGGCCCGCTTCAATTTTTCCCCATTTTCCAAGTATAGCTCCCTTTAGAGGTAAACGTAATCGGGCGTCTCCTGGTATTTGCTCCGATTCAGGCACGGACAGCCGCAAATGAAGTTTTCTGCAATTCTATAAACCCATAGGGTCAAACTACGAGAAAATATCCACAAAACGGCCCGCTTCAATTTTTCCCCATTTTCCTTGTACAGCTCCCTTTAGAGGTAAACGTAATCGGGCGTCCACTGCTATCTGCTCTGATTCAGGCATGGACAACCCCAAATGAACTTTTCTGCAATTCTATAAACCCATAGGGTCAAACTACGAGAAAATATCCACAAAACGGCCCGCTTCAATTTCTCCCCATTTTCCTTGTATAGTTCCCTTTAGAGGTAAACGTAATCGGGCGCCTCTTGGCATCTGCTCCGATTCAGGCACGGACAGCCGCAAATGAAGTGTTCTGCAACTCTATAAACCCATAGGGTCAAACTACGAGAAAATATCCACAAAACGGCCCGCTTCAATTTCTCCCCATTTTCCTTGTATAGCTCACTTTAGAGGTAAACGTAATCGGGCGCCTTCTGGTATCTGCTCCGATTCAGGCACGGACAGCCGCAAATGAAGTTTTCTGCAATTCTATAAACCCATAGGGTCAAACTACGAGAAAATATCCACAAAACGGCCCGCTTCAATTTCTTCCCATTTTCCTTGTATAGTTCCCTTTAGAGGTAAACGTAATCGGGCGCCTCCTGGCATCTGCTCCGATTCAGGCACGGACAGCCGCAAATGAAGTTTTCTGCAACTCTATAAACCCATAGTGTCAAACTACGAGAAAATATCCACAAAACGGCCCACTTCAATTTCTCCCCATTTTCATTGTATAGCTCCCTTTAGAGGTAAACGTAATCGGGCGCCTCCTGGTATCTGCTCCGATTCAGGCACGGACAGCCGCAAATGAAGTTTTCTGCAATTCTATAAACCCATAGGGTCAAACTACGAGAAAATATCAACAAAAAGGCCCGCTTCAATTTTTCCCCATTTTCCAAGTGTAGCTCCCTTTAGAGGTAAACGTAATAGGGCGTCTCCTGGTATTTGCTCCGATTCAGGCACGGACAGCCGCAAATGAAGTTTTCTGCAATTCTATAAACCCATAGGGTCAAACTACGAGAAAATATCCACAAAACGGCCCGCTTCAATTTTTCCCCATTTTCCAAGTATAGCTCCCTTTAGAGGTAAACGTAATCGGGCGCCTTCTGGAATCTGCTCCGATTCAGGCACGGACAGCCGCAAATGAAGTTTTCTGCAACTCTATAAACCCATAGGGTCAAACTACGAGAAAATATCCACAAAACGGCCCGCTACAATTTTTCCCCATTTTCCTTGTATAGCTCCCTTTAGAGGTAAACGTAATCGGGCGTCTCCTAGTATCTGCTCTGATTCAGGCACGAACAGCCGCAAATGAAGTTTTCTGCAATTCTATAAACCCATAGGGTCAAACTATGAGAAAATATCAACAAAAAGGCCCGCTTCAATTTTTCCCCATTTTCCAAGTATAGCTCCCTTTAGAGGTAAACGTAATCGGGCGTCTCCTGGTATTTGCTCCGATTCAGGCACGGACAGCCGCAAATGAAGTTTTCTGCAATTCTATAAACCCATAGGGTCAAACTACGAGAAAATATCCACAAAACGGCCCGCTTCAATTTTTCCCCATTTTCCTTGTACAGCTCCCTTTAGAGGTAAACGTAATCGGGCGTCCACTGCTATCTGCTCTGATTCAGGCATGGACAACCCCAAATGAACTTTTCTGCAATTCTATAAACCCATAGGGTCAAACTACGAGAAAATATCCACAAAACGGCCCGCTTCAATTTCTCCCCATTTTCCTTGTATAGTTCCCTTTAGAGGTAAACGTAATCGGGCGCCTCTTGGCATCTGCTCCGATTCAGGCACGGACAGCCGCAAATGAAGTGTTCTGCAACTCTATAAACCCATAGGGTCAAACTACGAGAAAATATCCACAAAACGGCCCGCTTCAATTTCTCCCCATTTTCCTTGTATAGCTCACTTTAGAGGTAAACGTAATCGGGCGCCTTCTGGTATCTGCTCCGATTCAGGCACGGACAGCCGCAAATGAAGTTTTCTGCAATTCTATAAACCCATAGGGTCAAACTACGAGAAAATATCCACAAAACGGCCCGCTTCAATTTCTTCCCATTTTCCTTGTATAGTTCCCTTTAGAGGTAAACGTAATCGGGCGCCTCCTGGCATCTGCTCCGATTCAGGCACGGACAGCCGCAAATGAAGTTTTCTGCAACTCTATAAACCCATAGTGTCAAACTACGAGAAAATATCCACAAAACGGCCCACTTCAATTTCTCCCCATTTTCATTGTATAGCTCCCTTTAGAGGTAAACGTAATCGGGCGCCTCCTGGTATCTGCTCCGATTCAGGCACGGACAGCCGCAAATGAAGTTTTCTGCAATTCTATAAACCCATAGGGTCAAACTACGAGAAAATATCAACAAAAAGGCCCGCTTCAATTTTTCCCCATTTTCCAAGTGTAGCTCCCTTTAGAGGTAAACGTAATAGGGCGTCTCCTGGTATTTGCTCCGATTCAGGCACGGACAGCCGCAAATGAAGTTTTCTGCAATTCTATAAACCCATAGGGTCAAACTACGAGAAAATATCCACAAAACGGCCCGCTTCAATTTTTCCCCATTTTCCTTGTATAGCTCCCTTTAGAGGTAAACGTAATCGGGCGTCCACTGGTATCTGCTCTGATTCAGGCATGGACAGCCCCAAATGAACTTTTCTGCAATTCTATAAACCCATAGGGTCAAACTACGAGAAAATATCCACAAAACGGCCCGCTTCAATTTCTTCCCATTTTCCTTGTATAGTTCCCTTTAGTGGTAAACGTAATCGGGCGCCTCCTGGCATCTGCTCCGATTCAGGCACGGACAGCCGCAAATGAAGTTTTCTGCAACTCTATAAACCCATAGGGTCAAACTACGAGAAAATATCCACAAAACGGCCCACTTCAATTTCTCCCCATTTTCATTGTATAGCTCCCTTTAGAGGTAAACGTAATCGGGCGCCTCCTGGTATCTGCTCCGATTCAGGCACGGACAGCCGCAAATGAAGTTTTCTGCAATTCTATAAACCCATAGGGTCAAACTACGAGAAAATATCAACAAAAAGGCCCGCTTCAATATTTCCCCTTTTTCCAAGTATAGCTCCCTTTAGAGGTAAACATAATCGGGCGTCTCCTGGTATCTTCTCCGATTCAGGCACGGACAGCCGCAAATGAACTTTTTTGCAATTCTATAAACCCATAGGGTCAAACTACGAGAAAATATCCACAAAACGGCCCGCTTCAATTTTTCTCCATTTTCCTTGTATAGCTCCCTTTAAAGGTAAACGTAATCGGCGTCCCCTGGTATCTGCCCCGATTCAGGCACGAACAGCCCCAAATGTACTTTTCTGCAATTCTACAAACCCATAGGGTCAAACTACGAGAAAATATCCACAAAACGGAACCCCTTCAATTTCTCCCCATTTTCCTTGTATAGTTCCCTTTAGAGGTAAACGTAATCGAGAACCTCCTGGTATCTACTCCGATTCAGGCACGGACAACCGCAAATGAAGTTTTCTGCAAGGGTCAAACTTCGAGAAAATATCCACAAAAAGGCCCGCTTCAATTTCTCCCCATTTTCCTTGTATAGCTCACTTTAGAGGTAAACGTAATCGGGCGCCTTCTGGAATCTGCTCCGATTCAGGCACGGACAGCCGCAAATGAAGTTTTCTGCAACTCTATAAACCCATAGGGTCAAACTACGAGAAAATATCCACAAAACGGCCCGCTACAATTTTTCCCCATTTTCCTTGTATAGCTCCCTTTAGAGGTAAACGTAATCGGGCGTCTCCTAGTATCTGCTCTGATTCAGGCACGAACAGCCGCAAATGAAGTTTTCTGCAATTCTATAAACCCATAGGGTCAAACTATGAGAAAATATCAACAAAAAGGCCCGCTTCAATTTTTCCCCATTTTCCAAGTATAGCTCCCTTTAGAGGTAAACGTAATCGGGCGTCTCCTGGTATTTGCTCCGATTCAGGCACGGACAGCCGCAAATGAAGTTTTCTGCAATTCTATAAACCCATAGGGTCAAACTACGAGAAAATATCCACAAAACGGCCCGCTTCAATTTTTCCCCATTTTCCTTGTACAGCTCCCTTTAGAGGTAAACGTAATCGGGCGTCCACTGCTATCTGCTCTGATTCAGGCATGGACAACCCCAAATGAACTTTTCTGCAATTCTATAAACCCATAGGGTCAAACTACGAGAAAATATCCACAAAACGGCCCGCTTCAATTTCTCCCCATTTTCCTTGTATAGTTCCCTTTAGAGGTAAACGTAATCGGGCGCCTCTTGGCATCTGCTCCGATTCAGGCACGGACAGCCGCAAATGAAGTGTTCTGCAACTCTATAAACCCATAGGGTCAAACTACGAGAAAATATCCACAAAACGGCCCGCTTCAATTTCTCCCCATTTTCCTTGTATAGCTCACTTTAGAGGTAAACGTAATCGGGCGCCTTCTGGTATCTGCTCCGATTCAGGCACGGACAGCCGCAAATGAAGTTTTCTGCAATTCTATAAACCCATAGGGTCAAACTACGAGAAAATATCACAAAACGGCCAGCTTCAATTTTTCCCCATTTTCCTTGTATAGCTCCCTTTAGAGGTAAACGTAATCGGCGTCCCCTGGTATCTGCCCCGATTCAGGCACGAACAGCCCCAAATGTACTTTTCTGCAATTCTACAAACCCATAGGGTCAAACTACGAGAAAATATCCACAAAACGGAAACCCTTCAATTTCTCCCCATTTTCCTTGTATAGTTCCCTTTAGAGGTAAACGTAATCGGGAACCTCCTGGTATCTGCTCCGATTCAGGCACGGACAACCGCAAATGAAGTTTTCTGCAACTCTATAAACCTATAGGGTCAAACTTCGAGAAAATATCCACAAAAAGGCCCGCTTCAATTTCTCCCCATTTTCCTTGTATAGCTCACTTTAGAGGTAAACGTAATCGGGCGCCTTCTGGTATCTGCTCCGATTCAGGCACGGACAGCCGCAAATGAAGTTTTCTGCAATTCTATAAACCCATAGGGTCAAAGTACGAGAAAATATCCAAAAGACGGCCCGCTTCAATTTTTCCCCATTTTCCTTGTATAGCTCCCTTTAGAGGTAAACGTAATCGGGCGTCCCCTGGTATCTGCTCCGATTCAGGCACGGACAGCCCGAAATGAACTTTTCTGCAATTCTATAAACCCATAGGGTCAAACTACGAGAAAATATCCACAAAACGGCCCGCTTCAATTTTTCCCCATTTTTCTTGTATAGCTCCCTTTAGAGGTAAACGTAATCGGGCGTCCCCTGGTATCTGCTCCGATTCAGGCACGGACAGCCCCAAATGAACTTTTCTGCAATTCTATAAACCCATAGGGTCAAACTACGAGAAAATATCCACAAAACGGCCAGCTTCAATTTCTCCCCATTTTCCTTGTATAGCTCCCTTTAGAGGTAAACGTAATCGAGCATCTCCTAGTATCTGCTCCGATTCAGGCACGGACAGCTGCAAATAAAGTTTTCTGCAATTCTATTATGGGTTAAACTACGAGAAAATATCAACAAAACGGCCCGCTTCAATTTTTCCCAATTTCCTTGTATAGCTCCCTTTAGAGGTAAACGTAATCGGGCGTCTCCTGGTATCTGCTCCGATTCAGGCACGGACAGCCGCAAATGAAGTTTTCTGCAATTCTATAAACCCATAGGGTCAAACAACGAGAAAATATCCACAAAACGGCCCGCTTCAATTTTTCCCCATTTTCCTTGTATAGCTCCCTTTAGAGGTAAACGTAATCGGGCGTTCCCTGGTATCTGCTCTGATTCAGGCACGGACAGTCGCAAATGAACTTTTCTGCAATTCTATAAACCCATAGGGTCAAACTACGAGAAAATATCCACAAAACGACACGCTTCAATTTTTCTCCATTTTCCTTGTATAGCTCCCTTTAGAGGTAAACGTAATCGGGCGTCCCCTGGTATCTGCTCCGATTCAGGCACGGACACCCCCAAATGAATTTTTCTGCAATTCGATAAACCCATAGGGTCAAACTACGAGAAAATATCCACAAAACGGCCCACTTCAATTTTTCCCCATTTTCCTTGTATAGCTCCCTTTAGAGGTAAACGTAATCGGGCATCCCCTGGTATCTGCTCTGATTCAGGCACGGACAGCCGCAAATGAAGTTTTCTGCAATTCTATAAACCCATAGGGTCAAACTACGAGAAAATAACCACAAAACGGCGCGCTTCAATTTTTCCCCATTTTCCTTGTGTAGCTCCCTTTAGAGGTAAACGTAATCAGGCACCTCCTGGTATCCGCTCCGATTCAGACACGGACTGCCGCAAATGAAGTTTTCTGCAACTCTATAAACCCATAGGGTAAAACTACGAGAAAATATCAACAAAAAGGCCCGCTTCAATTTTTCCCCATTTTCCTTGTATAGCTCCCTTTAGAGGTAAACGTAATCGGGCGTCCCCTGGTATCAGCTCCGATTCAGGCACGGACAGCCCCAAATGAAGTTTTCTGCAATTCTATAAACCCATAGGGTCAAACTACGAGAAAATATCCACAAAACGGCCCGCTTCAATTTCTCCCCATTTTCATTGTATAGCTCCCTTTAGAGGTAAACGTAATCGGGCGCCTCTTGGTATCTGCTCCGATTCAAGCACGGACAGCCGCAAATGAAGTTTTCTGCAATTCTATAAACCCATAGGGTCAAACTACGAGAAAATATCAACAAAAAGGCCCGCTTCAATTTTTCCCCATTTTCCAAGATAGCTCCCTTTAGAGGTAAACATAATCGGGCGTCTCCTGGTATCTTCTCCGATTCAGGCACGGACAACCGCAAATGAAGTTTTCTGCAATTCTATAGACCCATAGGGTCAAACTACGAGAAAATATCCACAAAACGGCCCGCTTCAATTTTTCTCCATTTTCCTTGTATAGCTCCCTTTAGACGTAAACGTAATCGGGCGTCCCCTGGTATCTGCTCCGATTCCGACACGGACAGCACTAAATGAACTTTTCTGCAATTCTATAAACTCATAGGGTTGACTACGAGAAAATATCCATAAAACGGTCCGCTTCAATTTCTCCCCATTTTCCTTGTATAGCTCCCTTCAGAGGTAAACGTAATCGGGCGTCCCCTGGTATCTGCTCCGATTCAGGCACGGACACCCCCAAATGAAGTTTTCTACAATTCGATAAACCCATAGGGTCAAACTACGAGAAAATATCCACAAAACGGCCCGCTTCAATTTTTCCCCATTTTCCTTGTATAGCTCCCTTTAGAGGTAAACGTAATCGGGCATCCCCTGGTATCTGCTCCAATTCAGGCACGGACAGACCCAAATGAACTTTTCTGTAATTCTATAAACCCATAGGGTCAAACTACGAGAAAATATCCACAAAACGGCCCGCTACAATTTCTCCCCATTTTCCTTGTATAGCTCCCTTTAGAGGTAAGCGTAATCGGGCGCCTCCTGGCATCTGCTCCGATTCAGGCACGGACAGCCGCAAATGAAGTTTTCTGCAACTCTATAGACCCATAGGGTCAAACTACGAGAAAATATCCAAAAAACGGCCCGCTTCAATTTCTCCCCATTTTCCTTGTATAGCTCACTTTAGAGGTAAACGTAATCGGGCGCCTTCTGGTATCTGCTCCGATTCAGGCACGGACCCGCAAATGAAGTTTTCTGCAATTCTATAAACCCATAGGGTCAAAGTACGAGAAAATATCCAAAAAACGGCCCGCTTCAATTTTTCCCCATTTTCCTTGTATAGCTCCCTTTAGAGGTAAACGTAATCGGGCGTCCCCTGGTATCTGCTCCGATTCAGGCACGGACAGCCCCAAATGAACTTTTCTGCAATTCTATAAACCCATAGGGTCAAACTACGAGAAAATATCCACAAAACGGCCCGCTTCAATTTTTCCCCATTTTCCTTGTATAGCTCCCTTTAGAGGTAAACGTAATCGGGCGTCCCCTGGTATCTGCTCCGATTCAGGCACGGACAGCCCCAAATGAACTTTTCTGCAATTCTATAAACCCATAGGGTCAAACTACGAGAAAATATCCACAAAACGGCCCGCTTCAATTTTTCCCCATTTTCCTTGTATAGCTCCCTTTAGAGGTAAACGTAATCGGGCGTCCCCTGGTATCTGCTCCGATTCAGGCACGGACAGCCCCAAATGAACTTTTCTGCAATTCTATAAACCCATAGGGTCAAACTACGAGAAAATATCCACAAAACGGCCAGCTTCAATTTCTCCCCATTTTCCTTGTATAGCTCCCTTTAGAGGTAAACGTAATCGAGCATCTCCTAGTATCTGCTCCGATTCAGGCACGGACAGCTGCAAATAAAGTTTTCTGCAATTCTATTAACCCATAGGGTCAAAACCCATAGGGTCAAACTTCGAGAAAATATCCACAAAAAGGCCCGCTTCAATTTCTCCCCATTTTCCTTGTATAGCTCACTTTAGAGGTAAACGTAATCGGGCGCCTTCTGGAATCTTCTCCGATTCAGGCACGGACAGCCGCAAATGAAGTTTTCTGCAACTCTATTAACCCATAGGGTCAAACTACGAGAAAATATCCACAAAACGGCCCGCTTCAATTTTTCCCCATTTTCCTTGTATAGCTCCCTTTAGAGGTAAACGTAATCGGGCGTCTCCTAGTATCTGCTCTGATTCAGGCACGAACAGCCGCAAATGAAGTTTTATGCAATTCTATAAACCCATAGGGTCAAACTATGAGAAAATATCAACAAAAAGGCCCGCTTCAATTTTTCCCCATTTTCCAAGTGTAGCTCCCTTTAGAGGTAAACGTAATAGGGCGTCTCCTGGTATTTGCTCCGATTCAGGCACGGACAGCCGCAAATGAAGTTTTCTGCAATTCTATAAACCCATAGGGTCAAACTACGAGAAAATATCCACAAAACGGCCCGCTTCAATTTTTCCCCATTTTCCTTGTATAGCTCCCTTTAGAGGTAAACGTAATCGGGCGTCCACTGGTATCTGCTCTGATTCAGGCATGGACAGCCCCAAATGAACTTTTCTGCAATTCTATAAACCCATAGGGTCAAACTACGAGAAAATATCCACAAAACGGCCCGCTTCAATTTCTTCCCATTTTCCTTGTATAGTTCCCTTTAGAGGTAAACGTAATCGGGCGCCTCCTGGCATCTGCTCCGATTCAGGCACGGACAGCCGCAAATGAAGTTTTCTGCAACTCTATAAACCCATAGGGTCAAACTACGAGAAAATATCCACAAAACGGCCCACTTCAATTTCTCCCCATTTTCATTGTATAGCTCCCTTTAGAGGTAAACGTAATCGGGCGCCTCCTGGTATCTGCTCCGATTCAGGCACGGACAGCCGCAAATGAAGTTTTCTGCAATTCTATAAACCCATAGGGTCAAACTACGAGAAAATATCAACAAAAAGGCCCGCTTCAATATTTCCCCATTTTCCAAGTATAGCTCCCTTTAGAGGTAAACATAATCGGGCGTCTCCTGGTATCTTCTCCGATTCAGGCACGGACAGCCGCAAATGAACTTTTCTGCAATTCTATAAACCCATAGGGTCAAACTACGAGAAAATATCCACAAAACGGCCCGCTTCAATTTTTCTCCATTTTCCTTGTATAGCTCCCTTTAAAGGTAAACGTAATCGGCGTCCCCTGGTATCTGCCCCGATTCAGGCACGAACAGCCCCAAATGTACTTTTCTGCAATTCTACAAACCCATAGGGTCAAACTACGAGAAAATATCCACAAAACGGAACCCCTTCAATTTCTCCCCATTTTCCTTGTATAGTTCCCTTTAGAGGTAAACGTAATCGAGAACCTCCTGGTATCTACTCCGATTCAGGCACGGACAACCGCAAATGAAGTTTTCTGCAAGGGTCAAACTTCGAGAAAATATCCACAAAAAGGCCCGCTTCAATTTCTCCCCATTTTCCTTGTATAGCTCACTTTAGAGGTAAACGTAATCGGGCGCCTTCTGGAATCTGCTCCGATTCAGGCACGGACAGCCGCAAATGAAGTTTTCTGCAACTCTATAAACCCATAGGGTCAAACTACGAGAAAATATCCACAAAACGGCCCGCTACAATTTTTCCCCATTTTCCTTGTATAGCTCCCTTTAGAGGTAAACGTAATCGGGCGTCTCCTAGTATCTGCTCTGATTCAGGCACGAACAGCCGCAAATGAAGTTTTCTGCAATTCTATAAACCCATAGGGTCAAACTATGAGAAAATATCAACAAAAAGGCCCGCTTCAATTTTTCCCCATTTTCCAAGTATAGCTCCCTTTAGAGGTAAACGTAATCGGGCGTCTCCTGGTATTTGCTCCGATTCAGGCACGGACAGCCGCAAATGAAGTTTTCTGCAATTCTATAAACCCATAGGGTCAAACTACGAGAAAATATCCACAAAACGGCCCGCTTCAATTTTTCCCCATTTTCCTTGTACAGCTCCCTTTAGAGGTAAACGTAATCGGGCGTCCACTGCTATCTGCTCTGATTCAGGCATGGACAACCCCAAATGAACTTTTCTGCAATTCTATAAACCCATCGGGTCAAACTACGAGAAAATATCCACAAAACGGCCCGCTTCAATTTCTCCCCATTTTCCTTGTATAGTTCCCTTTAGAGGTAAACGTAATCGGGCGCCTCTTGGCATCTGCTCCGATTCAGGCACGGACAGCCGCAAATGAAGTGTTCTGCAACTCTATAAACCCATAGGGTCAAACTACGAGAAAATATCCACAAAACGGCCCGCTTCAATTTCTCCCCATTTTCCTTGTATAGCTCACTTTAGAGGTAAACGTAATCGGGCGCCTTCTGGTATCTGCTCCGATTCAGGCACGGACAGCCGCAAATGAAGTTTTCTGCAATTCTATAAACCCATAGGGTCAAACTACGAGAAAATATCACAAAACGGCCAGCTTCAATTTTTCCCCATTTTCCTTGTATAGCTCCCTTTAGAGGTAAACGTAATCGGCGTCCCCTGGTATCTGCCCCGATTCAGGCACGAACAGCCCCAAATGTACTTTTCTGCAATTCTACAAACCCATAGGGTCAAACTACGAGAAAATATCCACAAAACGGAAACCCTTCAATTTCTCCCCATTTTCCTTGTATAGTTCCCTTTAGAGGTAAACGTAATCGGGAACCTCCTGGTATCTGCTCCGATTCAGGCACGGACAACCGCAAATGAAGTTTTCTGCAACTCTATAAACCCATAGGGTCAAACTTCGAGAAAATATCCACAAAAAGGCCCGCTTCAATTTCTCCCCATTTTCCTTGTATAGCTCACTTTAGAGGTAAACGTAATCGGGCGCCTTCTGGAATCTGCTCCGATTCAGGCACGGACAGCCGCAAATGAAGTTTTCTGCAACTCTATAAACCCATAGGGTCAAACTACGAGAAAATATCCACAAAACGGCCCGCTTCAATTTCTCCCCATTTTCCTTGTATAGTTCCCTTTAGAGGTAAACGTAATCGGGCGCCTCTTGGCATCTGCTCCGATTCAGGCACGGACAGCCGCAAATGAAGTGTTCTGCAACTCTATAAACCCATAGGGTCAAACTACGAGAAAATATCCACAAAACGGCCCGCTTCAATTTCTCCCCATTTTCCTTGTATAGCTCACTTTAGAGGTAAACGTAATCGGGCGCCTTCTGGTATCTGCTCCGATTCAGGCACGGACAGCCGCAAATGAAGTTTTCTGCAATTCTATAAACCCATAGGGTCAAACTACGAGAAAATATCACAAAACGGCCAGCTTCAATTTTTCCCCATTTTCCTTGTATAGCTCCATTTAGAGGTAAACGTAATCGGCGTCCCCTGGTATCTGCCCCGATTCAGGCACGAACAGCCCCAAATGTACTTTTCTGCAATTCTACAAACCCATAGGGTCAAACTACGAGAAAATATCCACAAAACGGAAACCCTTCAATTTCTCCCCATTTTCCTTGTATAGTTCCCTTTAGAGGTAAACGTAATCGGGAACCTCCTGGTATCTGCTCCGATTCAGGCACGGACAACCGCAAATGAAGTTTTCTGCAACTCTATAAACCCATAGGGTCAAACTTCGAGAAAATATCCACAAAAAGGCCCGCTTCAATTTTTCCCCATTTTCCTTGTATAGCTCCCTTTAGAGGTAAACGTAATCGGCGTCCCCTGGTATCTGCCCCGATTCAGGCACGAACAGCCCCAAATGTACTTTTCTGCAATTCTACAAACCCATAGGGTCAAACTACGAGAAAATATCCACAAAACGGAAACCCTTCAATTTCTCCCCATTTTCCTTGTATAGTTCCCTTTAGAGGTAAACGTAATCGGGAACCTCCTGGTATCTGCTCCGATTCAGGCACGGACAACCGCAAATGAAGTTTTCTGCAACTCTATAAACCCATAGGGTCAAACTTCGAGAAAATATCCACAAAAAGGCCCGCTTCAATTTCTCCCCATTTTCCTTGTATAGCTCACTTTAGAGGTAAACGTAATCGGGCGCCTTCTGGAATCTGCTCCGATTCAGGCACGGACAGCCGCAAATGAAGTTTTCTGCAACTCTATAAACCCATAGGGTCAAACTACGAGAAAATATCCACAAAACGGCCCGCTTCAATTTCTCCCCATTTTCCTTGTATAGTTCCCTTTAGAGGTAAACGTAATCGGGCGCCTCTTGGCATCTACTCCGATTCAGGCACGGACAGCCGCAAATGAAGTGTTCTGCAACTCTATAAACCCATAGGGTCAAACTACGAGAAAATATCCACAAAACGGCCCGCTTCAATTTCTCCCCATTTTCCTTGTATAGCTCACTTTAGAGGTAAACGTAATCGGGCGCCTTCTGGTATCTGCTCCGATTCAGGCACAGACAGCCGCAAATGAAGTTTTCTGCAATTCTATAAACCCATAGGGTCAAACTACGAGAAAATATCACAAAACGGCCAGCTTCAATTTTTCCCCATTTTCCTTGTATAGCTCCCTTTAGAGGTAAACGTAATCGGCGTCCCCTGGTATCTGCCCCGATTCAGGCACGAACAGCCCCAAATGTACTTTTCTGCAATTCTACAAACCCATAGGGTCAAACTACGAGAAAATATCCACAAAACGGAAACCCTTCAATTTCTCCCCATTTTCCTTGTATAGTTCCCTTTAGAGGTAAACGTAATCGGGAACCTCCTGGTATCTGCTCCGATTCAGGCACGGACAACCGCAAATGAAGTTTTCTGCAACTCTATAAACCCATAGGGTCAAACTTCGAGAAAATATCCACAAAAAGGCCCGCTTCAATTTCTCCCCATTTTCCTTGTATAGCTCACTTTAGAGGTAAACGTAATCGGGCGCCTTCTGGAATCTGCTCCGATTCAGGCACGGACAGCCGCAAATGAAGTTTTCTGCAACTCTATAAACCCATAGGGTCAAACTACGAGAAAATATCCACAAAACGGCCCGCTTCAATTTTTCCCCATTTTCCTTGTATAGCTCCCTTTAGAGGTAAACGTAATCGGGCGTCTCCTAGTATCTGCTCTGATTTAGGCACGAACAGCCGCAAATGAAGTTTTATGCAATTCTATAAACCCATAGGGTCAAACTATGAGAAAATTTCAACAAAAAGGCCCGCTTCAATTTTTCCCCATTTTCCAAGTGTAGCTCCCTTTAGAGGTAAACGTAATAGGGCGTCTCCTGGTATTTGCTCCGATTCAGGCACGGACAGTCGCAAATGAAGTTTTCTGCAATTCTATAAACCCATAGGGTCAAACTACGAGAAAATATCCACAAAACGGCCCGCTTCAATTTTTCCCCATTTTCCTTGTATAGCTCCCTTTAGAGGTAAACGTAATCGGGCGTCCACTGGTATCTGCTCTGATTCAGGCAGGGACAGCCCCAAATGAACTTTTCTGCAATTCTATAACCCCATAGGGTCAAACTACGAGAAAATATCCACAAAACGGCCCGCTTCAATTTCTTCCCATTTTCCTTTTATAGTTCCCTTTAGAGGTAAACGTAATCGGGCGCCTCCTGGCATCTGCTCCGATTCAGGCACGGACAGCCACAAATGAAGTTTTCTGCAACTCTATAAACCCATAGGGTCAAACTACGAGAAAATATCCACAAAACGGCCCGCTTCAATTTCTCCCCATTTTCCTTGTATAGCTCACTTTAGAGGTAAACGTAATTGGGCGCCTTCTGGTATCTGCTCCAATTCAGGCACGGACAGCCGCAAATGAAGTTTTTTGCAATTCTATAAACCCATAGGGTCAAACTACGAGAAAATATAAACAAAAAGGTCCGCTTCAATTTTTCCCCATTTTCCAAGTGTAGCTCCCTTTAGAGGTAAACGTAATCGGGCGTCTCCTGGTATCTGCTCCGATTCAGGCACGGACAGCCGCAAATGAACTTTTCTGCAATTCTATAAACCCATAGGGTCAAACTACGAGATAATATCCACAAAACAGCCCGCTTAAATTTTTCCCCATTTTCCTTGTATAGCTCCCTTTAGAGGTAAACGTAATCGGGCATCTCCTAGTATCTGCTCTAATTCAGGCACGGACAGCCGCAAATGAAGTTTTCTGCAACTCTATAAACCCATAGGGTCAAACTACGAGAAAATATCCACAAAACGGCCCGCTTCAATTTTTCCCCATTTTCCTTGTATAGCTCCCTTTAGAGGTAAACGTAATCGGGCGTCTCCTAGTATCTGCTCTGATTTAGGCACGAACAGCCGCAAATGAAGTTTTATGCAATTCTATAAACCCATAGGGTCAAACTATGAGAAAATTTCAACAAAAAGGCCCGCTTCAATTTTTCCCCATTTTCAAGTGTAGCTCCCTTTAGAGGTAAACGTAATAGGGCGTCTCCTGGTATTTGCTCCGATTCAGGCACGGACAGCCGCAAATGAAGTTTTCTGCAATTCTATAAACCCATAGGGTCAAACTACGAGAAAATATCCACAAAACGGCCCGCTTCAATTTTTCCCCATTTTCCTTGTATTAAGAGAATACTAAATATTCGAGCCATATAATTTCTCAATTCTGACTTATTAGATCGAATAAGTACATTCGATCTAATAGAATTATTTTGCCGTATCCAGACTAATACCAATCCAACCCATTTCATGAATAAAATGTGACCAATTAACCAACCAACAAAACTGCTCCCTTTAGAGGTAAACGTAATCGGGCGTCCACTGGTATCTGCTCTGATTCAGGCAGGGACAACCCCAAATGAACTTTTCTGCAATTCTATAAACCCATAGGGTCAAACTACGAGAAAATATCCACAAAATGGCCCGCTTCAATTTCTTCCCATTTTCCTTTTATAGTTCCCTTTAGAGGTAAACGTAATCGGGCGCCTCCTGGCATCTGCTCCGATTCAGGCACGGACAGCCACAAATGAAGTTTTCTGCAACTCTATAAACCCATAGGGTCAAACTACGAGAAAATATCCACAAAACGGCCCGCTTCAATTTCTCCCCATTTTCCTTGTATAGCTCACTTTAGAGGTAAACGTAATCGGGCGCCTTCTGGTATCTGCTCCGATTCAGGCACGGACAGCCGCAAATGAAGTTTTCTGCAATTCTATAAACCCATAGGGTCAAACTACGAGAAAATATAAACAAAAAGGTCCGCTTCAATTTTTCCCCATTTTCCAAGTGTAGCTCCCTTTAGAGGTAAACGTAATCGGGCGTCTCCTGGTATCTGCTCCGATTCAGGCACGGACAGCCGCAAATGAACTTTTCTGCAATTCTATAAACCCATAGGGTCAAACTACGAGATAATATCCACAAAACAGCCCGCTTAAATTTTTCCCCATTTTCCTTGTATAGCTCCCTTTAGAGGTAAACGTAATCGGGCATCTCCTAGTATCTGCTCTAATTCAGGCACGGACAGCCGCAAATGAAGTTTTCGGCAATTCTATAAACCCATAGGGTCAAACTACGAGAAAATATCCACAAAACGGCCCGCTTCAATTTTTCCCCATTTTCCTTGTATAGCTCCCTTTAGAGGTAAACGTAATCGGGCGTCCACTGGTATCTGCTCTGATTCCGGCAGGGACAGCCACAAATGAACTTTTCTGCAATTCTATAACCCCATAGGGTCAAACTACGAGAAAATATCCACAAAACGGCCCGCTTCAATTTCTTCCCATTTTCCTTTTATAGTTCCCTTTAGAGGTAAACGTAATCGGGCGCCTCCTGGCATCTGCTCCGATTCAGGCACGGACAGCCACAAATGAAGTTTTCTGCAACTCTATAAACCCATAGGGTCAAACTACGAGAAAATATCCACAAAACGGCCCGCTTCAATTTCTCCCCATTTTCCTTGTATAGCTCACTTTAGAGGTAAACGTAATCGGGCGCCTTCTGGTATCTGCTCCGATTCAGGCACGGACAGCCGCAAATGAAGTTTTTTGCAATTCTATAAACCCATAGGGTCAAACTACGAGAAAATATAAACAAAAAGGTCCGCTTCAATTTTTCCCCATTTTCCAAGTGTAGCTCCCTTTAGAGGTAAACGTAATCGGGCGTCTCCTGGTATCTGCTCCGATTCAGGCACGGACAGCCGCAAATGAACTTTTCTGCAATTCTATAAACCCATAGGGTCAAACTACGAGATAATATCCACAAAACAGCCCGCTTAAATTTTTCCCCATTTTCCTTGTATAGCTCCCTTTAGAGGTAAACGTAATCGGGCATCTCCTAGTATCTGCTCTAATTCAGGCACGGACAGCCGCAAATGAAGTTTTCTGCAACTCTATAAACCCATAGGGTCAAACTACGAGAAAATATCCACAAAACGGCCCGCTTCAATTTTTCCCCATTTTCCTTGTATAGCTCCCTTTAGAGGTAAACGTAATCGGGCGTCTCCTAGTATCTGCTCTGATTTAGGCACGAACAGCCGCAAATGAAGTTTTATGCAATTCTATAAACCCATAGGGTCAAACTATGAGAAAATTTCAACAAAAAGGCCCGCTTCAATTTTTCCCCATTTTCCAAGTGTAGCTCCCTTTAGAGGTAAACGTAATAGGGCGTCTCCTGGTATTTGCTCCGATTCAGGCACGGACAGCCGCAAATGAAGTTTTCTGCAATTCTATAAATCCATAGGGTCAAACTACGAGAAAATATCCACAAAACGGCCCGCTTCAATTTTTCCCCATTTTCCTTGTATAGCTCCCTTTAGAGGTAAACGTAATCGGGCGTCCACTGGTATCTGCTCTGATTCAGGCAGGGACAGCCCCAAATGAACTTTTCTGCAATTCTATAAACCCATAGGGTCAAACTACGAGAAAATATCCACAAAACGGCCCGCTTCAATTTCTTCCCATTTTCCTTTTATAGTTCCCTTTAGAGGTAAACGTAATCGGGCGCCTCCTGGCATCTGCTCCGATTCAGGCACGGACAGCCACAAATGAAGTTTTCTGCAACTCTATAAACCCATAGGGTCAAACTACGAGAAAATATCCACAAAACGGCCCGCTTCAATTTCTCCCCATTTTCCTTGTATAGCTCACTTTAGAGGTAAACGTAATCGGGCGCCTTCTGGTATCTGCTCCGATTCAGGCACGGACAGCCGCAAATGAAGTTTTCTGCAATTCTATAAACCCATAGGGTCAAACTACGAGAAAATATAAACAAAAAGGTCCGCTTCAATTTTTCCCCATTTTCCAAGTGTAGCTCCCTTTAGAGGTAAACGTAATCGGGCGTCTCCTGGTATCTGCTCCGATTCAGGCACGGACAGCCGCAAATGAACTTTTCTGCAATTCTATAAACCCATAGGGTCAAACTACGAGATAATATCCACAAAACAGCCCGCTTAAATTTTTCCCCATTTTCCTTGTATAGCTCCCTTTAGAGGTAAACGTAATCGGGCATCTCCTAGTATCTGCTCTAATTCAGGCACGGACAGCCGCAAATGAAGTTTTCGGCAATTCTATAAACCCATAGGGTCAAACTACGAGAAAATATCCACAAAACGGCCCGCTTCAATTTTTCCCCATTTTCCTTGTATAGCTCCCTTTAGAGGTAAACGTAATCGGCGTCCCCTGGTATCTGCTCCGATTCAGGCACGAACAGCCCCAAATGAACTTTTCTGCAATTCTACAAACCCATAGGGTCAAACTACGAGAAAATATCCACAAAACGGCCCGCTTCAATTTCTCCCCATTTTCCTTGTATAGTTCCCTTTAGAGGTAAACGTAATCGGGCACCTCCTGGTATCTGCTCCGATTCAGGCACGGACAGCCGCACATGAAGTTTTCTGCAACTCTATAAACCCATAGGGTCAAACTTCGAGAAAATATCCACAAAACGGCCCGCTTCAATTTCTCCCCATTTTCCTTGTATAGCTCACTTTAGAGGTAAACGTAATCGGGCGCCTTCTGGTATCTGCTCCGATTCAGGCACGGACAGCCGCAAATGAAGTTTTCTGCAACTCTATAAACCCATAGGGTCAAACTACGAGAAAATATCCACAAAACGGCCCGCTTCAATTTTTCCCCATTTTCCTTGTATAGCTCCCTTTAGAGGTAAACGTAATCGGCGTCCCCTGGTATCTGCTCCGATTCAGGCACGAACAGCCCCAAATGAACTTTTCTGCAATTCTACAAACCCATAGGGTCAAACTACGAGAAAATATCCACAAAACGGCCCGCTTCAATTTCTCCCCATTTTCCTTGTATAGTTCCCTTTAGAGGTAAACGTAATCGGGCACCTCCTGGTATCTGCTCCGATTCAGGCACGGACAGCCGCACATGAAGTTTTCTGCAACTCTATAAACCCATAGGGTCAAACTTCGAGAAAATATCCACAAAACGGCCCGCTTCAATTTTTCCCCATTTTCCTTGTATAGCTCCCTTTAGAGGTAAAAGTAATCGGGTGTCTCCTAGTATCTGCTCTGATTCAGGCACGGACAGCTGCAAATGAAGTTTTCTGCAATTCTATAAACCCATAGGGTCAAACTACGAGAAAATATCAACAAAAAGGCCCGCTTCAATTTTGCCCCATTTTCCAAGTATAGCTCCCTTTAGAGGCAAACGTAATCGGGCGTCTCCTGGTATTTGCTCCGATTCAGGCACGGACAGCCGCAAATGAAGTTTTCTGCAATTCTATAAACCCATAGGGTCAAACTACGAGAAAATATCCACAAAACGGCCCGCTTCAATTTTTCCCCATTTTCCTTGTATAGCTCCCTTTAGAGGTAAATGTAATCGGGCGTCCACTAGTATCTGCTCTGATTCAGGCATGGACAGCCCCAAATGAACTTTTCTGGAATTCTATAAACCCATAGGGTCAAACTACGAGAAAATATCCACAAAACGGCCCGCTTCAATTTCTCCCCATTTTCCTTGTATAGTTCCCTTTAGAGGTAAACGTAATCGGGCGCCTCCTGGCATCTGCTCCGATTCAGGCACGGACAGTCGCAAATGAAGTTTTCTGCAACTCTATAAACCCATAGGGTCAAACTACGAGAAAATATCCACAAAACGGCCTGCTTCAATTTCTCCCCATTTTCCTTGTATAGCTCACTTTAGAGGTAAACGTAATCGGGCGCCTTCTGGTATCTGCTCCGATTCAGGCACGGACAGCCGCAAATGAAGTTTTCGGCAATTCTATAAACCCATAGGGTCAAACTACGAGAAAATATCAACAAAAAGGCCCGCTTCAATTTTGCCCCATTTTCCAAGTATAGCTCCCTTTAGAGGCAAACGTAATCGGGCGTCTCCTGGTATTTGCTCCGATTCAGGCACGGACAGCCGCAAATGAAGTTTTCTGCAATTCTATAAACCCATAGGGTCAAACTACGAGAAAATATCCACAAAACGGCCCGCTTCAATTTTTCCCCATTTTCCTTGTATAGCTCCCTTTAGAGGTAAATGTAATCGGGCGTCCACTAGTATCTGCTCTGATTCAGGCATGGACAGCCCCAAATGAACTTTTCTGGAATTCTATAAACCCATAGGGTCAAACTACGAGAAAATATCCACAAAACGGCCCGCTTCAATTTCTCCCCATTTTCCTTGTATAGTTCCCTTTAGAGGTAAACGTAATCGGGCACCTCCTGGTATCTGCTCCGATTCCGGCACGGACAGCCGCACATGAAGTTTTCTGCAACTCTATAAACCCATAGGGTCAAACTTCGAGAAAATATCCACAAAACGGCCCGCTTCAATTTCTCCCCATTTTCCTTGTATAGCTCACTTTAGAGGTAAACGTAATCGGGCGCCTTCTGGTATCTGCTCCGATTCAGGCACGGACAGCCGCAAATGAAGTTTTCTGCAACTCTATAAACCCATAGGGTCAAACTACGAGAAAATATCCACAAAACGGCCCGCATCAATTTTTCCCCATTTTCCTTGTATAGCTCCCTTTAGAGGTAAAAGTAATCGGGTGTCTCCTAGTATCTGCTCTGATTCAGGCACGGACAGCCGCAAATGAAGTTTTCTGCAATTCTATAAACCCATAGGGTCAAACTACGAGAAAATATCAACAAAAAGGCCCGCTTCAATTTTGCCCCATTTTCCAAGTATAGCTCCCTTTAGAGGCAAACGTAATCGGGCGTCTCCTGGTATTTGCTCCGATTCAGGCACGGACAGCCGCAAATGAAGTTTTCTGCAATTCTATAAACCCATAGGGTCAAACTACGAGAAAATATCCACAAAACGGCCCGCTTCAATTTTTCCCCATTTTCCTTGTATAGCTCCCTTTAGAGGTAAATGTAATCGGGCGTCCACTAGTATCTGCTCTGATTCAGGCATGGACAGCCCCAAATGAACTTTTCTGGAATTCTATAAACCCATAGGGTCAAACTACGAGAAAATATCCACAAAACGGCCCGCTTCAATTTCTCCCCATTTTCCTTGTATAGTTCCCTTTAGAGGTAAACGTAATCGGGCGCCTCCTGGCATCTGCTCCGATTCAGGCACGGACAGTCGCAAATGAAGTTTTCTGCAACTCTATAAACCCATAGGGTCAAACTACGAGAAAATATCCACAAAACGGCCTGCTTCAATTTCTCCCCATTTTCCTTGTATAGCTCACTTTAGAGGTAAACGTAATCGGGCGCCTTCTGGTATCTGCTCCGATTCAGGCACGGACAGCCGCAAATGAAGTTTTCGGCAATTCTATAAACCCATAGGGTCAAACTACGAGAAAATATCAACAAAAAGGTCCGCTTCAATTTTTCCCCATTTTCCAAGTATAGCTCCCTTTAGAGGTAAATGTAATCGGGCGTCCCGTGGTAACTGCTCCGATTCAGGCACGGACAGCCGCAAATGAAGTTTTCGGCAATTCTATAAACCCATAGGGTCAAACTACGAGAAAATATCCACAAAACGGCCCGCTTCAATTTCTCCCCATTTTCCTTGTATAGCTCCCTTTAGAGGTAAACGTAATCGGGCGCCTCCTGGTATCTGCTCCGATTCAGGCACGGACAGCCGCAAATGAAGTTTTCTGCAATTCTATAAACCCATAGGGGACCAACTACGAGAAAATATCCACAAAACGGCCCGCTTCAATTTTTCCCCATTTTCCATGTATAGCCCTTTAGAGGTAAACGTAATCGGGCGTCCCCTGGTATCTGCTCCGATTCAGGCACGGACAGCCCCAAATGAACTTTTCTGCAATTCAATAAACCCATAGGGTCAAACTACGAGAAAATATCCATAAAACGGCCAGCTTCAATTTCTCCCCATTTTCCTTGTATAGCTCCCTTTAGAGGTAAACGTAATCGGGCATCTCCTAGTATCTGCTCCGATTCAGGCACGGACAACCGCAAATAAAGTTTTCTGCAATTCTATAAACCCATAGTGTCAAATTACGAGAAAATATCAACAAAATGGCCCGCTTCAATTTTTCCCCATTTTCCTTGTATAGCTCCCTTTAGAGGTAAACGTAATCGGGTGTCTCCTGGTATCTGCTTCGATTCAGGCACGGACAGCCGCAAATGAAGTTTTCTGCAATTCTATAAACCCATAGGGTCAAACAACGAGAAAATATCCACAAAACGGCCCGCTTCAATTTTCCCCATTGTCCTTTTATAGCTCCCTTTAGAGGTAAACGTAATCGGGTGTCCCCTGGTATCTGCTCTGATTCAGGCACGGACAGCCCCAAATGATCTTCTCTGCAATTCTATAAACCCATAGGGTCAAACTACGAGAAAATATCCACAAAACGGCACGCTTCAATTTTTCTCCATTTTCCTTGTATAGTTCCCTTTAGAGGTAAACGTAATCGGGCGCCTCTTGGCATCTGCTCCGATTCAGGCACGGACAGCCGCAAATGAAGTTTTCTGCAACTCTCTAAACCCATAGGGTCAAACTACGAGAAAATATACACAAAACGGCCCGCTTCAATTTTCCCCCATTTTCCTTGTATAGCTCCCTTTAGAGGTAAACGTAATCGGGCATCCCTTGGTATCTGCTCCGATTCAGGCACGGACAGCCCCAAATGAACTTTTCTGCAATTCTATAAACCCATAGGGTCAAACTACGAGAAAATAACCACAAAATGGCCCGCTTCAATTTTTCCCCATTTTCCTTGTATAGCTCCCTTTAGAGGTAAACGTAATCACGCGCCTCCTGGTATCTGCTCCGATTCAGGCACGGACTGCCGCAAATGAAGTTTTCTGCAACTCTATAAACCCATAGGGTCAAACTTCGAGAAAATATCCACAAAAAGGCCCGCTTCAATTTCTCCCCATTTTCCTTGTATAGCTCACTTTAGAGGTAAACGTAATCGGGCGTCTCCTGGTATCTGCTCCGATTCAGGCACGGACAGCCGCAAATGAACTTTTCTGCAATTCTATAAACCCATAGGGTCAAACTACGAGATAATATCCACAAAACAGCCCGCTTAAATTTTTCCCCATTTTCCTTGTATAGCTCCCTTTAGAGGTAAACGTAATCGGGCATCTCCTAGTATCTGCTCTAATTCAGGCACGGACAGCCGCAAATGAAGTTTTCGGCAATTCTATAAACCCATAGGGTCAAACTACGAGAAAATATCCATAAAACGACCCGCTTCAATTTTTCCCCATTTTCCTTGTATAGCTCCCTTTAGAGGTAAACGTAATCGGCGTCCCCTGGTATCTGCTCCGATTCAGGCACGAACAGCCCCAAATGAACTTTTCTGCAATTCTACAAACCCATAGGGTCAAACTACGAGAAAATATCCACAAAACGGCCCGCTTCAATTTCTCCCCATTTTCCTTGTATAGTTCCCTTTAGAGGTAAACGTAATCGGGCACCTCCTGGTATCTGCTCCGATTCAGGCACGGACAGCCGCACATGAAGTTTTCTGCAACTCTATAAACCCATAGGGTCAAACTTCGAGAAAATATCCACAAAACGGCCCGCTTCAATTTCTCCCCATTTTCCTTGTATAGCTCACTTTAGAGGTAAACGTAATCGGGCGCCTTCTGGTATCTGCTCCGATTCAGGCACGGACAGCCGCAAATGAAGTTTTCTGCAACTCTATAAACCCATAGGGTCAAACTACGAGAAAATATCCACAAAACGGCCCGCTTCAATTTTTCCCCATTTTCCTTGTATAGCTCCCTTTAGAGGTAAACGTAATCGGCGTCCCCTGGTATCTGCTCCGATTCAGGCACGAACAGCCCCAAATGAACTTTTCTGCAATTCTACAAACCCATAGGGTCAAACTACGAGAAAATATCCACAAAACGGCCCGCTTCAATTTCTCCCCATTTTCCTTGTATAGTTCCCTTTAGAGGTAAACGTAATCGGGCACCTCCTGGTATCTGCTCCGATTCAGGCACGGACAGCCGCACATGAAGTTTTCTGCAACTCTATAAACTCATAGGGTCAAACTTCGAGAAAATATCCACAAAACGGCCCGCTTCAATTTCTCCCCATTTTCCTTGTATAGCTCACTTTAGAGGTAAACGTAATCGGGCGCCTTCTGGTATCTGCTCCGATTCAGGCACGGACAGCCGCAAATGAAGTTTTCTGCAACTCTATAAACCCATAGGGTCAAACTACGAGAAAATATCCACAAAACGGCCCGCTTCAATTTTCCCCATTGTCCTTTTATAGCTCCCTTTAGAGGTAAACGTAATCGGGTGTCCCCTGGTATCTGCTCTGATTCAGGCACGGACAACCGCAAATAAAGTTTTCTGCAATTCTATAAACCCATAGTGTCAAATTACGAGAAAATATCAACAAAATGGCCCGCTTCAATTTTTCCCCATTTTCCTTGTATAGCTCCCTTTAGAGGTAAACGTAATCGGGTGTCTCCTGGTATCTGCTTCGATTCAGGCACGGACAGCCGCAAATGAAGTTTTCTGCAATTCTATAAACCCATAGGGTCAAACAACGAGAAAATATCCACAAAACGGCCCGCTTCAATTTTCCCCATTGTCCTTTTATAGCTCCCTTTAGAGGTAAACGTAATCGGGTGTCCCCTGGTATCTGCTCTGATTCAGGCACGGACAGCCCCAAATGATCTTCTCTGCAATTCTATAAACCCATAGGGTCAAACTACGAGAAAATATCCACAAAACGGCACGCTTCAATTTTTCTCCATTTTCCTTGTATAGTTCCCTTTAGAGGTAAACGTAATCGGGCGCCTCTTGGCATCTGCTCCGATTCAGGCACGGACAGCCGCAAATGAAGTTTTCTGCAACTCTCTAAACCCATAGGGTCAAACTACGAGAAAATATACACAAAACGGCCCGCTTCAATTTTCCCCCATTTTCCTTGTATAGCTCCCTTTAGAGGTAAACGTAATCGGGCATCCCTTGGTATCTGCTCCGATTCAGGCACGGACAGCCCCAAATGAACTTTTCTGCAATTCTATAAACCCATAGGGTCAAACTACGAGAAAATAACCACAAAATGGCCCGCTTCAATTTTTCCCCATTTTCCTTGTATAGCTCCCTTTAGAGGTAAACGTAATCAGGCGCCTCCTGGTATCTGCTCCGATTCAGGCACGGACTGCCGCAAATGAAGTTTTCTGCAACTCTATAAACCCATAGGGTCAAACTTCGAGAAAATATCCACAAAAAGGCCCGCTTCAATTTCTCCCCATTTTCCTTGTATAGCTCACTTTAGAGGTAAACGTAATCGGGCGTCTCCTGGTATCTGCTCCGATTCAGGCACGGACAGCCGCAAATGAACTTTTCTGCAATTCTATAAACCCATAGGGTCAAACTACGAGATAATATCCACAAAACAGCCCGCTTAAATTTTTCCCCATTTTCCTTGTATAGCTCCCTTTAGAGGTAAACGTAATCGGGCATCTCCTAGTATCTGCTCTAATTCAGGCACGGACAGCCGCAAATGAAGTTTTCGGCAATTCTATAAACCCATAGGGTCAAACTACGAGAAAATATCCATAAAACGACCCGCTTCAATTTTTCCCCATTTTCCTTGTATAGCTCCCTTTAGAGGTAAACGTAATCGGCGTCCCCTGGTATCTGCTCCGATTCAGGCACGAACAGCCCCAAATGAACTTTTCTGCAATTCTACAAACCCATAGGGTCAAACTACGAGAAAATATCCACAAAACGGCCCGCTTCAATTTCTCCCCATTTTCCTTGTATAGTTCCCTTTAGAGGTAAACGTAATCGGGCACCTCCTGGTATCTGCTCCGATTCAGGCACGGACAGCCGCACATGAAGTTTTCTGCAACTCTATAAACCCATAGGGTCAAACTTCGAGAAAATATCCACAAAACGGCCCGCTTCAATTTCTCCCCATTTTCCTTGTATAGCTCACTTTAGAGGTAAACGTAATCGGGCGCCTTCTGGTATCTGCTCCGATTCAGGCACGGACAGTCGCAAATGAAGTTTTCTGCAACTCTATAAACCCATAGGGTCAAACTACGAGAAAATATCCACAAAACGGCCCGCTTCAATTTTTCCCCATTTTCCTTGTATAGCTCCCTTTAGAGGTAAACGTAATCGGCGTCCCCTGGTATCTGCTCCGATTCAGGCACGAACAGCCCCAAATGAACTTTTCTGCAATTCTACAAACCCATAGGGTCAAACTACGAGAAAATATCCACAAAACGGCCCGCTTCAATTTCTCCCCATTTTCCTTGTATAGTTCCCTTTAGAGGTAAACGTAATCGGGCACCTCCTGGTATCTGCTCCGATTCAGGCACGGACAGCCGCACATGAAGTTTTCTGCAACTCTATAAACTCATAGGGTCAAACTTCGAGAAAATATCCACAAAACGGCCCGCTTCAATTTCTCCCCATTTTCCTTGTATAGCTCACTTTAGAGGTAAACGTAATCGGGCGCCTTCTGGTATCTGCTCCGATTCAGGCACGGACAGCCGCAAATGAAGTTTTCTGTAACTCTATAAACCCATAGGGTCAAACTACGAGAAAATATCGACAAAACGGCCCGCTTCAATTTTTCCCCATTTTCCTTGTATAGCTCCCTTTAGAGGTAAAAGTTATCGGGTGTCTCCTAGTATCTGCTCTGATTCAGGCACGGACAGCCGCAAATGAAGTTTTCTGCAATTCTATAAACCCATAGGGTCAAACTACGAGAAAATATCAACAAAAAGGCCCGCTTCAATTTTGCCCCATTTTCCAAGTATAGCTCCCTTTAGAGGCAAACGTAATCGGGCGTCTCCTGGTATTTGCTCCGATTCAGGCACGGACAGCCGCAAATGAAGTTTTCTGCAATTCTATAAACCCATAGGGTAAAACTACGAGAAAATATCCACAAAACGGCCCACTTCAATTTTTCCCCATTTTCCTTGTATAGCTCCCTTTAGAGGTAAATGTAATCGGGCGTCCACTAGTATCTGCTCTGATTCAGGCATGGACAGCCCCAAATGAACTTTTCTGGAATTCTATAAACCCATAGGGTCAAACTACGAGAAAATATCCACAAAACGGCCCGCTTCAATTTCTCCCCATTTTCCTTGTATAGCTCCCTTTAGAGGTAAACGTAATCGGGCGCCTCCTGGTATCTGCTCCGATTCAGGCACGGACAGCCGCAAATGAACTTTTCTGCAATTCAATAAACCCATAGGGTCAAACTACGAGAAAATATCCACAAAACGGCCAGCTTCAATTTCTCCCCATTTTCCTTGTATAGCTCCCTTTAGAGGTAAACGTAATCGGGCATCTCCTAGTATCTGCTCCGATTCAGGCACGGACAACCGCAAATAAAGTTTTCTGCAATTCTATAAACCCATAGTGTCAAATTACGAGAAAATATCAACAAAATGGCCCGCTTCAATTTTTCCCCATTTTCCTTGTATAGCTCCCTTTAGAGGTAAACGTAATCGGGTGTCTCCTGGTATCTGCTTCGATTCAGGCACGGACAGCCGCAAATGAAGTTTTCTGCAATTCTATAAACCCATAGGGTCAAACAACGAGAAAATATCCACAAAACGGCCCGCTTCAATTTTCCCCATTGTCCTTTTATAGCTCCCTTTAGAGGTAAACGTAATCGGGTGTCCCCTGGTATCTGCTCTGATTCAGGCACAGACAGCCCCAAATGATCTTCTCTGCAATTCTATAAACCCATAGGGTCAAACTACGAGAAAATATCCACAAAACGGCACGCTTCAATTTTTCTCCATTTTCCTTGTATAGTTCCCTTTAGAGGTAAACGTAATCGGGCGCCTCTTGGCATCTGCTCCGATTCAGGCACGGACAGCCGCATATGAAGTTTTCTGCAACTCTATAAACCCATAGGGTCAAACTACGAGAAAATATACACAAAACGGCCCGCTTCAATTTTCCCCCATTTTCCTTGTATAGCTCCCTTTAGAGGTAAACGTAATCGGGCATCCCTTGGTATCTGCTCCGATTCAGGCACGAACAGCCCCAAATGAACTTTTCTGCAATTCTACAAACCCATAGGGTCAAACTACGAGAAAATATCCACAAAACGGCCCGCTTCAATTTCTCCCCATTTTCCTTGTATAGTTCCCTTTAGAGGTAAACGTAATCGGGCACCTCCTGGTATCTGCTCCGATTCAGGCACGGACAGCCGCACATGAAGTTTTCTGCAACTCTATAAACCCATAGGGTCAAACTTCGAGAAAATATCCACAAAACGGCCCGCTTCAATTTCTCCCCATTTTCCTTGTATAGCTCACTTTAGAGGTAAACGTAATCGGGCGCCTTCTGGTATCTGCTCCGATTCAGGCACGGACAGCCGCAAATGAAGTTTTCTGCAACTCTATAAACCCATAGGGTCAAACTACGAGAAAATATCCACAAAACGGCCCGCTTCAATTTTTCCCCATTTTCCTTGTATAGCTCCCTTTAGAGGTAAACGTAATCGGCGTCCCCTGGTATCTGCTCCGATTCAGGCACGAACAGCCCCAAATGAACTTTTCTGCAATTCTACAAACCCATAGGGTCAAACTACGAGAAAATATCCACAAAACGGCCCGCTTCAATTTCTCCCCATTTTCCTTGTATAGTTCCCTTTAGAGGTAAACGTAATCGGGCACCTCCTGGTATCTGCTCCGATTCAGGCACGGACAGCCGCACATGAAGTTTTCTGCAACTCTATAAACTCATAGGGTCAAACTTCGAGAAAATATCCACAAAACGGCCCGCTTCAATTTCTCCCCATTTTCCTTGTATAGCTCACTTTAGAGGTAAACGTAATCGGGCGCCTTCTGGTATCTGCTCCGATTCAGGCACGGACAGCCGCAAATGAAGTTTTCTGCAACTCTATAAACCCATAGGGTCAAACTACGAGAAAATATCCACAAAACGGCCCGCTTCAATTTTTCCCCATTTTCCTTGTATAGCTCCCTTTAGAGGTAAAAGTTATCGGGTGTCTCCTAGTATCTGCTCTGATTCAGGCACGGACAGCCGCAAATGAAGTTTTCTGCAATTCTATAAACCCATAGGGTCAAACTACGAGAAAATATCAACAAAAAGGCCCGCTTCAATTTTGCCCCATTTTCCAAGTATAGCTCCCTTTAGAGGCAAACGTAATCGGGCGTCTCCTGGTATTTGCTCCGATTCAGGCACGGACAGCCGCAAATGAAGTTTTCTGCAATTCTATAAACCCATAGGGTAAAACTACGAGAAAATATCCACAAAACGGCCCACTTCAATTTTTCCCCATTTTCCTTGTATAGCTCCCTTTAGAGGTAAATGTAATCGGGCGTCCACTAGTATCTGCTCTGATTCAGGCATGGACAGCCCCAAATGAACTTTTCTGGAATTCTATAAACCCATAGGGTCAAACTACGAGAAAATATCCACAAAACGGCCCGCTTCAATTTCTCCCCATTTTCCTTGTATAGCTCCCTTTAGAGGTAAACGTAATCGGGCGTCCCCTGGTATCTGCTCCGATTCAGGCACGGACAGCCCCAAATGAACTTTTCTGCAATTCAATAAACCCATAGGGTCAAACTACGAGAAAATATCCACAAAACGGCCAGCTTCAATTTCTCCCCATTTTCCTTGTATAGCTCCCTTTAGAGGTAAACGTAATCGGGCATCTCCTAGTATCTGCTCCGATTCAGGCACGGACAACCGCAAATAAAGTTTTCTGCAATTCTATAAACCCATAGTGTCAAATTACGAGAAAATATCAACAAAATGGCCCGCTTCAATTTTTCCCCATTTTCCTTGTATAGCTCCCTTTAGAGGTAAACGTAATCGGGTGTCTCCTGGTATCTGCTTCGATTCAGGCACGGACAGCCGCAAATGAAGTTTTCTGCAATTCTATAAACCCATAGGGTCAAACAACGAGAAAATATCCACAAAACGGCCCGCTTCAATTTTCCCCATTGTCCTTTTATAGCTCCCTTTAGAGGTAAACGTAATCGGGTGTCCCCTGGTATCTGCTCTGATTCAGGCACGGACAGCCCCAAATGATCTTCTCTGCAATTCTATAAACCCATAGGGTCAAACTACGAGAAAATATCCACAAAACGGCACGCTTCAATTTTTCTCCATTTTCCTTGTATAGTTCCCTTTAGAGGTAAACGTAATCGGGCGCCTCTTGGCATCTGCTCCGATTCAGGCACGGACAGCCGCATATGAAGTTTTCTGCAACTCTATAAACCCATAGGGTCAAACTACGAGAAAATATACACAAAACGGCCCGCTTCAATTTTCCCCCATTTTCCTTGTATAGCTCCCTTTAGAGGTAAACGTAATCGGGCATCCCTTGGTATCTGCTCCGATTCAGGCACGGACAGCCCCAAATGAACTTTTCTGCAATTCTATAAACCCATAGGGTCAAACTACGAGAAAATAACCACAAAATGGCCCGCTTCAATTTTTCCCCATTTTCCTTGTATAGCTCCCTTTAGAGGTAAACGTAATCAGGCGCCTCCTGGTATCTGCTCCGATTCAGGCACGGACTGCCGCAAATGAAGTTTTCTGCAACTCTATAAACCCATAGGGTCAAACTACGAGAAAATATCCACAAAACGGCCCGCTTCAATTTTTCCCCATTTTCCTTGTATAGCTCCCTTTAGAGGTAAACGTAATCGGGCATCACCTGGTATCTGCTCCGATTCAGGCACGGACAGCCGCAAATGAAGTTTTCTGCAATTCTATAAACCCATAGGGTCAAACTACGAGAAAATATCCACAAAACGGCCCGCTTCAATTTTTCCCCATTTTCCTTGTATAGCTCCCTTTAGAGGTAAACGTAATCGGCGTCCCCTGGTATCTGCCCCGATTCAGGCACGAACAGCCCCAAATGAACTTTTCTGCAATTCTACAAACCTATAGGGTCAAACTACGAGAAAATATCCACAAAACGGCCCGCTTCAATTTCTCCCCATTGTCCTTGTATAGCTCCCTTTAAAGGTAAATGTAATCGGGCGTTCCCTGGTATCTGCTCTGATTCAGGTACGGACAGCCGCAAATGAACTTTTCTGCAATTCTATAAACCCATAGGGTCAAACTACGAGAAAATATCCACAAAACGGCCCGCTTCAATTTTTCCCCATTTTCCTTGTATAGCTCCCTTTAGAGGTAAACGTAATCGGGTGTCCCCTGGTATCTGCTCTGATTCAGGCACGGACAGCCCCAAATGATCTTCTCTGCAATTCTATAAACCCATAGGGTCAAACTACGAGAAAATATCCACAAAACGGCACGCTTCAATTTTTCTCCATTTTCCTTGTCTAGTTCCCTTTAGAGGTAAACGTAAGCGGGCGCCTCTTGGCATCTGCTCCGATTCAGGCACGGACAGCCGCAAATGAAGTTTTCTGCAACTCTATAAACCTATAGGGTCAAACTACGAGAAAATATCCACAAAACGGCCCGCTTCAATTTTCCCCCATTTTCCTTGTATAGCTCCCTTTAGAGGTAAACGTAATCGGGCATCCCTTGGTATCTGCTCCGATTCAGGCACGGACAGCCCCAAATGAACTTTTCTGCAATTCTATAAACCCATAGGGTCAAACTACGAGAAAATAACCACAAAATGGCCCGCTTCAATTTTTCCCCATTTTCCTTGTATAGCTCCCTTTAGAGGTAAACGTAATCAGGCGCCTCCTGGTATCTGCTCCGATTCAGGCACGGACTGTCGCAAATGAAGTTTTCTGCAACTCTGTAAACCCATAGGGTCAAACTACGAGAAAATATCCACAAAACGGCCCGCTTCAATTTTTCCCCATTTTCCTTGTATAGCTCCCTTTAGAGGTAAACGTAATCGGGCATCACCTGGTATCTGCTCCGATTCAGGCACGGACAGCCGCAAATGAAGTTTTCTGCAATTCTATAAACCCATAGGGTCAAACTACGAGAAAATATCCACAAAATGACCCGCTTCAATTTTTCCCCATTTTCCTTGTATAGCTCCCTTTAGAGGTAAACGTAATCGGCGTCCCCTGGTATCTGGCCCGATTCAGGCACGAACAGCCCCAAATGAACTTTTCTGCAATTCTACAAACCCATAGGGTCAAACTACGAGAAAATATCCACAAAACGGCCCGCTTCAATTTCTCCCCATTTTCCTTGTATAGTTCCCTTTAGAGGCAAACGTAATCGGGCACCCCTTGGTATCTGCTCCGATTCAGGCACGGACAGCCGCAAATGAAGTTTTCTGCAACTCTATAGACCCATAGGGTCAAACTTCGAGAAAATATCCACAAAAAGGCCCGCTTCAATTTCTCCCCATTTTCCTTGTATAGCTCACTTTAGAGGTAAACGTAATCGGGCGCCTTCTGGAATCTGCTCCGATTCAGGCACGGACAGTCGCAAATGAAGTTTTCTGCAACTCTATAAACCATAGGGTCAAACTACGAGAAAATATCCACAAAACGGCCCGCTTCAATTTTTCCCCATTTTCCAAGTATAGCTCCCTTTAGAGGTAAACGTAATCGGGCGTCTCCTGGTATTTGCTCCGATTCAGGCACGGGCAGCCGCAAATGAAGTTTTCTGCAATTCTATAAACCCATAGGGTCAAACTACGAGAAAATATCCACAAAACGGCCCGCTTTAATTTTTCCCCATTTTCCTTGTATAGCTCCATTTAGAGGTAAACGTAATCGGGTGTCCACTGGTATCTGCTCTGATTCAGGCATGGACAGCCCCAAATGAACTTTTCTGCAATTCTATAAACCCATAGGGTCAAACTACGAGAAAATATCCACAAAACGGCCCGCTTCAAGTTTTCCCCATTTTCCTTGTATAGCTCCCTTTAGAGGTAAACGTAATCGGGCATCCCTTGGTATCTGCTCTGATTCAGGCACGGACAGCCCCAAATGAACTTTTCTGCAATTCTATAAACCCATAGGGTCAAACTACGAGAAAATAACCACAAAATGGCCCGCTTCAATTTTTCCCCATTTTCCTTGTATAGCTCCCTTTAGAGGTAAACGTAATTAGGCGCCTCCTGGTATCTGCTCCGATTGAGGCACGGACTGCCGCAAATGAAGTTTTCTGCAACTCTATAAACCCATAGGGTCAAACTACGAGAAAATATCCACAAAACGGCCCGCTTCAATTTTTCCCCATTTTCCTTGTATAGCTCCCTTTAGAGGTAAACGTAATCGGGCATCACCTGGTATCTGCTCCGATTCAGGCACGGACAGCCGCAAATGAAGTTTTCTGAAATTCTATAAACCCATAGGGTCAAACTAAGAGAAAATATCCACAAAACGGCCCGCTTCAATTTTTCCCCATTTTCCTTGTATAGCTCCCTTTAGAGGTAAACGTAATCGGCGTCCCCTGGTATCTGCCCCGATTCAGGCACGAACAGCCCCAAATGAACTTTTCTGCAATTCTACAAACCCATAGGGCCAAACTACGAGAAAATATCCACAAAACGGCCCGCTTCAATTTCTCCCCATTTTCCTTGTATAGTTCCCTTTAGAGGCAAACGTAATCGGGCACCTCTTGGTATCTGCTCCGATTCAGGCACGGACAGCCGCAAATGAAGTTTTCTGCAACTCTATAAACCCATAGGGTCAAACTTCGAGAAAATATCCACAAAAAGGCCCGCTTCAATTTCTCCCCATTTTCCTTGTATAGCTCACTTTAGAGGTAAACGTAATCGGGCGCCTTCTGGAATCTGCTCCGATTCAGGCACGGACAGTCGCAAATGAAGTTTTCTGCAACTCTATAAACCCATAGGGACTACGAGAAAATATCCACAAAACGGCCCGCTTCAATTTTTCCCCATTTTCCTTGTATAGCTCCCTTTAGAGGTAAACGTAATCGGGCGTCTCCTAGTATCTGCTCTGATTCAGGCACGGACAGCCGCAAATGAAGTTTTCTGCAATTCTATAAACCCATAGGGTCAAACTACGAGAAAATATCAACAAAAAGGCCCGCTTCAATTTTTCCCCATTTTCGAAGTATAGCTCCCTTTAGAGGTAAACGTAATCGGGCGTCTCCTGGTATTTGCTCCGATTCAGGCACGGACAGCCGCAAATGAAGTTTTCTGCAATTCTATAAACCCATAGGGTCAAACTACGAGAAAATATCCACAAAACGGCCCGCTTTAATTTTTCCCCATTTTCCATGTATAGCTCCCTTTAGAGGTAAACGTAATCGGGCGTCCACTGGTATCTGCTCTGATTCAGGCATGGACAGCCCCAAATGAACTTTTCTGCAATTCTATAAACCCATAGGGTCAAACTACGAGAAAATATCCACAAAACGGCCCGCTTTAATTTTTCCCCATTTTCCTTGTATAGCTCCATTTAGAGGTAAACGTAATCGGGTGTCCACTGGTATCTGCTCTGATTCATGCATGGACAGCCCCAAATGAACTTTTCTGCAATTCTATAAACCCATAGGGTCAAACTACGAGAAAATATCCACAAAACGGCCCGCTTCAATTTTTCCCCATTGTCCTTGTATAGCTCCCTTTAAAGGTAAATGTAATCGGGCGTTCCCTGGTATCTGCTCTGATTCAGGTACGGACAGCCGCAAATGAACTTTTCTGCAATTCTATAAACCCATAGGGTCAAACTACGAGAAAATATCCACAAAACGGCCCGCTTCAATTTTTCCCCATTTTCCTTGTATAGCTCCCTTAAGAGGTAAACGTAATCGGGCATCCCTTGGTATCTGCTCTAATTCAGGCATGGACAGCCGCAAATGAAGTTTTCGGCAATTCTATAAACCCATAGGGTCAAACTACGAGAAAATATCCACAAAACGGCCCGCTTCAATTTCTCCCCATTTTCCTTGTATAGCTCCCTTTAGAGGTAAACGTAATCGGGCGCCTCCTGGTATCTGCTCCGATTCAGGCACGGACAGCCGCAAATGAAGTTTTCTGCAATTCTATAAACCCATAGGGGACCAAGTACGAGAAAATATCCACAAAACGGCCCGCTTCAATTTTTCCCCATTTTCCATGTATAGCTCCCTTTAGAGGTAAACGTAATCGGGCGTCCCCTGGTATCTGCTCCGATTCAGGCACGGACAGCCCCAAATGAACTTTTCTGCAATTCTATAAACCCATAGGGTCAAACTACGAGAAAATCTCCACAAAACGGCCAGCTTCAATTTCTCCCCCATTTTCCTTGTATAGCTCCCTTTAGAGGTAAACGTAATCGGGCATCTCCTAGTATCTGCTCCGATTCAGGCACGGACAACCGCAAATAAAGTTTTCTGCAATTCTATAAACCCATAGGGTCAAATTACGAGAAAATATCAACAAAATGGCCCGCTTCAATTTTTCCCCATTTTCCTTGTATAGCTCCCTTTAGAGGTAAACGTAATCGGGTGTCTCCTGGTATCTGCTTCGATTCAGGCACGGACAGCCGCAAATGAAGTTTTCTGCAATTCTATAAACCCATAGGGTCAAACAACGAAAAAATATCCACAAAACGGCCCGCTTCAATTTTTCCCCATTGTCCTTGTATAGCTCCCTTTAAAGGTAAATGTAATCGGGCGTTCCCTGGTATCTGCTCTGATTCAGGTACGGACAGCCGCAAATGAACTTTTCTGCAATTCTATAAACCCATAGGGTCAAACTACGAGAAAATATCCAAAAAACGGCACGCTTCAATTTTTCTCCATTTTCCTTGTATAGTTCCCTTTAGAGGTAAACGTAATCGGGCGCCTCTTGGCATCTGCTCCGATTCAGGCACGGACAGCCGCAAATGAAGTTTTCTGCAACTCTATAAACCCATAGGGTTAAACTACGAGAAAATATACACAAAACGGCCCGCTTCAATTTTTCCCCATTTTCCTTGTATAGCTCCCTTTAGAGGTAAACGTAATCGGGCATCCCTTGGTATCTGCTCCGATTCAGGCACGGACAGCCCCAAATGAACTTTTCTGCAATTCTATAAACCCATAGGGTCAAACTACGAGAAAATAACCACAAAATGGCCCGCTTCAATTTTTCCCCATTTTCCTTGTATAGCTCCCTTTAGAGGTAAACGTAATCAGGCGCCTCCTGGTATCTGCTCCGATTCAGGCACGGACTGCCGCAAATGAAGTTTTCTGCAACTCTATAAACCCATAGGGTCAAACTACGAGAAAATATCCACAAAATGGCCCGCTTCAATTTTTCCCCATTTTCCTTGTATAGCTCCCTTTAGAGGTAAACGTAATCGGGCATCACCTGGTATCTGCTCTGATTCAGGCACGGACAGCCGCAAATGAAGTTTTCTGCAATTCTATAAACCCATAGGGTCAAACTACGAGAAAATATCCACAAAACGGCCCGCTTCAATTTTTCCCCATTTTCCTTGTATAGCTCCCTTTAGAGGTAAACGTAATCGGCGTCCCCTGGTATCTGCCCCGATTCAGGCACGAACAGCCCCAAATGAACTTTTCTGCAATTCTACAAACCCATAGGGTCAAACTACGAGAAAATATCCACAAAACGGCCCGTTTCAATTTCTCCCCATTATCCTTGTATAGCTCCCTTTAAAGGTAAATGTAATCGGGCGTTCCCTGGTATCTGCTCCGATTCAGGTACGGACAGCCGCGAATGAACTTTTCTGCAATTCTATAAACCCATAGGGTCAAACTACGAGAAAATATCCACAAAACGGCCCGCTTCAATTTTTCCCCATTTTCCTTGTATAGCTCCCTTTAGAGGTAAACGTAATCGGGTGTCCCCTGGTATCTGCTCTGATTCAGGCACGGACAGCCCCAAATGATCTTCTCTACAATTCTATAAACCCATAGGGTCAAACTACGAGAAAATATCCACAAAACGGCACGCTTCAATTTTTCTCCATTTTCCTTGTATAGTTCCCTTTAGAGGTAAACATAAGCGGGCGCCTCTTGGCATCTGCTCCGATTCAGGCACGGACAGCCGCAAATGAAGTTTTCTGCAACTCTATAAACCCATAGGGTCAAACTACGAGAAAATATCCACAAAACGGCCCGCTTCAATTTTCCCCCATTTTCCTTGTATAGCTCCCTTTAGAGGTAAACGTAATCGGGCATCCCTTAGTATCTGCTCCGATTCAGGCACGGACAGCCCCAAATGAACTTTTCTGCAATTCTATAAACCCATAGGGTCAAACTACGAGAATATAACCACAAAATGGCCCGCTTCAAAATTTCCCCATTTTCCTTGTATAGCTCCCTTTTGAGGTAAACGTAATCAGGCGCCTCCTGGTATCTGCTCCGATTCAGGCACGGACTGCCGCAAATGAAGTTTTCTGCAACTCTATAAACCCATAGGGTCAAACTACGAGAAAATATCCACAAAACGGCCCGCTTCAATTTTTCCCCATTTTCCTTGTATAGCTCCCTTTAGAGGTAAACGTAATCGGGCATCACCTGGTATCTGCTCCGATTCAGGCACGGACAGCCGCAAATGAAGTTTTCTGCAATTCTATAAACCCATAGGGTCAAACTACGAGAAAATATCCACAAAACGGCCCGCTTCAATTTTTCCCCATTTTACTTGTATAGCTCCCTTTAGAGGTAAACGTAATCGGCGTCCCCTGGTATCTGCCCCGATTCAGGCACGAACAGCCCCAAATGAACTTTTCTGCAATTCTACAAACCCATAGGGTCAAACTACGAGAAAATATCCACAAAACGGCCCGCTTCAATTTCTCCCCATTTTCCTTGTATAGTTCCCTTTAGAGGCAAACGTAATCGGGCACCTCCTGGTATCTGCTCCGATTCAGGCACGGACAGCCGCAAATGAAGTTTTCTGCAACTCTATAGACCCATAGGGTCAAACTTCGAGAAAATATCCACAAAAAGGCCCGCTTCAATTTCTCCCCATGTTCCTTCTATAGCTCACTTTAGAGGTAAACGTAATCGGGCGCCTTCTGGAATCTGCTCCGATTCAGGCACGGACAGTCGCAAATGAAGTTTTCTGCAACTCTATAAACCCATAGGGTCAAACTACGAGAAAATATCCACAAAACGGCCCGCTTCAATTTTTCCCCATTTTCCAAGTATAGCTCCCTTTAGAGGTAAACGTAATCGGGCGTCTCCTGGTATTTGCTCCGATTCAGGCACGGACAGCCGCAAATGAAGTTTTCTGTAATTCTATAAACCCATAGGGTCAAACTACGAGAAAATATCCACAAAACGGCCCGCTTCAATTTTTCCCCATTTTCCTTGTATAGCTCCCTTTAGAGGTAAACGTAATCGGGCGTCCACTGGTATCTGCTCTGATTCAGGCATGGACAGCCCCAAATGAACTTTTCTGCAATTCTATAAACCCATAGGGTCAAACTACGAGAAAATATCCACAAAACACCTCGCTTCAATTTCTCCCCATTTTCCTTGTATAGTTCCCTTTAGAGGTAAACGTAATCGGGCGCCTCCTGGCATCTGCTCCGATTCAGGCACGGACAGCCGCAAATCAAGTTTTCTGCAACTCTATAAACCCATAGGGTCAAACTACGAGAAAATATCCACAAAACGGCCCGCTTCAATTTCTCCCCATTTTCCTTGTATAGCTCCCTTTAGAGGTAAACGTAATCGGGCATCACCTGGTATCTGCTCTAATTCAGGCACGGACAGCCGCAAATGAAGTTTTCGGCAATTCTATAAACCCATAGGGTCAAACTACGAGAAAATATCCACAAAATGGCCCGCTTCAATTTTTCCCCATTTTCCTTGTATAGCTCCCTTTAGAGGTAAACGTAATCGGCGTCCCCTGGTATCTGCTCCGATTCAGGCACGAACAGCCCTAAATGAACTTTTCTGCAATTCTACAAACCCATAGGGTCAAACTACGAGAAAATATCCACAAAACGGCCCGCTTCAATTTCTCCCCATTTTCCTTGTATTGTTCCCTTTAGAGGTAAACGTAATCGGGCACCTCCTTGTATCTGCTCCGATTCAAGCACGGACGACCGCAAATGAAGTTTTCTGCAACTCTATAAACCCATAGGGTCAAACTTCGAGAAAATATCCACAAAACGGCCCGCTTCAATTTCTCCCCATTTTCCTTGTATAGCTCACTTTAGAGGTAAACGTAATCGGGCGCCTTCTGGTATCTGCTCCGATTCAGGCACGGACCGCCGCAAATGAAGTTTTCTGCAACTCTATAAACCCATAGGGTCAAACTACGAGAAAATATCCACAAAACGGCCCGCTTCAATTTTTCCCCATTTTCCTTGTATAGCTCCCTTTAGAGGTAAAAGTAATCGGGCGTCTCCTAGTATCTGCTCTGATTTAGGCATGGACAGCCGCAAATGAAGTTTTCTGCAATTCTATAAACCCATAGGGTCAAACTACGAGAAAATATCAACAAAAAGGCCCGCTTCAATTTTGCCCCATTTTCCAAGTATAGCTCCTTTTAGAGGTAAACATAATCGGGCGTCTCCTGGTATTTGCTCCGATTCAGGCACGGACAGCCGCAAATGAAGTTTTCTGCAATTCTATAAACCCATAGGGTCAAACTACGAGAAAATATCCACAAAACGGCCCGCTTCAATTTTTCCCCATTTTCCTTGTATAGCTCCCTTTAAAGGTAAACGTAATCGGGCGTCCACTGGTATCTGCTCTGATTCAGGCACGGACAGCCCCAAATGATCTTCTCTGCAATTCTATAAACCCATAGGGTCAAACTACGAGAAAATATCCACAAAACGGCACGCTTCAATTTTTCTCCATTTTCCTTGTATAGTTCCCTTTAGAGGTAAACATAAGCGGGCGCCTCTTGGCATCTGCTCCGATTCGGGCACGGACAGCCGCAAATGAAGTTTTCTGCAACTCTATAAACCCATAGGGTCAAACTACGAGAAAATATCCACAAAATGGCCCGCTTCAATTTTCCCCCATTTTCCTTGTATAGCTCCCTTTAGAGGTAAACATAATCGGGCATCCCTTAGTATCTGCTCCGATTCAGGCACGGACAGCCCCAAATGAACTTTTCTGCAATTCTATAAACCCATAGGGTCAAACTACCGCAAATGAAGTTTGCGGTAAACGTAATCACAAAATGTCCCGCTTCAAATTTTCCCCATTTTCCTTGTATAGCTCCCTTTTGAGGTAAACGTAATCAGGCGCCTCCTGGTATCTGCTCCGATTCAGGCACGGACTGCCGCAAATGAAGTTTTCTGCAACTCTATAAACCCATAGTGTCAAACTACGAGAAAATATCCGCAAAACGGCCCGCTTCAATTTTTCCCCATTTTCCTTGTATACCTTTAGAGGTAAACGTAATCGGGCATCACCTGGTATCTGCTCCGATTCAGGCACGGACAGCCGCAAATGAAGTTTTCTGCAATTCTATAAACCCATAGGGTCAAACTACGAGAAAATATCCACAAAACGGCCCGCTTCAATTTTTCCCCATTTTCCTTGTATAGCTCCCTTTAGAGGTAAACGTAATCGGCGTCCCCTGGTATCTGCCCCGATTCAGGCACGAACAGCCCCAAATGAACTTTTCTGCAATTCTACAAACCCATAGGGTCAAACTACGAGAAAATATCCACAAAACGGCCCGCTTCAATTTCTCCCCATTTTCCTTGTATAGTTCCCTTTAGAGGCAAACGTAATCGGGCACCTCCTGGTATCTGCTCCGATTCAGGCACGGACAGCCGCAAATGAAGTTTTCTGCAACTCTATAGACCCATAGGGTCAAACTTCGAGAAAATATCCACAAAAAGGCCCGCTTCAATTTCTCCCCATGTTCCTTGTATAGCTCACTTTAGAGGTAAACGTAATCGGGCGCCTTCTGGAATCTGCTCCGATTCAGGCACGGACAGTCGCAAATGAAGTTTTCTACAACTCTATAAACCCATAGGGTCAAACTACGAGAAAATATCCACAAAACGGCCCGCTTCAATTTTTCCCCATTTTCCAAGTATAGCTCCCTTTAGAGGTAAACGTAATCGGGCGTCTCCTGGTATTTGCTCCGATTCAGGCACGGACAGCCGCAAATGAAGTTTTCTGTAATTCTATAAACCCATAGGGTCAAACTACGAGAAAATATCCACAAAACGGCCCGCTTCAATTTTTCCCCATTTTCCTTGTATAGCTCCCTTTAGAGGTAAACGTAATCGGGCGTCCACTGGTATCTGCTCTGATTCAGGCATGGACAGCCCCAAATGAACTTTTCTGCAATTCTATAAACCCATAGGGTCAAACTACGAGAAAATATCCACAAAACAGCTCGCTTCAATTTCTCCCCATTTTCCTTGTATAGTTCCCTTTAGAGGTAAACGTAATCGGGCGCCTCCTGGCATCTACTCCGATTCAGGCACGGACAGCCGCAAATGAAGTTTTCTGCAACTCTATAAACCCATAGGGTCAAACTACGAGAAAATATCCACAAAATGGCCCGCTTCAATTTCTCCCCATTTTCCTTGTATAGCTCCCTTTAGAGGTAAACGTAATCGGGCATCACCTGGTATCTGCTCTAATTCAGGCACGGACAGCCGCAAATGAAGTTTTCGGCAATTCTATAAACCCATAGGGTCAAACTACGAGAAAATATCCACAAAACGGCCCGCTTCAATTTTTCCCCATTTTCCTTGTATAGCTCCCTTTAGAGGTAAACGTAATCGGCGTCCCCTGGTATCTGCTCCGATTCAGGCACGAACAGCCCTAAATGAACTTTTCTGCAATTCTACAAACCCATAGGGTCAAACTACGAGAAAATATCCACAAAACGGCCCGCTTCAATTTCTCCCCATTTTCCTTGTATAGTTCCCTTTAGAGGTAAACGTAATCGGGCACCTCCTGGTATCTGCTCCGATTCAGGCACGGACGGCCGCAAATGAAGTTTTCTGCAACTCTATAAACCCATAGGGTCAAACTTCGAGAAAATATCCACAAAACGGCCCGCTTCAATTTCTCCCCATTTTCCTTGTATAGCTCACTTTAGAGGTAAACGTAATCGGGCGCCTTCTGGTATCTGCTCCGATTCAGGCACGGACCGCCGCAAATGAAGTTTTCTGCAACTCTATAAACCCATAGGGTCAAACTACGAGAAAATATCCACAAAACGGCCCGCTTCAATTTTTCCCCATTTTCCTTGTATAGCTCCCTTTAGAGGTAAAAGTAATCGGGCGTCTCCTAGTATCTGCTCTGATTCAGGCATGGACAGCCGCAAATGAAGTTTTCTGCAATTCTATAAACCCATAGGGTCAAACTACGAGAAAATATCAACAAAAAGGCCCGCTTCAATTTTGCCCCATTTTCCAAGTATAGCTCCTTTTAGAGGTAAACGTAATCGGGCGTCTCCTGGTATTTGCTCCGATTCAGGCACGGACAGCCGCAAATGAAGTTTTCTGCAATTCTATAAACCCATAGGGTCAAACTACGAGAAAATATCCACAAAACGGCCCGCTTCAATTTTTCCCCATTTTCCTTGTATAGCTCCCTTTAAAGGTAAACGTAATCGGGCGTCCACTGGTATCTGCTCTGATTCAGGCATGGACAACCCCAAATGAACTTTTCTGCAATTCTATAAACCCATAGGGTCAAACTACGAGAAAATATCCACAAAACGGCTCGCTTCAATTTCTCCCCATTTTCCTTGTATAGTTCCCTTTAGAGGTAAACGTAATCGGGCGCCTCCTGGCATCTGCTCCGATTCAGGCACGGACAGCCGCAAATGAAGTTTTCTGCAACTCTATAAACCCATAGGGTCAAACTACGAGAAAATATCCACAAAACGGCCCGCTTCAATTTCTCCCCATTTTGCTTGTATAGCTCACTTTAGAGGTAAACGTAATCGGGCGCCTTCTGGTATCTGCTACGATTCAGGCAAGTACAGCCGCAAATAAAGTTTTCTGCAATTCTATAGACCCATAGGGTCAAACTACGAGAAAATATCAACAAAAAGGTCCCCTTCAATTTTTCCCCATTTTCCAAGTATAGCTCCCTTTAGAGGTAAACGTAATCGGGCGTCTCCTGGTATCTGCTCCGATTCAGGCACGGACAACCGCAAATGAACTTTTCTGCAATTCTATAAACCCATAGGGTCAAACTACGAGAAAATATCCACAAAACAGCCCGCTTAAATTTTTCCCCATTTTCCTTGTATAGCTCCCTTTAGAGGTAAACGTAATCGCGCGTCTCCTAGTATCTGCTCTGATTCAGGCACGGACAGCCGCAAATGAAGTTTTCTGCAATTCTATAAACCCATAGGGTCAAACTACGAGAAAATATCAACAAAAAGGCCCGCTTCAATTTTGCCCCATTTTCCAGGTATAGCTCCTTTTAGAGGTAAACGTAATCGGGCGTCTCCTGGTATTTGCTCCGATTCAGGCACGGACAGCCGCAAATGAAGTTTTCTGCAATTCTATAAACCCATATGGTCAAACTACGAGAAAATATCCACAAAATGGCCCGCTTCAATTTTTCCCCATTTTCCTTGTATAGCTCCCTTTAAAGGTAAACGTAATCGGGCGTCCACTGGTATCTGCTCTGATTCAGGCATGGACAGCCCCAAATGAACTTTTCTGTAATTCTATAAACCCATAGGGTCAAACTACGAGAAAATATCCACAAAACGGCTCGCTTCAATTTCTCCCCATTTTCCTTGTATAGTTCCCTTTAGAGGTAAACGTAATCGGGCGCCTCCTGGCATCTGCTCCGATTCAGGCACGGACAGCCGCAAATGAAGTTTTCTGCAACTCTATAAACCCATAGGGTCAAACTATGAGAAAATATCCACAAAACGGCCCGCTTCAATTTCTCCCCATTTTCCTTGTATAGCTCACTTTAGAAGTAAACGTAATCGGGCGCCTTCTGGTATCTGCTCCGATTCAGGCAAGGACAGCCGCAAATGAAGTTTTCTGCAATTCTATAAACCCATAGGGTCAAACTACGAGAAAATATCAACAAAAAGGTCCGCTTCAATTTTTCCCCATTTTCCAAGTATAGCTCCCTTTAGAGGTAAACGTAATCGGGCGTCTCCTGGTATCTGCTCCGATTCAGGCATGGACAGCCGCAAATGAACTTTTCTGCAATTCTATAAACCCATAGGGTCAAACTACGAGAAAATATCCACAAAACAGCCCGCTTAAATTTTTCCCCATTTTCCTTGTATAGCTCCCTTTAGAGGTAAACGTAATCGCGCGTCTCCTAGTATCTGCTCTAATTCAGGCACGGACAGCCGCAAATGAAGTTTTCGGCAATTCTATAAACCCATAGGGTCAAACTACGAGAAAATATCCACAAAACGGCCCGCTTCAATTTTTCCCCATTTTCCTTGTATAGCTCCCTTTAGAGGTAAACGTAATCGGCGTACCCTGGTATCTGCTCCGATTCAGGCACGAACAACCCCAAATGAACTTTTCTGCAATTCTACAAACCCATAGGGTCAAACTACGAGAAAATATCCAAAAAACGGCCCGCTTCAATTTCTCCCCCATTTTCCTTGTATAGTTCCCTTTAGAGGTAAACGTAATCGGGCACCTCCTGGTATCTGCTCCGATTCAGGCACGGACGGCCGCAAATGAAGTTTTCTGCAACTCTATAAACCCATAGGGTCTAACTTCGAGAAAATATCCACAAAACGGCCCGCTTCAATTTCTCCCCATTTTTCTTGTATAGCCCACTTTAGAGGTAAACGTAATCGCGCGTCTCCTAGTATCTGCTCTGATTCAGGCACGGACAGCCGCAAATGAAGTTTTCTGCAATTCTATAAACCCATAGGGTCAAACTACGAGAAAATATCAACAAAAAGGCCCGCTTCAATTTTGCCCCATTTTCCAAGTATAGCTCCTTTTAGAGGTAAACGTAATCGGGCGTCTCCTGGTATTTGCTCCGATTCAGGCACGGACAGCCGCAAATGAAGTTTTCTGCAATTCTATAAACCCATAGGGTCAAACTACGAGAAAATATCCACAAAACAGCCCGCTTAAATTTTTCCCCATTTTCCTTGTATAGCTCCCTTTAGAGGTAAACGTAATCGCGCGTCTCCTAGTATCTGCTCTGATTCAGGCACGGACAGCCGCAAATGAAGTTTTCTGCAATTCTATAAACCCATAGGGTCAAACTACGAGAAAATATCAACAAAAAGGTCCGCTTCAATTTTGCCCCATTTTCCAAGTATAGCTCCTTTTAGAGATAACGTAATCGGGCGTCTCGTGGTATTTGCTCCGATTCAGGCACGGACAGCCCCAAATGAACTTTTCTGCAATTCTATAAACCCATAGGGTCAAACTACGAGAAAATATCCACAAAACGGCTCGCTTCAATTTCTCCCCATTTTCCTTGTATAGTTCCCTTTAGAGGTAAACGTAATCGGGCGCCTCCTGGCATCTGCTCCGATTCAGGCACGGACAGCCGCAAATGAAGTTTTCTGCAACTCTATAAACCCATAGGGTCAAACTATGAGAAAATATCCACAAAACGGCCCGCTTCAATTTCTCCCCATTTTCCTTGTATAGCTCACTTTAGAGGTAAACGTAATCGGGCGCCTTCTGGTATCTGCTCCGATTCAGGCAAGGACAGCCGCAAATGAAGTTTTCTGCAATTCTATAAACCCATAGGGTCAAACTACGAGAAAATATCAACAAAAAGGTCCCCTTCAATTTTTCCCCATTTTCCAAGTATAGCTCCCTTTAGAGGTAAACGTAATCGGGCGTCTCCTGGTATCTGCTCCGATTCAGGCACGGACAGCCGCAAATGAACTTTTCTGCAATTCTATAAACCCATAGGGTCAAACTACGAGAAAATATCCACAAAACAGCCCGCTTAAATTTTTCCCCATTTTCCTTGTATAGCTCCCTTTAGAGGTAAACGTAATCGCGCGTCTCCTAGTATCTGCTCTAATTCAGGCACGGACAGCCGCAAATGAAGTTTTCGGCAATTCTATAAACCCATAGGGTCAAACTACGAGAAAATATCCACAAAACGGCCCGCTTCAATTTTTCCCCATTTTCCTTGTATAGCTCCCTTTAGAGGTAAACGTAATCGGCGTACCATGGTATCTGCTCCGATTCAGGCACGAACAACCCCAAATGAACTTTTCTGCAATTCTACAAACCCATAGGGTCAAACTACAAGAAAATATCCAAAAAACGGCCCGCTTCAATTTCTCCCCCATTTTCCTTGTATAGTTCCCTTTAGAGGTAAACGTAATCGGGCACCTCCTGGTATCTGCTCCGATTCAGGCACGGACGGCCGCAAATGAAGTTTTCTGCAACTCTATAAACCCATAGGGTCTAACTTCGAGAAAATATCCACAAAACGGCCCGCTTCAATTTCTCCCCATTTTCCTTGTATAGCTCACTTTAGAGGTAAACGTAATCGGGCGCCTTCTGGTATCTGCTCCGATTCAGGCACGGACAGCCGCAAATGAAGTTTTCTGCAACTCTATAAACCCATAGGGTCAAACTACGAGAAAATATCCACAAAACGGCCCGCTTCAATTTTTCCCCATTTTCCTTGTATAGCTCCCTTTAGAGGTAAACGTAATCGTCGTACCCTGGTATCTGCTCCGATTCAGGCACGAACAACCCCAAATGAACTTTTCTGCAATTCCACAAACCCATAGGGTCAAACTACAAGAAAATATCCAAAAAACGGCCCGCTTCAATTTCTCCCCATTTTCCTTGTATAGTTCCCTTTAGAGGTAAACGTAATCGGGCACCTCCTGGTATCTGCTCCGATTCAGGCACGGACGGCCGCAAATGAAGTTTTCTGCAACTCTATAAACCCATAGGGTCTAACTTCGAGAAAATATCCACAAAACGGCCCGCTTCAATTTCTCCCCATTTTCCTTGTATAGCTCACTTTAGAGGTAAACGTAATCGGGCGCCTTCTGGTATCTGCTCCGATTCAGGCACGGACAGCCGCAAATGAAGTTTTCTGCAACTCTATAAACCCATAGGGTCAAACTACGAGAAAATATCCAAAAAACGGCCCGCTTCAATTTCTCCCCCATTTTCCTTGTATAGTTCCCTTTAGAGGTAAACGTAATCGGGCACCTCCTGGTATCTGCTCCGATTCAGGCACGGACGGCCGCAAATGAAGTTTTCTGCAACTCTATAAACCCATAGGGTCTAACTTCGAGAAAATATCCACAAAACGGCCCGCTTCAATTTCTCCCCATTTTTCTTGTATAGCCCACTTTAGAGGTAAACGTAATCGCGCGTCTCCTAGTATCTGCTCTGATTCAGGCACGGACAGCCACAAATGAAGTTTTCTGCAATTCTATAAACCCATAGGGTCAAACTACGAGAAAATATCAACAAAAAGGCCCGCTTCAATTTTGCCCCATTTTCCAAGTATAGCTCCTTTTAGAGGTAAACGTAATCGGGCGTCTCCTGGTATTTGCTCCGATTCAGGCACGGACAGCCGCAAATGAAGTTTTCTGCAATTCTATAAACCCATAGGGTCAAACTACGAGAAAATATCCACAAAACAGCCCGCTTAAAATTTTCCCCATTTTCCTTGTATAGCTCCCTTTAGAGGTAAACGTAATCGCGCGTCTCCTAGTATCTGCTCTGATTCAGGCACGGACAGCCGCAAATGAAGTTTTCTGCAATTCTATAAACCCATAGGGTCAAACTACGAGAAAATATCAACAAAAAGGCCCGCTTCAATTTTGCCCCATTTTCCAAGTATAGCTCCTTTTAGAGATAACGTAATCGGGCGTCTCGTGGTATTTACTCCGATTCAGGCACGGACAGCCGCAAATGAAGTTTTCTGTAATTCTATAAACCCATAGGGTCAAACTACGAGAAAATATCCACAAAACGGCCCGCTTCAATTTTTCCCCATTTTCCTTGTATAGCTCCCTTTAAAGGTAAACGTAATCGGGCGTCCACTGGTATCTGCTCTGATTCAGGCACGGACAGCCGCAAATGAAGTTTTCTGCAATTCTATAAACCCATAGGGTCAAACTACGAGAAAATATCCACAAAACGGCTCGCTTCAATTTCTCCCCATTTTCCTTGTATAGTTCCCTTTAGAGGTAAACGTAATCGGGCGCCTCCTGGCATCTGCTCCGATTCAGGCACGGACAGCCGCAAATGAAGTTTTCTGCAACTCTATAAACCCATAGGGTCAAACTATGAGAAAATATCCACAAAACGGCCCGCTTCAATTTCTCCCCATTTTCCTTGTATAGCTCACTTTAGAGGTAAACGTAATCGGGCGCCTTCTGGTATCTGCTCCGATTCAGGCAAGGACAGCCGCAAATGAAGTTTTCTGCAATTCTATAAACCCATAGGGTCAAACTACGAGAAAATATCAACAAAAAGGTCCCCTTCAATTTTTCCCCATTTTCCAAGTATAGCTCCCTTTAGAGGTAAACGTAATCGGGCGTCTCCTGGTATCTGCTCCGATTCAGGCACGGACAGCCGCAAATGAACTTTTCTGCAATTCTATAAACCCATAGGGTCAAACTACGAGAAAATATCCACAAAACAGCCCGCTTAAATTTTCCCCCATTTTCCTTGTATAGCTCCCTTTAGAGGTAAACGTAATCGCGCGTCTCCTAGTATCTGCTCTAATTCAGGCACGGATAGCCGCAAATGAAGTTTTCGGCAATTCTATAAACCCATAGGGTCAAACTACGAGAAAATATCCACAAAACGGCCCGCTTCAATTTTTCCCCATTTTCCTTGTATAGCTCCCTTTAGAGGTAAACGTAATCGGCGTACCCTGGTATCTGCTCCGATTCAGGCACGAACAACCCCAAATGAACTTTTCTGCAATTCTACAAACCCATAGGGTCAAACTACAAGAAAATATCCAAAAAACGGCCCGCTTCAATTTCTCCCCATTTTCCTTGTATAGTTCCCTTTAGAGGTAAACGTAATCGGGCACCTCCTGGTATCTGCTCCGATTCAGGCACGGACGGCCGCAAATGAAGTTTTCTGCAACTCTATAAACCCATAGGGTCTAACTTCGAGAAAATATCCACAAAACGGCCCGCTTCAATTTCTCCCCATTTTCCTTGTATAGCTCACTTTAGAGGTAAACGTAATCGGGCGCCTTCTGGTATCTGCTCCGATTCAGGCACGGACAGCCGCAAATGAAGTTTTCTGCAACTCTATAAACCCATAGGGTCAAACTACGAGAAAATATCCAAAAAACGGCCCGCTTCAATTTCTCCCCCATTTTCCTTGTATAGTTCCCTTTAGAGGTAAACGTAATCGGGCACCTCCTGGTATCTGCTCCGATTCAGGCACGGACGGCCGCAAATGAAGTTTTCTGCAACTCTATAAACCCATAGGGTCTAACTTCGAGAAAATATCCACAAAACGGCCCGCTTCAATTTCTCCCCATTTTTCTTGTATAGCCCACTTTAGAGGTAAACGTAATCGCGCGTCTCCTAGTATCTGCTCTGATTCAGGCACGGACAGCCGCAAATGAAGTTTTCTGCAATTCTATAAACCCATAGGGTCAAACTACGAGAAAATATCAACAAAAAGGCCCGCTTCAATTTTGCCCCATTTTCCAAGTATAGCTCCTTTTAGAGGTAAACGTAATCGGGCGTCTCCTGGTATTTGCTCCGATTCAGGCACGGACAGCCGCAAATGAAGTTTTCTGCAATTCTATAAACCCATAGGGTCAAACTATGAGAAAATATCCACAAAACGGCCCGCTTCAATTTCTCCCCATTTTCCTTGTATAGCTCACTTTAGAGGTAAACGTAATCGGGCGCCTTCTGGTATCTGCTCCGATTCAGGCAAGGACAGCCGCAAATGAAGTTTTCTGCAATTCTATAAACCCATAGGGTCAAACTACGAGAAAATATCAACAAAAAGGTCCCCTTCAATTTTTCCCCATTTTCCAAGTATAGCTCCCTTTAGAGGTAAACGTAATCGGGCGTCTCCTGGTATCTGCTCCGATTCAGGCACGGACAGCCGCAAATGAACTTTTCTGCAATTCTATAAACCCATAGGGTCAAACTACGAGAAAATATCCACAAAACAGCCCGCTTAAATTTTTCCCCATTTTCCTTGTATAGCTCCCTTTAGAGGTAAACGTAATCGCGCGTCTCCTAGTATCTGCTCTAATTCAGGCACGGACAGCCGCAAATGAAGTTTTCGGCAATTCTATAAACCCATAGGGTCAAACTACGAGAAAATATCCACAAAACGGCCCGCTTCAATTTTTCCCCATTTTCCTTGTATAGCTCCCTTTAGAGGTAAACGTAATCGGCGTACCCTGGTATCTGCTCCGATTCAGGCACGAACAACCCCAAATGAACTTTTCTGCAATTCTACAAACCCATAGGGTCAAACTACAAGAAAATATCCAAAAAACGGCCCGCTTCAATTTCTCCCCATTTTCCTTGTATAGTTCCCTTTAGAGGTAAACGTAATCGGGCACCTCCTGGTATCTGCTCCGATTCAGGCACGGACGGCCGCAAATGAAGTTTTCTGCAACTCTATAAACCCATAGGGTCTAACTTCGAGAAAATATCCACAAAACGGCCCGCTTCAATTTCTCCCCATTTTCCTTGTATAGCTCACTTTAGAGGTAAACGTAATCGGGCGCCTTCTGGTATCTGCTCCGATTCAGGCACGGACAGCCGCAAATGAAGTTTTCTGCAACTCTATAAACCCATAGGGTCAAACTACGAGAAAATATCCAAAAAACGGCCCGCTTCAATTTCTCCCCCATTTTCCTTGTATAGTTCCCTTTAGAGGTAAACGTAATCGGGCACCTCCTGGTATCTGCTCCGATTCAGGCACGGACGGCCGCAAATGAAGTTTTCTGCAACTCTATAAACCCATAGGGTCTAACTTCGAGAAAATATCCACAAAACGGCCCGCTTCAATTTCTCCCCATTTTCCTTGTATAGCTCACTTTAGAGGTAAACGTAATCGGGCGCCTTCTGGTATCTGCTCCGATTCAGGCACGGACAGCCGCAAATGAAGTTTTCTGCAACTCTATAAACCCATAGGGTCAAACTACGAGAAAATATCCAAAAAACGGCCCGCTTCAATTTCTCCCCCATTTTCCTTGTATAGTTCCCTTTAGAGGTAAACGTAATCGGGCACCTCCTGGTATCTGCTCCGATTCAGGCACGGACGGCCGCAAATGAAGTTTTCTGCAACTCTATAAACCCATAGGGTCTAACTTCGAGAAAATATCCACAAAACGGCCCGCTTCAATTTCTCCCCATTTTTCTTGTATAGCCCACTTTAGAGGTAAACGTAATCGCGCGTCTCCTAGTATCTGCTCTGATTCAGGCACGGACAGCCGCAAATGAAGTTTTCTGCAATTCTATAAACCCATAGGGTCAAACTACGAGAAAATATCAACAAAAAGGCCCGCTTCAATTTTGCCCCATTTTCCAAGTATAGCTCCTTTTAGAGGTAAACGTAATCGGGCGTCTCCTGGTATTTGCTCCGATTCAGGCACGGACAGCCGCAAATGAAGTTTTCTGCAATTCTATAAACCCATAGGGTCAAACTATGAGAAAATATCCACAAAACGGCCCGCTTCAATTTCTCCCCATTTTCCTTGTATAGCTCACTTTAGAGGTAAACGTAATCGGGCGCCTTCTGGTATCTGCTCCGATTCAGGCAAGGACAGCCGCAAATGAAGTTTTCTGCAATTCTATAAACCCATAGGGTCAAACTACGAGAAAATATCAACAAAAAGGTCCCCTTCAATTTTTCCCCATTTTCCAAGTATAGCTCCCTTTAGAGGTAAACGTAATCGGGCGTCTCCTGGTATCTGCTCCGATTCAGGCACGGACAGCCGCAAATGAACTTTTCTGCAATTCTATAAACCCATAGGGTCAAACTACGAGAAAATATCCACAAAACAGCCCGCTTAAATTTTTCCCCATTTTCCTTGTATAGCTCCCTTTAGAGGTAAACGTAATCGCGCGTCTCCTAGTATCTGCTCTAATTCAGGCACGGACAGCCGCAAATGAAGTTTTCGGCAATTCTATAAACCCATAGGGTCAAACTACGAGAAAATATCCACAAAACGGCCCGCTTCAATTTTTCCCCATTTTCCTTGTATAGCTCCCTTTAGAGGTAAACGTAATCGGCGTACCCTGGTATCTGCTCCGATTCAGGCACGAACAACCCCAAATGAACTTTTCTGCAATTCTACAAACCCATAGGGTCAAACTACAAGAAAATATCCAAAAAACGGCCCGCTTCAATTTCTCCCCATTTTCCTTGTATAGTTCCCTTTAGAGGTAAACGTAATCGGGCACCTCCTGGTATCTGCTCCGATTCAGGCACGGACGGCCGCAAATGAAGTTTTCTGCAACTCTATAAACCCATAGGGTCTAACTTCGAGAAAATATCCACAAAACGGCCCGCTTCAATTTCTCCCCATTTTCCTTGTATAGCTCACTTTAGAGGTAAACGTAATCGGGCGCCTTCTGGTATCTGCTCCGATTCAGGCACGGACAGCCGCAAATGAAGTTTTCTGCAACTCTATAAACCCATAGGGTCAAACTACGAGAAAATATCCAAAAAACGGCCCGCTTCAATTTCTCCCCCATTTTCCTTGTATAGTTCCCTTTAGAGGTAAACGTAATCGGGCACCTCCTGGTATCTGCTCCGATTCAGGCACGGACGGCCGCAAATGAAGTTTTCTGCAACTCTATAAACCCATAGGGTCTAACTTCGAGAAAATATCCACAAAACGGCCCGCTTCAATTTCTCCCCATTTTCCTTGTATAGCTCACTTTAGAGGTAAACGTAATCGGGCGCCTTCTGGTATCTGCTCCGATTCAGGCACGGACAGCCGCAAATGAAGTTTTCTGCAACTCTATAAACCCATAGGGTCAAACTACGAGAAAATATCCAAAAAACGGCCCGCTTCAATTTCTCCCCCATTTTCCTTGTATAGTTCCCTTTAGAGGTAAACGTAAATCGGGCACCTCCTGGTATCTGCTCCGATTCAGGCACGGACGGCCGCAAATGAAGTTTTCTGCAACTCTATAAACCCATAGGGTCTAACTTCGAGAAAATATCCACAAAACGGCCCGCTTCAATTTCTCCCCATTTTTCTTGTATAGCCCACTTTAGAGGTAAACGTAATCGCGCGTCTCCTAGTATCTGCTCTGATTCAGGAACGGACAGCCGCAAATGAAGTTTTCTGCAATTCTATAAACCCATAGGGTCAAACTACGAGAAAATATCAACAAAAAGGCCCGCTTCAATTTTGCCCCATTTTGCAAGTATAGCTCCTTTTAGAGGTAAACGTAATCGGGCGTCTCCTGGTATTTGCTCCGATTCAGGCACGGACAGCCGCAAATGAAGTTTTCTGCAACTCTATAAACCCATAGGGTCTAACTTCGAGAAAATATCCACAAAACGGCCCGCTTCAATTTCTCCCCATTTTCCTTGTATAGCTCACTTTAGAGGTAAACGTAATCGGGCGCCTTCTGGTATCTGCTCCGATTCAGGCACGGACAGCCGCAAATGAAGTTTTCTGCAACTCTATAAACCCATAGGGTCAAACTACGAGAAAATATCCAAAAAACGGCCCGCTTCAATTTCTCCCCCATTTTCCTTGTATAGTTCCCTTTAGAGGTAAACGTAATCGGGCACCTCCTGGTATCTGCTCCGATTCAGGCACGGACGGCCGCAAATGAAGTTTTCTGCAACTCTATAAACCCATAGGGTCTAACTTCGAGAAAATATCCACAAAACGGCCCGCTTCAATTTCTCCCCATTTTTCTTGTATAGCCCACTTTAGAGGTAAACGTAATCGCGCGTCTCCTAGTATCTGCTCTGATTCAGGAACGGACAGCCGCAAATGAAGTTTTCTGCAATTCTATAAACCCATAGGGTCAAACTACGAGAAAATATCAACAAAAAGGCCCGCTTCAATTTTGCCCCATTTTGCAAGTATAGCTCCTTTTAGAGGTAAACGTAATCGGGCACCTCCTGGTATCTGCTCCGATTCAGGCACGGACGGCCGCAAATGAAGTTTTCTGCAACTCTATAAACCCATAGGGTCTAACTTCGAGAAAATATCCACAAAACGGCCCGCTTCAATTTCTCCCCATTTTCCTTGTATAGCTCACTTTAGAGGTAAACGTAATCGGGCGCCTTCTGGTATCTGCTCCGATTCAGGCACGGACAGCCGCAAATGAAGTTTTCTGCAACTCTATAAACCCATAGGGTCAAACTACGAGAAAATATCCAAAAAACGGCCCGCTTCAATTTCTCCCCCATTTTCCTTGTATAGTTCCCTTTAGAGGTAAACGTAATCGGGCACCTCCTGGTATCTGCTCCGATTCAGGCACGGACGGCCGCAAATGAAGTTTTCTGCAACTCTATAAACCCATAGGGTCTAACTTCGAGAAAATATCCACAAAACGGCCCGCTTCAATTTCTCCCCATTTTTCTTGTATAGCCCACTTTAGAGGTAAACGTAATCGCGCGTCTCCTAGTATCTGCTCTGATTCAGGCACGGACAGCCACAAATGAAGTTTTCTGCAATTCTATAAACCCATAGGGTCAAACTACGAGAAAATATCAACAAAAAGGCCCGCTTCAATTTTGCCCCATTTTCCAAGTATAGCTCCTTTTAGAGGTAAACGTAATCGGGCGTCTCCTGGTATTTGCTCCGATTCAGGCACGGACAGCCGCAAATGAAGTTTTCTGCAATTCTATAAACCCATAGGGTCAAACTACGAGAAAATATCCACAAAACAGCCCGCTTAAAATTTTCCCCATTTTCCTTGTATAGCTCCCTTTAGAGGTAAACGTAATCGCGCGTCTCCTAGTATCTGCTCTGATTCAGGCACGGACAGCCGCAAATGAAGTTTTCTGCAATTCTATAAACCCATAGGGTCAAACTACGAGAAAATATCAACAAAAAGGCCCGCTTCAATTTTGCCCCATTTTCCAAGTATAGCTCCTTTTAGAGATAACGTAATCGGGCGTCTCGTGGTATTTACTCCGATTCAGGCACGGACAGCCGCAAATGAAGTTTTCTGTAATTCTATAAACCCATAGGGTCAAACTACGAGAAAATATCCACAAAACGGCCCGCTTCAATTTTTCCCCATTTTCCTTGTATAGCTCCCTTTAAAGGTAAACGTAATCGGGCGTCCACTGGTATCTGCTCTGATTCAGGCACGGACAGCCGCAAATGAAGTTTTCTGCAATTCTATAAACCCATAGGGTCAAACTACGAGAAAATATCCACAAAACGGCTCGCTTCAATTTCTCCCCATTTTCCTTGTATAGTTCCCTTTAGAGGTAAACGTAATCGGGCGCCTCCTGGCATCTGCTCCGATTCAGGCACGGACAGCCGCAAATGAAGTTTTCTGCAACTCTATAAACCCATAGGGTCAAACTATGAGAAAATATCCACAAAACGGCCCGCTTCAATTTCTCCCCATTTTCCTTGTATAGCTCACTTTAGAGGTAAACGTAATCGGGCGCCTTCTGGTATCTGCTCCGATTCAGGCAAGGACAGCCGCAAATGAAGTTTTCTGCAATTCTATAAACCCATAGGGTCAAACTACGAGAAAATATCAACAAAAAGGTCCCCTTCAATTTTTCCCCATTTTCCAAGTATAGCTCCCTTTAGAGGTAAACGTAATCGGGCGTCTCCTGGTATCTGCTCCGATTCAGGCACGGACAGCCGCAAATGAACTTTTCTGCAATTCTATAAACCCATAGGGTCAAACTACGAGAAAATATCCACAAAACAGCCCGCTTAAATTTTCCCCCATTTTCCTTGTATAGCTCCCTTTAGAGGTAAACGTAATCGCGCGTCTCCTAGTATCTGCTCTAATTCAGGCACGGACAGCCGCAAATGAAGTTTTCGGCAATTCTATAAACCCATAGGGTCAAACTACGAGAAAATATCCACAAAACGGCCCGCTTCAATTTTTCCCCATTTTCCTTGTATAGCTCCCTTTAGAGGTAAACGTAATCGGCGTACCCTGGTATCTGCTCCGATTCAGGCACGAACAACCCCAAATGAACTTTTCTGCAATTCTACAAACCCATAGGGTCAAACTACAAGAAAATATCCAAAAAACGGCCCGCTTCAATTTCTCCCCATTTTCCTTGTATAGTTCCCTTTAGAGGTAAACGTAATCGGGCACCTCCTGGTATCTGCTCCGATTCAGGCACGGACGGCCGCAAATGAAGTTTTCTGCAACTCTATAAACCCATAGGGTCTAACTTCGAGAAAATATCCACAAAACGGCCCGCTTCAATTTCTCCCCATTTTCCTTGTATAGCTCACTTTAGAGGTAAACGTAATCGGGCGCCTTCTGGTATCTGCTCCGATTCAGGCACGGACAGCCGCAAATGAAGTTTTCTGCAACTCTATAAACCCATAGGGTCAAACTACGAGAAAATATCCAAAAAACGGCCCGCTTCAATTTCTCCCCCATTTTCCTTGTATAGTTCCCTTTAGAGGTAAACGTAATCGGGCACCTCCTGGTATCTGCTCCGATTCAGGCACGGACGGCCGCAAATGAAGTTTTCTGCAACTCTATAAACCCATAGGGTCTAACTTCGAGAAAATATCCACAAAACGGCCCGCTTCAATTTCTCCCCATTTTTCTTGTATAGCCCACTTTAGAGGTAAACGTAATCGCGCGTCTCCTAGTATCTGCTCTGATTCAGGCACGGACAGCCGCAAATGAAGTTTTCTGCAATTCTATAAACCCATAGGGTCAAACTACGAGAAAATATCAACAAAAAGGCCCGCTTCAATTTTGCCCCATTTTCCAAGTATAGCTCCTTTTAGAGGTAAACGTAATCGGGCGTCTCCTGGTATTTGCTCCGATTCAGGTACGGACAGCCGCAAATGAAGTTTTCTGCAATTCTATCAACCCATAGGGTCAAACTATGAGAAAATATCCACAAAACGGCCCGCTTCAATTTCTCCCCATTTTCCTTGTATAGCTCACTTTAGAGGTAAACGTAATCGGGCGCCTTCTGGTATCTGCTCCGATTCAGGCAAGGACAGCCGCAAATGAAGTTTTCTGCAATTCTATAAACCCATAGGGTCAAACTACGAGAAAATATCAACAAAAAGGTCCCCTTCAATTTTTCCCCATTTTCCAAGTATAGCTCCCTTTAGAGGTAAACGTAATCGGGCGTCTCCTGGTATCTGCTCCGATTCAGGCACGGACAGCCGCAAATGAACTTTTCTGCAATTCTATAAACCCATAGGGTCAAACTACGAGAAAATATCCACAAAACAGCCCGCTTAAATTTTTCCCCATTTTCCTTGTATAGCTCCCTTTAGAGGTAAACGTAATCGCGCGTCTCCTAGTATCTGCTCTAATTCAGGCACGGACAGCCGCAAATGAAGTTTTCGGCAATTCTATAAACCCATAGGGTCAAACTACGAGAAAATATCCACAAAACGGCCCGCTTCAATTTTTCCCCATTTTCCTTGTATAGCTCCCTTTAGAGGTAAACGTAATCGGCGTACCCTGGTATCTGCTCCGATTCAGGCACGAACAACCCCAAATGAACTTTTCTGCAATTCTACAAACCCATAGGGTCAAACTACAAGAAAATATCCAAAAAACGGCCCGCTTCAATTTCTCCCCATTTTCCTTGTATAGTTCCCTTTAGAGGTAAACGTAATCGGGCACCTCCTGGTATCTGCTCCGATTCAGGCACGGACGGCCGCAAATGAAGTTTTCTGCAACTCTATAAACCCATAGGGTCTAACTTCGAGAAAATATCCACAAAACGGCCCGCTTCAATTTCTCCCCATTTTCCTTGTATAGCTCACTTTAGAGGTAAACGTAATCGGGCGCCTTCTGGTATCTGCTCCGATTCAGGCACGGACAGCCGCAAATGAAGTTTTCTGCAACTCTATAAACCCATAGGGTCAAACTACGAGAAAATATCCAAAAAACGGCCCGCTTCAATTTCTCCCCCATTTTCCTTGTATAGTTCCCTTTAGAGGTAAACGTAATCGGGCACCTCCTGGTATCTGCTCCGATTCAGGCACGGACGGCCGCAAATGAAGTTTTCTGCAACTCTATAAACCCATAGGGTCTAACTTCGAGAAAATATCCACAAAACGGCCCGCTTCAATTTCTCCCCATTTTTCTTGTATAGCCCACTTTAGAGGTAAACGTAATCGCGCGTCTCCTAGTATCTGCTCTGATTCAGGAACGGACAGCAATTTTGCCCCATTTTGCAAGTATAGCTCCTTTTAGAGGTAAACGTAATCGGGCGTCTCCTGGTATTTGCTCCGATTCAGGAACGGACAGCCGCAAATGAAGTTTTCTGCAATTCTATAAACCCATAGGGTCAAACTACGAGAAAATATCCACAAAACAGCCCGCTTAAATTTTTCCCCATTTTCCTTGTATAGCTCCCTTTAGAGGTAAACGTAATCGCGCGTCTCCTAGTATCTGCTCTGATTCAGGCACGGACAGCCGCAAATGAAGTTTTCTGCAATTCTATAAACCCATAGGGTCGGTCAAACTACGAGAAAATATCAACAAAAAGGCCCGCTTCAATTTTGCCCCATTTTCCAAGTATAGCTCCTTTTAGAGATAACGTAATCGGGCGTCTCGTGGTATTTACTCCGATTCAGGCACGGACAGCCGCAAATGAAGTTTTCTGCAATTCTATAAACCCATAGGGTCAAACTACGAGAAAATATCCACAAAACGGCCCGCTTCAATTTTTCCCCATTTTCCTTGTATAGCTCCCTTTAAAGGTAAACGTAATCGGGCGTCCACTGGTATCTGCTCTGATTCAGGCATGGACAGCCCCAAATGAACTTTTCTGCAATTCTATAAACCCATAGGGTCAAACTACGAGAAAATATCAACAAAAAGGCCCGCTTCAATTTTGCCCCATTTTCCAAGTATAGCTCCTTTTAGAGGTAAACGTAATCGGGCGTCTCCTGGTATTTGCTCCGATTCAGGCACGGACAGCCGCAAATGAAGTTTTCTGCAATTCTATAAACCCATAGGGTCAAACTACGAGAAAATATCCACAAAATGGCTCGCTTCAATTTCTCCCCATTTTCCTTGTATAGTTCCCTTTAGAGGTAAACGTAATCGGGCGCCTTCTGGTATCTGCTCCGATTCAGGCAAGGACAGCCGCAAATGAAGTTTTCTGCAATTCTATAAACCCATAGGGTCAAACTACGAGAAAATATCAACAAAAAGGTCCCCTTCAATTTTTCCCCATTTTCCAAGTATAGCTCCCTTTAGAGGTAAACGTAATCGGGCTTCTCCTGGTATCTGCTCCGATTCAGGCACGGACAGCCGCAAATGAACTTTTCTGCAATTCTATAAACCCATAGGGTCAAACTACGAGAAAATATCCACAAAACAGCCCGCTTAAATTTTTCCCCATTTTCCTTGTATAGCTCCCTTTAGAGGTAAACGTAATCGCGCGTCTCCTAGTATCTGCTCTAATTCAGGCACGGACAGCCGCAAATGAAGTTTTCGGCAATTCTATAAACCCATAGGGTCAAACTACGAGAAAATATCCACAAAACGGCCCGCTTCAATTTTTCCCCATTTTCCTTGTATAGCTCCCTTTAGAGGTAAACGTAATCGGCGTACCATGGTATCTGCTCCGATTCAGGCACGAACAACCCCAAATGAACTTTTCTGCAATTCTACAAACCCATAGGGTCAAACTACAAGAAAATATCCAAAAAACGGCCCGCTTCAATTTCTCCCCCATTTTCCTTGTATAGTTCCCTTTAGAGGTAAACGTAATCGGGCACCTCCTGGTATCTGCTCCGATTCAGGCACGGACGGCCGCAAATGAAGTTTTCTGCAACTCTATAAACCCATAGGGTCTAACTTCGAGAAAATATCCACAAAACGGCCCGCTTCAATTTCTCCCCATTTTCCTTGTATAGCTCACTTTAGAGGTAAACGTAATCGGGCGCCTTCTGGTATCTGCTCCGATTCAGGCACGGACAGCCGCAAATGAAGTTTTCTGCAACTCTATAAACCCATAGGGTCAAACTACGAGAAAATATCCACAAAACGGCCCGCTTCAATTTTTCCCCATTTTCCTTGTATAGCTCCCTTTAGAGGTAAACGTAATCGTCGTACCCTGGTATCTGCTCCGATTCAGGCACGAACAACCCCAAATGAACTTTTCTGCAATTCTACAAACCCATAGGGTCAAACTACAAGAAAATATCCAAAAAACGGCCCGCTTCAATTTCTCCCCATTTTCCTTGTATAGTTCCCTTTAGAGGTAAACGTAATCGGGCACCTCCTGGTATCTGCTCCGATTCAGGCACGGACGGCCGCAAATGAAGTTTTCTGCAACTCTATAAACCCATAGGGTCTAACTTCGAGAAAATATCCACAAAACGGCCCGCTTCAATTTCTCCCCATTTTCCTTGTATAGCTCACTTTAGAGGTAAACGTAATCGGGCGCCTTCTGGTATCTGCTTCGATTCAGGCACGGACAGCCGCAAATGAAGTTTTCTGCAACTCTATAAACCCATAGGGTCAAACTACGAGAAAATATCCAAAAAACGGCCCGCTTCAATTTCTCCCCCATTTTCCTTGTATAGTTCCCTTTAGAGGTAAACGTAATCGGGCACCTCCTGGTATCTGCTCCGATTCAGGCACGGACGGCCGCAAATGAAGTTTTCTGCAACTCTATAAACCCATAGGGTCTAACTTCGAGAAAATATCCACAAAACGGCCCGCTTCAATTTCTCCCCATTTTTCTTGTATAGCCCACTTTAGAGGTAAACGTAATCGCGCGTCTCCTAGTATCTGCTCTGATTCAGGCACGGACAGCCGCAAATGAAGTTTTCTGCAATTCTATAAACCCATAGGGTCAAACTACGAGAAAATATCAACAAAAAGGCCCGCTTCAATTTTGCCCCATTTTCCAAGTATAGCTCCTTTTAGAGATAACGTAATCGGGCGTCTCGTGGTATTTACTCCGATTCAGGCACGGACAGCCGCAAATGAAGTTTTCTGCAATTCTATAAACCCATAGGGTCAAACTACGAGAAAATATCCACAAAACGGCCCGCTTCAATTTTTCCCCATTTTCCTTGTATAGCTCACTTTAAAGGTAAACGTAATCGGGCGTCCACTGGTATCTGCTCTGATTCAGGCATGGACAGCCCCAAATGAACTTTTCTGCAATTCTATAAACCCATAGGGTCAAACTACGAGAAAATATCCACAAAACGGCTCGCTTCAATTTCTCCCCATTTTCCTTGTATAGTTCCCTTTAGAGGTAAACGTAATCGGGCGCCTCCTGGCATCTGCTCCGATTCAGGCACGGACAGCCGCAAATGAAGTTTTCTGCAACTCTATAAACCCATAGGGTCAAACTATGAGAAAATATCCACAAAACGGCCCGCTTCAATTTCTCCCCATTTTCCTTGTATAGCTCACTTTAGAGGTAAACGTAATCGGGCGCCTTCTGGTATCTGCTCCGATTCAGGCAAGGACAGCCGCAAATGAAGTTTTCTGCAATTCTATAAACCCATAGGGTCAAACTACGAGAAAATATCAACAAAAAGGTCCCCTTCAATTTTTCCCCATTTTCCAAGTATAGCTCCCTTTAGAGGTAAACGTAATCGGGCGTCTCCTGGTATCTGCTCCGATTCAGGCACGGACAGCCGCAAATGAACTTTTCTGCAATTCTATAAACCCATAGGGTCAAACTACGAGAAAATATCCACAAAACAGCCCGCTTAAATTTTTCCCCATTTTCCTTGTATAGCTCCCTTTAGAGGTAAACGTAATCGCGCGTCTCCTAGTATCTGCTCTAATTCAGGCACGGACAGCCGCAAATGAAGTTTTCGGCAATTCTATAAACCCATAGGGTCAAACTACGAGAAAATATCCACAAAACGGCCCGCTTCAATTTTTCCCCATTTTCCTTGTATAGCTCCCTTTAGAGGTAAACGTAATCGGCGTACCCTGGTATCTGCTCCGATTCAGGCACGAACAACCCCAAATGAACTTTTCTGCAATTCTACAAACCCATAGGGTCAAACTACAAGAAAATATCCAAAAAACGGCCCGCTTCAATTTCTCCCCATTTTCCTTGTATAGTTCCCTTTAGAGGTAAACGTAATCGGGCACCTCCTGGTATCTGCTCCGATTCAGGCACGGACGGCCGCAAATGAAGTTTTCTGCAACTCTATAAACCCATAGGGTCTAACTTCGAGAAAATATCCACAAAACGGCCCGCTTCAATTTCTCCCCATTTTCCTTGTATAGCTCACTTTAGAGGTAAACGTAATCGGGCGCCTTCTGGTATCTGCTCCGATTCAGGCACGGACAGCCGCAAATGAAGTTTTCTGCAACTCTATAAACCCATAGGGTCAAACTACGAGAAAATATCCAAAAAACGGCCCGCTTCAATTTCTCCCCCATTTTCCTTGTATAGTTCCCTTTAGAGGTAAACGTAATCGGGCACCTCCTGGTATCTGCTCCGATTCAGGCACGGACGGCCGCAAATGAAGTTTTCTGCAACTCTATAAACCCATAGGGTCTAACTTCGAGAAAATATCCACAAAACGGCCCGCTTCAATTTCTCCCCATTTTTCTTGTATAGCCCACTTTAGAGGTAAACGTAATCGCGCGTCTCCTAGTATCTGCTCTGATTCAGGCACGGACAGCCGCAAATGAAGTTTTCTGCAATTCTATAAACCCATAGGGTCAAACTACGAGAAAATATCAACAAAAAGGCCCGCTTCAATTTTGCCCCATTTTCCAAGTATAGCTCCTTTTAGAGGTAAACGTAATCGGGCGTCTCCTGGTATTTGCTCCGATTCAGGCACGGACAGCCGCAAATGAAGTTTTCTGCAATTCTATAAACCCATAGGGTCAAACTACGAGAAAATATCCACAAAACAGCCCGCTTAAATTTTTCCCCATTTTCCTTGTATAGCTCCCTTTAGAGGTAAACGTAATCGCGCGTCTCCTAGTATCTGCTCTGATTCAGGCACGGACAGCCGCAAATGAAGTTTTCTGCAATTCTATAAACCCATAGGGTCAAACTACGAGAAAATATCAACAAAAAGGCCCGCTTCAATTTTGCCCCATTTTCCAAGTATAGCTCCTTTTAGAGATAACGTAATCGGGCGTCTCGTGGTATTTACTCCGATTCAGGCACGGACAGCCGCAAATGAAGTTTTCTGCAATTCTATAAACCCATAGGGTCAAACTACGAGAAAATATCCACAAAACGGCCCGCTTCAATTTTTCCCCATTTTCCTTGTATAGCTCACTTTAAAGGTAAACGTAATCGGGCGTCCACTGGTATCTGCTCTGATTCAGGCATGGACAGCCCCAAATGAACTTTTCTGCAATTCTATAAACCCATAGGGTCAAACTACGAGAAAATATCCACAAAACGGCTCGCTTCAATTTCTCCCCATTTTCCTTGTATAGTTCCCTTTAGAGGTAAACGTAATCGGGCGCCTCCTGGCATCTGCTCCGATTCAGGCACGGACAGCCGCAAATGAAGTTTTCTGCAACTCTATAAACCCATAGGGTCAAACTATGAGAAAATATCCACAAAACGGCCCGCTTCAATTTCTCCCCATTTTCCTTGTATAGCTCACTTTAGAGGTAAACGTAATCGGGCGCCTTCTGGTATCTGCTCCGATTCAGGCAAGGACAGCCGCAAATGAAGTTTTCTGCAATTCTATAAACCCATAGGGTCAAACTACGAGAAAATATCAACAAAAAGGTCCCCTTCAATTTTTCCCCATTTTCCAAGTATAGCTCCCTTTAGAGGTAAACGTAATCGGGCGTCTCCTGGTATCTGCTCCGATTCAGGCACGGACAGCCGCAAATGAACTTTTCTGCAATTCTATAAACCCATAGGGTCAAACTACGAGAAAATATCCACAAAACAGCCCGCTTAAATTTTTCCCCATTTTCCTTGTATAGCTCCCTTTAGAGGTAAACGTAATCGCGCGTCTCCTAGTATCTGCTCTAATTCAGGCACGGACAGCCGCAAATGAAGTTTTCGGCAATTCTATAAACCCATAGGGTCAAACTACGAGAAAATATCCACAAAACGGCCCGCTTCAATTTTTCCCCATTTTCCTTGTATAGCTCCCTTTAGAGGTAAACGTAATCGGCGTACCCTGGTATCTGCTCCGATTCAGGCACGAACAACCCCAAATGAACTTTTCTGCAATTCTACAAACCCATAGGGTCAAACTACAAGAAAATATCCAAAAAACGGCCCGCTTCAATTTCTCCCCATTTTCCTTGTATAGTTCCCTTTAGAGGTAAACGTAATCGGGCACCTCCTGGTATCTGCTCCGATTCAGGCACGGACGGCCGCAAATGAAGTTTTCTGCAACTCTATAAACCCATAGGGTCTAACTTCGAGAAAATATCCACAAAACGGCCCGCTTCAATTTCTCCCCATTTTCCTTGTATAGCTCACTTTAGAGGTAAACGTAATCGGGCGCCTTCTGGTATCTGCTCCGATTCAGGCACGGACAGCCGCAAATGAAGTTTTCTGCAACTCTATAAACCCATAGGGTCAAACTACGAGAAAATATCCAAAAAACGGCCCGCTTCAATTTCTCCCCCATTTTCCTTGTATAGTTCCCTTTAGAGGTAAACGTAATCGGGCACCTCCTGGTATCTGCTCCGATTCAGGCACGGACGGCCGCAAATGAAGTTTTCTGCAACTCTATAAACCCATAGGGTCTAACTTCGAGAAAATATCCACAAAACGGCCCGCTTCAATTTCTCCCCATTTTTCTTGTATAGCCCACTTTAGAGGTAAACGTAATCGCGCGTCTCCTAGTATCTGCTCTGATTCAGGCACGGACAGCCGCAAATGAAGTTTTCTGCAATTCTATAAACCCATAGGGTCAAACTACGAGAAAATATCAACAAAAAGGCCCGCTTCAATTTTGCCCCATTTTCCAAGTATAGCTCCTTTTAGAGGTAAACGTAATCGGGCGTCTCCTGGTATTTGCTCCGATTCAGGCACGGACAGCCGCAAATGAAGTTTTCTGCAATTCTATAAACCCATAGGGTCAAACTACGAGAAAATATCCACAAAACAGCCCGCTTAAATTTTTCCCCATTTTCCTTGTATAGCTCCCTTTAGAGGTAAACGTAATCGCGCGTCTCCTAGTATCTGCTCTGATTCAGGCACGGACAGCCGCAAATGAAGTTTTCTGCAATTCTATAAACCCATAGGGTCAAACTACGAGAAAATATCAACAAAAAGGCCCGCTTCAATTTTGCCCCATTTTCCAAGTATAGCTCCTTTTAGAGATAACGTAATCGGGCGTCTCGTGGTATTTACTCCGATTCAGGCACGGACAGCCGCAAATGAAGTTTTCTGCAATTCTATAAACCCATAGGGTCAAACTACGAGAAAATATCCACAAAACGGCCCGCTTCAATTTTTCCCCATTTTCCTTGTATAGCTCCCTTTAAAGGTAAACGTAATCGGGCGTCCACTGGTATCTGCTCTGATTCAGGCATGGACAACCCCAAATGAACTTTTCTGCAATTCTATAAACCCATAGGGTCAAACTACGAGAAAATATCCACAAAACGGCTCGCTTCAATTTCTCCCCATTTTCCTTGTATAGTTCCCTTTAGAGGTAAACGTAATCGGGCGCCTCCTGGCATCTGCTCCGATTCAGGCACGGACAGCCGCAAATGAAGTTTTCTGCAACTCTATAAACCCATAGGGTCAAACTATGAGAAAATATCCACAAAACGGCCCGCTTCAATTTCTCCCCATTTTCCTTGTATAGCTCACTTTAGAGGTAAACGTAATCGGGCGCCTTCTGGTATCTGCTCCGATTCAGGCAAGGACAGCCGCAAATGAAGTTTTCTGCAATTCTATAAACCCATAGGGTCAAACTACGAGAAAATATCAACAAAAAGGTCCCCTTCAATTTTTCCCCATTTTCCAAGTATAGCTCCCTTTAGAGGTAAACGTAATCGGGCGTCTCCTGGTATCTGCTCCGATTCAGGCACGGACAGCCGCAAATGAACTTTTCTGCAATTCTATAAACCCATAGGGTCAAACTACGAGAAAATATCCACAAAACAGCCCGCTTAAATTTTTCCCCATTTTCCTTGTATAGCTCCCTTTAGAGGTAAACGTAATCGCGCGTCTCCTAGTATCTGCTCTAATTCAGGCACGGACAGCCGCAAATGAAGTTTTCGGCAATTCTATAAACCCATAGGGTCAAACTACGAGAAAATATCCACAAAACGGCCCGCTTCAATTTTTCCCCATTTTCCTTGTATAGCTCCCTTTAGAGGTAAACGTAATCGGCGTACCCTGGTATCTGCTCCGATTCAGGCACGAACAACCCCAAATGAACTTTTCTGCAATTCTACAAACCCATAGGGTCAAACTACAAGAAAATATCCAAAAAACGGCCCGCTTCAATTTCTCCCCATTTTCCTTGTATAGTTCCCTTTAGAGGTAAACGTAATCGGGCACCTCCTGGTATCTGCTCCGATTCAGGCACGGACGGCCGCAAATGAAGTTTTCTGCAACTCTATAAACCCATAGGGTCTAACTTCGAGAAAATATCCACAAAACGGCCCGCTTCAATTTCTCCCCATTTTCCTTGTATAGCTCACTTTAGAGGTAAACGTAATCGGGCGCCTTCTGGTATCTGCTCCGATTCAGGCACGGACAGCCGCAAATGAAGTTTTCTGCAACTCTATAAACCCATAGGGTCAAACTACGAGAAAATATCCACAAAATGGCCCGCTTCAATTTTTCCCCATTTTCCTTGTATAGCTCCCTTTAAAGGTAAACGTAATCGGGCGTCTCCTAGTATCTGCTCTAATTCAGGCACGGACAGCCGCAAATGAAGTTTTCGGCAATTCTATAAACCCATAGGGTCAAACTACGAGAAAATATCCACAAAACGGCCCGCTTCAATTTCTCCCCATTTTCCTTGTATAGCTCCCTTTAGAGGTAAACGTAATCGGGTGCCTCCTGGTATCTGCTCCGATTCAGGCACGGACAGCCGCAAATGAAGTTTTCTGCAATTCTATAAACCCATAGGGGACCAACTACGAGAAAATATCCACAAAACGGCCCGCTTCAATTTTTCCCCATTTTCCATGTATAGCTCCCTTTAGAGGTAAACGTAATCGGGCGTCCCCTGGTATCTGCTCCGATTCAGGCACGGACAGCCCCATATGAACTTTTCTGCAATTCTATAAACCCATAGGGTCAAACTACAAGAAAATATCCACAAAACGGCCAGCTTCAATTTCTCCCCATTTTCCTTGTATAGCTCCCTTTAGAGGTAAACGTAATCGGTCATCTCCTAGTATCTGCTCCGATTCAGGCACGGACAACCGCAAATAAAGTTTTCTGCAATTCTATAAACCCATAGGGTCAAACTACGAGAAAATATCAATAAAATGGCCCGCTTCAATTTTTCCCCATTTTCCTTGCCCTTTAGAGGTAAACGTAATCGGGTGTCTCCTGGTATCTGCTCCGATTCAGGCACGGACAGCCGCAAATGAAGTTTTCTGCAATTCTATAAACCCATAGGGTCAAACTACGAGAAAATATCCACAAAACGGCCCGCTTCAGTTTCTCCCAATTTTCCTTGTATAGCTCCCTTTAGAGGTAAACGTAATCGGGTGCCTCCTGGTATCTGCTCCGATTCAGGAACGGACAGCCGCAAATGAAGTTTTCTGCAATTCTATAAACCCATAGGGGACCAACTACGAGAAAATATCCACAAAACGGCCCGCTTCAATTTTTCCCCATTTTCCATGTATAGCTCCCTTTAGAGGTAAACGTAATCGGGCGTCCCCTGGTATCTGCTCCGATTCAGGCACGGACAGCCCCATATGAACTTTTCTGCAATTCTATAAACCCATAGGGTCAAACTACGAGAAAATATCCACAAAACGGCCAGCTTCAATTTCTCCCCATTTTCCTTGTATAGCTCCCTTTAGAGGTAAACGTAATCGGGCATCTCCTAGTATCTGCTCCGATTCAGGCACGGACAACCGCAAATAAAGTTTTCTGCAATTCTATAAACCCGTAGGGTCAAACTACGAGAAAATATCAATAAAATGGCCCGCTTCAATTTTCCCCCATTTTCCTTGCCCTTTAGAGGTAAACGTAATCGGGTGTCTCCTGGTATCTGCTCCGATTCAGGCACGGACAGCCGCAAATGAAGTTTTCTGCAATTCTATAAACCCATAGGGTCAAACAACGAGAAAATATCGACAAAACGGCCCGGTTCAATTTTTCCCCATTGTCCTTGTATAGCTCCCTTTAAAGGTAAATGTAATCGGGCGTTCCCTGGTATCTGCTCTGATTCAGGCACGGACAGCCGCAAATGAACTTTTCTGCAATTCTATAAACCCATAGGGTCAAACTACGAGAAAATATCCACAAAACGGCCCGCTTCAATTTTTCCCCATTTTCCTTGTATAGCTCCCTTTAAAGGTAAACGTAATCGGGCGTCTCCTAGTATCTGCTCTAATTCAGGCACGGACAGCCGCAAATGAAGTTTTCGGCAATTCTATAAACCCATAGGGTCAAACTACGAGAAAATATCCACAAAACGGCCCGCTTCAATTTCTCCCCATTTTCCTTGTATAGCTCCCTTTAGAGGTAAACGTAATCGGGTGCCTCCTGGTATCTGCTCCGATTCAGGCACGGACAGCCGCAAATGAAGTTTTCTGTAATTCTATAAACCCATAGGGGACCAACTACGAGAAAATATCCACAAAACGGCCCGCTTCAATTTTTCCCCATTTTCCATGTATAGCTCCCTTTAGAGGTAAACGTAATCGGGCGTCCCCTGGTATCTGCTCCGATTCAGGCACGGACAGCCCCATATGAACTTTTCTGCAATTCTATAAACCCATAGGGTCAAACTACAAGAAAATATCCACAAAACGGCCAGCTTCAATTTCTCCCCATTTTCCTTGTATAGCTCCCTTTAGAGGTAAACGTAATCGGTCATCTCCTAGTATCTGCTCCGATTCAGGCACGGACAACCGCAAATAAAGTTTTCTGCAATTCTATAAACCCATAGGGTCAAACTACGAGAAAATATCAATAAAATGGCCCGCTTCAATTTTTCCCCATTTTCCTTGCCCTTTAGAGGTAAACGTAATCGGGTGTCTCCTGGTATCTGCTCCGATTCAGGCACGGACAGCCGCAAATGAAGTTTTCTGCAATTCTATAAACCCATAGGGTCAAACTACGAGAAAATATCCACAAAACGGCCCGCTTCAATTTCTCCCAATTTTCCTTGTATAGCTCCCTTTAGAGGTAAACGTAATCGGGTGCCTCCTGGTATCTGCTCCGATTCAGGCACGGACAGCCGCAAATGAAGTTTTCTGCAATTCTATAAACCCATAGGGGACCAACTACGAGAAAATATCCACAAAACGGCCCGCTTCAATTTTTCCCCATTTTCCATGTATAGCTCCCTTTAGAGGTAAACGTAATCGGGCGTCCCCTGGTATCTGCTCCGATTCAGGCACGGACAGCCCCATATGAACTTTTCTGCAATTCTATAAACCCATAGGGTCAAACTACGAGAAAATATCCACAAAACGGCCAGCTTCAATTTCTCCCCATTTTCCTTGTATAGCTCCCTTTAGAGGTAAACGTAATCGGGCATCTCCTAGTATCTGCTCCGATTCAGGCACGGACAACCGCAAATAAAGTTTTCTGCAATTCTATAAACCCATAGGGTCAAACTACGAGAAAATATCAATAAAATGGCCCGCTTCAATTTTCCCCCATTTTCCTTGCCCTTTAGAGGTAAACGTAATCGGGTGTCTCCTGGTATCTGCTCCGATTCAGGCACGGACAGCCGCAAATGAAGTTTTCTGCAATTCTATAAACCCATAGGGTCAAACAACGAGAAAATATCGACAAAACGGCCCGGTTCAATTTTTCCCCATTGTCCTTGTATAGCTCCCTTTAAAGGTAAATGTAATCGGGCGTTCCCTGGTATCTGCTCTGATTCAGGCACGGACAGCCGCAAATGAACTTTTCTGCAATTCTATAAACCCATAGGGTCAAACTACGAGAAAATATCCACAAAACGGCCCGCTTCAATTTCTCCCCATATTCCTTGTATAGCTCCCTTTAGAGGTAAACGTAATCGGGTGTCCCCTGGTATCTGCTCCGATTCAGGCACGGACAGCCCCAAATGATCTTCTCTGCAATTCTATAAACCCATAGGGTCAAACTACGAGAAAATATCCACAAAACGGCATGCTTCAATTTTTCTCCATTTTCCTTGTATAGTTCCCTTTAGAGGTAAACGTAATCGGGCGCCTCTTGGCATCTGCTCCGATTCAGGCACGGACAGCCGCAAATGAAGTTTTCTGCAACTCTATAAACCCATAGGGTCAAACTACGAGAAAATATCCACAAAACGGCCCGCTTCAATTTTCCCCCATTTTCCTTGTATAGCTCCCTTTAGAGGTAAACGTAATCGGGAATCCCTTGGTATCTGCTCCGATTCAGGCACGGACTGCCCCAAATGAACTTTTCTGCAATTCTATAAACCCATAGGGTCAAACTACGAGAAAATAATCAAAAAATGGTCCGCTTCAATTTTTCCCCATTTTCCTTGTATAGCTCCCTTTAGAGGTAAAAGTAATCAGGGGCCTCCTGGTATCTGCTCCGATTCAGGCACGGACTGCCGCAAATGAAGTTTTCTGTAATTCTATAAACCCATAGGGTCACTACGAGAAAATATCAACAAAAAGGCCCGCTTCAATTTTTCCCCATTTTCCTTGTATAGCTCCCTTTAGAGCTAAACGTAATCGGGCGTCTCCTGGTATCTGCTCCGATTCAGGCTCGGATAGCCGCAAATGAAGTTTTCTGCAATTCTATAAACCCATACGGTCAAACTACGAGAAAATATCCACAAAACGGCCCGCTTCAATTTTTCCCCATTTTCCTTGTATAGCTCCCTTTAGAGGTAAACGTAATCGGACATCTCCTAGTATCTGCTCCGATTCAGGCACGGACAGCCGCAAATAAAGTTTTCTGCAATTCTATAAACCCATAGGGTCAAACTATGAGAAAATATCAACCAAACGACCCGCTTCAATTTTTCCCCATTTTCCTTGTATAGCTCCCTTTAGAGGTAAACGTAATCGGACGTCTCCTGGTATCTGCTCCGATTCAGGCACGGACAGCCGCAAATGAAGTTTTCTGCAATTCTATAAACCCATTGGGTCAAACAACGAGAAAATATCCACAGAACGGCCTGCTTCAATTTTTCCCCATTTTCCTTGTATAGCTCCCTTTAGAGGTAAACGTAATCGGGCGTTCCCTGGTATCTGCTCTGATTCAGGCACGGACAGCCGCAAATGAACTTTTCTGCAATTCTATAAACCCATAGGGTCAAACTACGAGAAAATATCCACAAAACGGCCCGCTTCAATTTCTCCCCATATTCCTTGTATAGCTCCCTTTAGAGGTAAACATAATCGGGTGTCCCCTGGTATCTGCTCCGATTCAGGCACGGACAACCCCAAATGATCTTCTCTGCAATTCTATAAACCCATAGGGTCAAACTACGAGAAAATATCCACAAAACGGCACGCTTCAATTTTTCTCCATTTTCCTTGTATAGTTCCCTTTAGAGGTAAACGTAATCGGGCGCCTCTTGGCATCTGCTCCGATTCAGGCACGGACAGCCGCAAATGAAGTTTTCTGCAACTCTATAAACCCATAGGGTCAAACTACGAGAAAATATCCACAAAACGGCCCGCTTCAATTTTCCCCCATTTTCCTTGTATAGCTCCCTTTAGAGGTAAACGTAATCGGGCATCCCTTGGTATCTGCTCCGATTCAGGCACAGACAGCCCCAAATGAACTTTTCTGCAACTCTATAAACCCATAGGGTCAAACTACGAGAAAATATCCACAAAACGGCCCGCTTCAATTTTTCCCCATTTTCCTTGTATAGCTCCCTTTAAAGGTAAACGTAATCGGGCGTCTCCTAGTATCTACTCTGATTCAGGCACGGACAGCCGCAAATGAAGTTTTCTGTAATTCTATAAACCCATAGGGTCAAACTACGAGAAAATATCAACAAAAAGGCCCGCTTCAATTTTTCCCCATTTTCCTTGTATAGCTCCCTTTAGAGCTAAACGTAATCGGGCGTCTCCTGGTATCTGCTCCGATTCAGGCTCGGACAGCCGCAAATGATGTTTTCTGCAATTCTATAAACCCATACGGTTAAACTACGAGAAAATATCCACAAAACGGCCCGCTTCAATTTTTCCCCATTTTCCTTGTATAGCTCCCTTTAGAGGTAAACGTAATCGGACATCTCCTAGTATCTGCTCCGATTCAGGCACGGACAGCCGCAAATAAAGTTTTCTGCAATTCTATAAACCCATAGGGTCAAACTATGAGAAATTATCAACAAAACGGCCCGCTTCAATTTTTCCCCATTTTCCTTGTATAGCTCCCTTTAGAGGTAAACGTAATCGGACGTCTCCTGGTATTTGCTCCGATTCAGGCACGGACAGCCGCAAATGAAGTTTTCTGCAATTCTATAAACCCATAGGGTCAAACAACGAGAAAATATCCACAGAACGGCCTCCTTCAATTTTCCCCATTTTCCTTGTATAGCTCCCTTTAGAGGTAAACGTAATCGGGGCGTTCCCTGGTATCTGCTCTGATTCAGGCACGGACAGCCGCAAATGAACTTTTCTGTAATTTTATAAACCCATAGGGTCAAACTACGAGAAAATATCCACAAAACGGCCCGCTTCAATTTCTCCCCATATTCCTTGTATAGATCCCTTTAGAGGTAAACGTAATCGGGTGTCCCCTGGTATCTGCTCCGATTCAGGCACGGACAGCCCCAAATGATCTTCTCTGCAATTCTATAAACCCATAGGGTCAAACTACAAGAAAATAACCACAAAATGGACTGCTTCAATTTTTCCCCATTTTCCTTGTATAACTCCCTTTAGAGGTAAACGTAATCAGGCGCCTCCTGGTATCTGCTCCGATTCAGGCACGGACTGCCGCAAATGAAGTTTTCTGCAACTCTATAAACCTATAGGGTCAAACTACGAGAAAATATCCACAAAACGGCCCGCTTCAATTTTTCCCCATTTTCCTTGTATAGCTCCCTTTAAAGGTAAACGTAATCGGGCGTCTCCTAGTATCTGCTCTGATTCAAGCACGGACAGCCGCAAATGAAGTTTTCTGTAATTCTATAAACCCATAGGGTCAAACTACGAGAAAATATCAACAAAAAGGCCCGCTTCAATTTTTCCCCATTTTCCTTGTATAGCTCCCTTTAGAGGTAAACGTAATCGGGCGTCTCCTGGTATCTTCTTCGATTCAGGCTCGGACAGCCGCAAATGAAGTTTTCTGCAATTCTATAAACCCATACGGTCAAACTACGAGAAAATATCCACAAAACGGCCCGCTTTAATTTTTCCCCATTTTCCTTGTATAGCTCCCTTTAGAGGTAAACGTAATCGGGAGTCCCCTGGTATCTGCTCCGATTCAGGCACGGACAGCCCCAAATGAACTTTTCTGCAATTCTATAAACCCATAGGGTCAAACTACGAGAAAATATCCACAAAACGGCCCGCTTCAATTTCTCCCCATTTTCCTTGTATAGCTCCCTTTAGAGGTAAACGTAATCGGACATCTCCTAGTATCTGCTCCGATTCAGGCACGGACAGCCGCAAATAAAGTTTCTGCAATTCTATAAAACCATAGGGTCAAACTATGAGAAAATATCAACAAAACGGCCCGCTTCAATTTTTCCCCATTTTCCTTGTATAGATCCCTTTAGAGGTAAACGTAATCGGACGTCTCCTGGTATCTGCTCCGATTCAGGCACGGACAGCCGCAAATAAAGTTTTCTGCAATTCTATAAACCCATAGGGTCAAACTATGAGAAAATATCAACAAAACGGCCCGCTTCAATTTTTCCCCATTTTCCTTGTATAGCTCCCTTTAGAGGTAAACGTAATCGGACGTCTCCTGGTATCTGCTCCGATTCAGGCACGGACAACCGCAAATGAAGTGTTCTGCAATTCTATAAACCCATAGGGTCAAACAACGAGAAAATATCCACAGAACGGCCTCCTTCAATTTTTCCCCATTTTCCTTGTATAGCTCCCTTTAGAGGTAAACGTAATCGGGCGTTCCCTGGTATCTGCTCTGATTCAGGCATGGACAGCCGCAAATGAACTTTTCTGCAATTTTATAAACCCATAGGGTCAAACTACGAGAAAATATCCACAAAACGGCACGCTTCAATTTTTCTCCATTTTCCTTGTATAGTTCCCTTTAGAGGTAAACGTAATCGGGCGCCTCTTGGCATCTGCTCCGATTCAGGCACGGACAGCCGCAAATGAAGTTTTCTGCAACTCTATAAACCCATAGGGTCAAACTACGAGAAAATATCCACAAAACGGCCCGCTTCAATTTTCCCCCATTTTCCTTGTATAGCTCCCTTTAGAGGTAAACGTAATCGGGCATCCCTTGGTATCTGCTCCGATTCAGGCACAGACAGCCCCAAATGAACTTTTTTGCGATTCAGGCTCGGACAGCCGCAAATGATGTTTTCTGCAATTCTATAAACCCATACGGTTAAACTACGAGAAAATATCCACAAAACGGCCCGCTTCAATTTTTCCCCATTTTCCTTGTATAGCTCCCTTTAGAGGTAAACGTAATCGGACATCTCCTAGTATCTGCTCCGATTCAGGCACGGACAGCCGCAAATAAAGTTTTCTGCAATTCTATAAACCCATAGGGTCAAACTATGAGAAATTATCAACAAAACGGCCCGCTTCAATTTTTCCCCATTTTCCTTGTATAGCTCCCTTTAGAGGTAAACGTAATCGGACGTCTCCTGGTATTTGCTCCGATTCAGGCACGGACAGCCGCAAATGAAGTTTTCTGCAATTCTATAAACCCATAGGGTCAAACAACGAGAAAATATCCACAGAACGGCCTCCTTCAATTTTCCCCATTTTCCTTGTATAGCTCCCTTTAGAGGTAAACGTAATCGGGGCGTTCCCTGGTATCTGCTCTGATTCAGGCACGGATAGCCGCAAATGAACTTTTCTGTAATTTTATAAACCCATAGGGTCAAACTACGAGAAAATATCCACAAAACGGCCCGCTTCAATTTCTCCCCATATTCCTTGTATAGATCCCTTTAGAGGTAAACGTAATCGGGTGTCCCCTGGTATCTGCTCCGATTCAGGCACGGACAGCCCCAAATGATCTTCTCTGCAATTCTATAAACCCATAGGGTCAAACTACGAGAAAATAACCACAAAATGGACTGCTTCAATTTTTCCCCATTTTCCTTGTATAGCTCCCTTTAGAGGTAAACGTAATCAGGCGCCTCCTGGTATCTGCTCCGATTCAGGCACGGACTGCCGCAAATGAAGTTTTCTGCAACTCTATAAACCTATAGGGTCAAACTACGAGAAAATATCCACAAAACGGCCCGCTTCAATTTTTCCCCATTTTCCTTGTATAGCTCCCTTTAAAGGTAAACGTAATCGGGCGTCTCCTAGTATCTGCTCTGATTCAAGCACGGACAGCCGCAAATGAAGTTTTCTGTAATTCTATAAACCCATAGGGTCAAACTACGAGAAAATATCAACAAAAAGGCCCGCTTCAATTTTTCCCCATTTTCCTTGTATAGCTCCCTTTAGAGGTAAACGTAATCGGGCGTCTCCTGGTATCTTCTTCGATTCAGGCTCGGACAGCCGCAAATGAAGTTTTCTGCAATTCTATAAACCCATACGGTCAAACTACGAGAAAATATCCACAAAACGGCCCGCTTTAATTTTTCCCCATTTTCCTTGTATAGCTCCCTTTAGAGGTAAACGTAATCGGGAGTCCCCTGGTATCTGCTCCGATTCAGGCACGGACAGCCCCAAATGAACTTTTCTGCAATTCTATAAACCCATAGGGTCAAACTACGAGAAAATATCCACAAAACGGCCCGCTTCAATTTCTCCCCATTTTCCTTGTATAGCTCCCTTTAGAGGTAAACGTAATCGGACATCTCCTAGTATCTGCTCCGATTCAGGCACGGACAGCCGCAAATAAAGTTTCTGCAATTCTATAAACCCATAGGGTCAAACTATGAGAAAATATCAACAAAACGGCCCGCTTCGATTTTTCCCCATTTTCCTTGTATAGATCCCTTTAGAGGTAAACGTAATCGGACGTCTCCTGGTATCTGCTCCGATTCAGGCACGGACAGCCGCAAATAAAGTTTTCTGCAATTCTATAAACCCATAGGGTCAAACTATGAGAAAATATCAACAAAACGGCCCGCTTCAATTTTTCCCCATTTTCCTTGTATAGCTCCCTTTAGAGGTAAACGTAATCGGACGTCTCCTGGTATCTGCTCCGATTCAGGCACGGACAACCGCAAATGAAGTGTTCTGCAATTCTATAAACCCATAGGGTCAAACAACGAGAAAATATCCACAGAACGGCCTCCTTCAATTTTTCCCCATTTTCCTTGTATAGCTCCCTTTAGAGGTAAACGTAATCGGGCGTTCCCTGGTATCTGCTCTGATTCAGGCATGGACAGCCGCAAATGAACTTTTCTGCAATTTTATAAACCCATAGGGTCAAACTACGAGAAAATATCCACAAAACGGCCCGCTTCAATTTCTCCCCATATTCCTTGTATAGCTCCCTTTAGAGGTAAACGTAATCGGGTGTCCCCTGGTATCTGCTCCGATTCAGGCACGGACAGCCCCAAATGATCTTCTCTGCAATTCTATAAACCCATAGGGTCAAACTACGAGAAAATAACCACAAAATGGCCCGCTTCAATTTTTCCCCATTTTCCTTGTATAGCTCCCTTTAGAGGTAAACGTAATCAGGCGCCTCCTGGTATCTGCTCCGATTCAGGCACGGACTGCCGCAAATGAAGTTTTCTGCAACTCTATAAACCCATAGGGTCAAACTACGAGAAAATATCCACAAAACGGCCCGCTTCAATTTTTCCCCATTTTCCTTGTATAGCTCCCTTTAAAGGTAAACGTAATCGGGCGTCTCCTAGTATCTGCTCTGATTCAAGCACGGACAGCCCCAAATGAACTTTTCTGCAATTCTATAAACCCATAGGGTCAAACTACGAGAAAATATCAACAAAACGGCCCGCTTCAATTTTTCCCCATTTTCCTTGTATAGATCCCTTTAGAGGTAAACGTAATCGGACGTCTCCTGGTATCTGCTCCGATTCAGGCACGGACAGCCGCAAATAAAGTTTTCTGCAATTCTATAAACCCATAGGGTCAAACTATGAGAAAATATCAACAAAACGGCCCGCTTCAATTTTTCCCCATTTTCCTTGTATAGCTCCCTTTAGAGGTAAACGTAATCGGACGTCTCCTGGTATCTGCTCCGATTCAGGCACGGACAGCCGCAAATAAAGTTTTCTGCAATTCTATAAACCCATAGGGTCAAACTATGAGAAAATATCAACAAAACGGCCCGCTTCAATTTTTCCCCATTTTCCTTGTATAGCTCCCTTTAGAGGTAAACGTAATCGGACGTCTCCTGGTATCTGCTCCGATTCAGGCACGGACAACCGCAAATGAAGTGTTCTGCAATTCTATAAACCCATAGGGTCAAACAACGAGAAAATATCCACAGAACGGCCTCCTTCAATTTTTCCCCATTTTCCTTGTATAGCTCCCTTTAGAGGTAAACGTAATCGGGCGTTCCCTGGTATCTGCTCTGATTCAGGCATGGACAGCCGCAAATGAACTTTTCTGCAATTTTATAAACCCATAGGGTCAAACTACGAGAAAATATCCACAAAACGGCCCGCTTCAATTTCTCCCCATATTCCTTGTATAGCTCCCTTTAGAGGTAAACGTAATCGGGTGTCCCCTGGTATCTGCTCCGATTCAGGCACGGACAGCCCCAAATGATCTTCTCTGCAATTCTATAAACCCATAGGGTCAAACTACGAGAAAATAACCACAAAATGGCCCGCTTCAATTTTTCCCCATTTTCCTTGTATAGCTCCCTTTAGAGGTAAACGTAATCAGGCGCCTCCTGGTATCTGCTCCGATTCAGGCACGGACTGCCGCAAATGAAGTTTTCTGCAACTCTATCAACCCATAGGGTCAAACTACGAGAAAATATCCACAAAACGGCCCGCTTCAATTTTTCCCCATTTTCCTTGTATAGCTCCCTTTAAAGGTAAACGTAATCGGGCGTCTCCTAGTATCTGCTCTGATTCAAGCACGGACAGCCGCAAATGAAGTTTTCTGTAATTCTATAAACCCATAGGGTCAAACTACGAGAAAATATCAACAAAAAGGCCCGCTTCAATTTTTCCCCATTTTCCTTGTATGGCTCCCTTTAGAGGTAAACGTAATCGGGCGTTCCCTGGTATCTGCTCTGATTCAGGCATGGACAGCCGCAAATGAACTTTTCTGCAATTTTATAAACCCATAGGGTCAAACTACGAGAAAATATCCACAAAACGGCCCGCTTCAATTTCTCCCCATATTCCTTGTATAGCTCCCTTTAGAGGTAAAAGTAATCGGGTGTCCCCTGGTATCTGCTCCGATTCAGGCACGGACAGCCCCAAATGATCTTCTCTGCAATTCTATAAACCCATAGGGTCAAACTACGAGAAAATAACCACAAAATGGCCCGCTTCAATTTTTCCCCATTTTCCTTGTATAGCTCCCTTTAGAGGTAAACGTAATCAGGCGCCTCCTGGTATCTGCTCCGATTCAGGCACGGACTGCCGCAAATGAAGTTTTCTGCAACTCTATAAACCCATAGGGTCAAACTACGAGAAAATATCCACAAAACGGCCCGCTTCAATTTTTCCCCATTTTCCTTGTATAGCTCCCTTTAAAGGTAAACGTAATCGGGCGTCTCCTAGTATCTGCTCTGATTCAAGCACGGACAGCCGCAAATGAAGTTTTCTGTAATTCTATAAACCCATAGGGTCAAACTACGAGAAAATATCCACAAAACGGCCCGCTTCAATTTCTCCCCATTTTCCTTGTATAGCTCCCTTTAGAGGTAAACGTAATCGGACATCTCCTAGTATCTGCTCCGATTCAGGCACGGACAGCCGCAAATAAAGTTTTCTGCAATTCTATAAACCCATAGGGTCAAACTATGAGAAAATATCAACAAAACGGCCCGCTTCAATTTTTCCCCATTTTCCTTGTATAGCTCCCTTTAGAGGTAAACGTAATCGGACGTCTCCTGGTATTTGCTCCGATTCAGGCACGGACAGCCGCAAATGAAGTTTTCTGCAATTCTATAAACCCATAGGGTCAAACAACGAGAAAATATCCACAGAACGGCCTCCTTCAATTTTTCCCCATTTTCCTTGTATAGCTCCCTTTAGAGGTAAACGTAATCGGGGCGTTCCCTGGTATCTGCTCTGATTCAGGCACGGACAGCCGCAAATGAACTTTTCTGCAATTTTATAAACCCATAGGGTCAAACTACGAGAAAATATCCACAAAACGGCCCGCTTCAATTTCTCCCCATATTCCTTGTATAGATCCCTTTAGAGGTAAACGTAATCGGGTGTCCCCTGGTATCTGCTCCGATTCAGGCACGGACAGCCCCAAATGATCTTCTCTGCAATTCTATAAACCCATAGGGTCAAACTACGAGAAAATAACCACAAAATGGACCGCTTCAATTTTTCCCCATTTTCCTTGTATAGCTCCCTTTAGAGGTAAACGTAATCAGGCGCCTCCTGGTATCTGCTCCGATTCAGGCACGGACTGCCGCAAATGAAGTTTTCTGCAACTCTATAAACCTATAGGGTCAAACTACGAGAAAATATCCACAAAACGGCCCGCTTCAATTTTTCCCCATTTTCCTTGTATAGCTCCCTTTAAAGGTAAACGTAATCGGGCGTCTCCTAGTATCTGCTCTGATTCAAGCACGGACAGCCGCAAATGAAGTTTTCTGTAATTCTATAAACCCACGGGGTCAAACTACGAGAAAATATCAACAAAAAGGCCCGCTTCAATTTTTCCCCATTTTCCTTGTATAGCTCCCTTTAGAGGTAAACGTAATCGGGCGTCTCCTGGTATCTTCTTCGATTCAGGCTCGGACAGCCGCAAATGAAGTTTTCTGCAATTCTATAAACCCATACGGTCAAACTACGAGAAAATATCCACAAAACGGCCCGCTTCAATTTTTCCCCATTTTCCTTGTATAGCTCCCTTTAGAGGTAAACGTAATCGGGTGTCCCCTGGTATCTGCTCCGATTCAGGCACGGACAGCCCCAAATGAACTTTTCTGCAATTCTATAAACCCATAGGGTCAAACTACGAGAAAATATCCACAAAACGGCCCGCTTCAATTTCTCCCCATTTTCCTTGTATAGCTCCCTTTAGAGGTAAACGTAATCGGACATCTCCTAGTATCTGCTCCGATTCAGGCACGGACAGCCGCAAATAAAGTTTCTGCAATTCTATAAACCCATAGGGTCAAACTATGAGAAAATATCAACAAAACGGCCCGCTTCAATTTTTCCCCATTTTCCTTGTATAGATCCCTTTAGAGGTAAACGTAATCGGACGTCTCCTGGTATCTGCTCCGATTCAGGCACGGACAGCCGCAAATAAAGTTTTCTGCAATTCTATAAACCCATAGGGTCAAACTATGAGAAAATATCAACAAAACGGCCCGCTTCAATTTTTCCCCATTTTCCTTGTATAGCTCCCTTTAGAGGTAAACGTAATCGGACGTCTCCTGGTATCTGCTCCGATTCAGGCACGGACAGCCGCAAATGAAGTGTTCTGCAATTCTATAAACCCATAGGGTCAAACAACGAGAAAATATCCACAGAACGGCCTCCTTCAATTTTTCCCCATTTTCCTTGTATAGCTCCCTTTAGAGGTAAACGTAATCGGGCGTTCCCTGGTATCTGCTCTGATTCAGGCATGGACAGCCGCAAATGAACTTTTCTGCAATTTTATAAACCCATAGGGTCAAACTACGAGAAAATATCCACAAAACGGCCCGCTTCAATTTCTCCCCATATTCCTTGTATAGCTCCCTTTAGAGGTAAACGTAATCGGGTGTCCCCTGGTATCTGCTCCGATTCAGGCACGGACAGCCCCAAATGATCTTCTCTGCAATTCTATAAACCCATAGGGTCAAACTACGAGAAAATAACCAAAAAATGGCCCGCTTCAATTTTTCCCCATTTTCCTTGTATAGCTCCCTTTAGAGGTAAACGTAATCAGGCGCCTCCTGGTATCTGCTCCGATTCAGGCACGGACTGCCGCAAATGAAGTTTTCTGCAACTCTATAAACCCATAGGGTCAAACTACGAGAAAATATCCACAAAACGGCCCGCTTCAATTTTTCCCCATTTTCCTTGTATAGCTCCCTTTAAAGGTAAACGTAATCGGGCGTCTCCTAGTATCTGCTCTGATTCAAGCACGGACAGCCGCAAATGAAGTTTTCTGTAATTCTATAAACCCATAGGGTCAAACTACGAGAAAATATCAACAAAAAGGCCCGCTTCAATTTTTCCCCATTTTCCTTGTATGGCTCCCTTTAGAGGTAAACGTAATCGGGCGTTCCCTGGTATCTGCTCTGATTCAGGCATGGACAGCCGCAAATGAACTTTTCTGCAATTTTATAAACCCATAGGGTCAAACTACGAGAAAATATCCACAAAACGGCCCGCTTCAATTTCTCCCCATATTCCTTGTATAGCTCCCTTTAGAGGTAAACGTAATCGGGTGTCCCCTGGTATCTGCTCCGATTCTGGCACGGACAGCCCCAAATGATCTTCTCTGCAATTCTATAAACCCATAGGGTCAAACTACGAGAAAATAACCACAAAATGGCCCGCTTCAATTTTTCCCCATTTTCCTTGTATAGCTCCCTTTAGAGGTAAACGTAATCAGGCGCCTCCTGGTATCTGCTCCGATTCAGGCACGGACTGCCGCAAATGAAGTTTTCTGCAACTCTATAAACCCATAGGGTCAAACTACGAGAAAATATCCACAAAACGGCCCGCTTCAATTTTTCCCCATTTTCCTTGTATAGCTCCCTTTAAAGGTAAACGTAATCGGGCGTCTCCTAGTATCTGCTCTGATTCAAGCACGGACAGCCGCAAATGAAGTTTTCTGTAATTCTATAAACCCATAGGGTCAAACTACGAGACATTATCAACAAAAAGGCCCGCTTCAATTTTTCCCCATTTTCCTTGTATAGCTCCCTTTAGAGGTAAACGTAATCGGGAGTCCCCTGGTATCTGCTCCGATTCAGGCACGGACAGCCCCAAATGAACTTTTCTGCAATTCTATAAACCCATAGGGTCAAACTACGAGAAAATATCCACAAAACGGCCCGCTTCAATTTCTCCCCATTTTCCTTGTATAGCTCCCTTTAGAGGTAAACGTAATCGGACATCTCCTAGTATCTGCTCCGATTTAGGCACGGACAGCCGCAAATAAAGTTTTCTGCAATTCTATAAACCCATAGGGTCAAACTATGAGAAAATATCAACAAAACGGCCTGCTTCAATTTTTCCCCATTTTCCTTGTATAGCTCCCTTTAGAGGTAAACGTAATCGGGCGTTCCCTGGTATCTGCTCTGATTCAGGCACGGACAGCCGCAAATGAACTTTTCTGCAATTCTATAAACCCATAGGGTCAAACTACGAGAAAATATCCACAAAACGGCCCGCTTCAATTTCTCCCCATATTCCTTGTATAGCTCCCTTTAGAGGTAAACATAATCGGGTGTCCCCTGGTATTTTCTCCGATTCAGGCACGGACAGCCCCAAATGATCTTCTCTGCAATTCTATAAACCCATAGGGTCAAACTACGAGAAAATATCCACAAAACGGCACGCTTCAATTTTTCTCCATTTTCCTTGTATAGTTCCCTTTAGAGGTAAACGTAATCGGGCGCCTCTTGGCATCTGCTCCGATTCAGGCACGGACAGCCGCAAATGAAGTTTTCTGCAATTCTATAAACCCATACGGTCAAACTACGAGAAAATATCCACAAAACGGCCCGCTTCAATTTTTCCCCATTTTCCTTGTATAGCTCCCTTTAGAGGTAAACGTAATCGGGAGTCCCCTAGTATCTGCTCCGATTCAGGCACGGACAGCCCCAAATGAACTTTTCTGCAATTCTATAAACCCATAGGGTCAAACTACGAGAAAATATCCACAAAACGGCCCGCTTCAATTTCTCCCCATTTTCCTTGTATAGCTCCCTTTAGAGGTAAACGTAATCGGACATCTCCTAGTATCTGCTCCGATTCAGGCACGGACAGCCGCAAATAAAGTTTCTGCAATTCTATAAACCCATAGGGTCAAACTATGAGAAAATATCAACAAAACGGCCCGCTTCAATTTTTCCCCATTTTCCTTGTATAGCTCCCTTTAGAGGTAAACGTAATCGGACGTCTCCTGGTATCTGCTCCGATTCAGGCACGGACAGCCGCAAATGAAGTTTTCTGCAATTCTGTAAACCCATAGGGTCAAACAACGAGAAAATATCCACAGAACGGCCCGCTTCAATTTTTCCCCATTTTCCTTGTATAGCTCCCTTTAGAGGTAAACGTAATCGGGCGTTCCCTGGTATCTGCTCTGATTCAGGCACGGACAGCCGCAAATGAACTTTTTTGCAATTCTATAAACCCATAGGGTCAAACTACGAGAAAATATCCACAAAACGGCCCGCTTCAATTTCTCCCCATATTCCTTGTATAGCTCCCTTTAGAGGTAAACGTAATCGGGCGTCCCCTGGTATCTGCTCCGATTCAGGCACGGACAACCCCAAATGATATTTTCTGCAATTCTATAAACCCATAGGGTCAAACTACGAGAAAATATCCACAAAACGGCCCGCTTCAATTTCTCCCCATTTTCCTTGTATAGTTCCCTTTAGAGGTAAACGTAATCGGGCGCCTCCTGGCATCTGCTCCGATTCAGGCACGGACAGCCGCAAATGAAGTTTTCTGCAACTCTATAAACCCATAGGGTCAAACTACGAGAAAATATCCACAAAACGGCCCGCTTCAATTTCTCCCCATTTTCCTTGTATAGCTCACTTTAGAGGTAAACGTAATTGGGCGTCTCCTTGTATCTGCTCTAATTCAGGCACGGACAGCCGCAAATGAAGTTTTCGGTAATTCTATAAACCCATAGGGTCAAACTACGAGAAAATATCCACAAAACGACCCGCTTCAATTTCTCCCCATTTTCCTTGTATAGCTCCCTTTAGAGATAAACGTAATCGGGTGCCTCCTGGTATCTGCTCCGATTCAGGCACGGACAGCCGCAAATGAAGTTTTCTGCAATTCTATAAACCCATAGGGGACCAACTACGAGAAAATATCCACAAAATGGCCCGCTTAAATTTTTCCCCATTTTCCATGTATAACTCCCTTTAGAGGTAAACGTAATCGGGCGTCTCCTGATATCTTCTCCGATTCAGGCACGGACAGCCGCAAATGAAGTTTTCTGCAACTCTATAAACCCATAGGGTCAAACTATGAGAAAATATACACAAAATGGCCAGCTTCAATTTCTCCCCATTTTCCTTGTATAGCTCCCTTTAGAGGTAAACGTAATCGGGCATCTCCTAGTATCTGCTCCGATTCAGGCACGGACAACCGCAAATAAAGTTTTCTGCAATTCTATAAACCCATAGGGTCAAACTACGAGAAAATATCAACAAAATGGCCCGCATCAATTTTTCCCCATTTTCCTTGTATAGCTCCCTTTAGAGGTAAACGTAATCGGGCGTCTCCTGGTATCTGCTCCGAATCAGGCACGGACAGCCGCAAATGAACTTTTCTGCAATTCTATAAACCCATAGGGTCAAACAATGAGAAAATATCCACAAAACGGCCCGCTTCAATTTTTCCCCATTGTCCTTGTATAGCTCCCTTTAAAGGTAAACGTAATCGGGCGTTCCCTGGTATATGCTCTGATTCAGGCACAGACAGCCGCAAATGAACTTTTCTGCAATTCTATAAACCCATATGGTCAAACTACGAGAAAATATCCACAAAACGGCCCGCTTCAATTTCTCCCCATATTCCTTGTATAGCTCCCTTTAGAGGTAAACGTAATCGGGCGTCCCCTGGTATCTGCTCCGATTCAGGCACGGACAGCCCCAAATGATCTTCTCTGCAATTCTATAAACCCATAGGGTCAAACTACGAGAAAATATCCACAAAACGACCCGCTTCAATTTCTCCCCATTTTCCTTGTATAGCTCCCTTTAGAGATAAACGTAATCGGGTGCCTCCTGGTATCTGCTCCGATTCAGGCACGGACAGCCGCAAATGAAGTTTTCTGCAATTCTATAAACCCATAGGGGACCAACTACGAGAAAATATCCACAAAATGGCCCGCTTAAATTTTTCCCCATTTTCCATGTATAACTCCCTTTAGAGGTAAACGTAATCGGGCGTCTCCTGATATCTTCTCCGATTCAGGCACGGACAGCCGCAAATGAAGTTTTCTGCAACTCTATAAACCCATAGGGTCAAACTATGAGAAAATATACACAAAATGGCCAGCTTCAATTTCTCCCCATTTTCCTTGTATAGCTCCCTTTAGAGGTAAACGTAATCGGGCATCTCCTAGTATCTGCTCCGATTCAGGCACGGACAACCGCAAATAAAGTTTTCTGCAATTCTATAAACCCATAGGGTCAAACTACGAGAAAATATCAACAAAATGGCCCGCATCAATTTTTCCCCATTTTCCTTGTATAGCTCCCTTTAGAGGTAAACGTAATCGGGCGTCTCCTGGTATCTGCTCCGAATCAGGCACGGACAGCCGCAAATGAACTTTTCTGCAATTCTATAAACCCATAGGGTCAAACAATGAGAAAATATCCACAAAACGGCCCGCTTCAATTTTTCCCCATTGTCCTTGTATAGCTCCCTTTAAAGGTAAACGTAATCGGGCGTTCCCTGGTATATGCTCTGATTCAGGCACAGACAGCCGCAAATGAACTTTTCTGCAATTCTATAAACCCATATGGTCAAACTACGAGAAAATATCCACAAAACGGCCCGCTTCAATTTCTCCCCATATTCCTTGTATAGCTCCCTTTAGAGGTAAACGTAATCGGGCGTCCCCTGGTATCTGCTCCGATTCAGGCACGGACAGCCCCAAATGATCTTCTCTGCAATTCTATAAACCCATAGGGTCAAACTACGAGAAAATATCCACAAAACGACACGCTTCAATTTTTCTCCATTTTCCTTGTATAGTTCCCTTTAGAGGTAAACGTAATCGGGCGCCTTTTGGCATCTGCTCCGATTCAGGCACGGACAGCCGCAAATGAAGTTTTCTGCAACTCTATAAACCTATAGGGTCAAACTACGAGAAAATATCCACAAAACGGCCCGCTTCAATTTCTCCCCATTTTCCTTGTATAGCTCCCTTTAGAGGTAAACGTAATCGGACATCTCCTAGTATCTGCTCCGATTCAGGCACGGACAGCCGCAAATAAAGTTTCTGCAATTCTATAAACCCATAGGGTCAAACTATGAGAAAATATCAACAAAACGGCCCGCTTCAATTTTTCCCCATTTTCCTTGTATAGATCCCTTTAGAGGTAAACGTAATCGGACGTCTCCTGGTATCTGCTCCGATTCAGGCACGGACAGCCGCAAATAAAGTTTTCTGCAATTCTATAAACCCATAGGGTCAAACTATGAGAAAATATCAACAAAACGACCCGCTTCAATTTTTCCCCATTTTCCTTGTATAGCTCCCTTTAGAGGTAAACGTAATCGGACGTCTCCTGGTATCTGCTCCGATTCAGGCACGGACAGCCGCAAATGAAGTGTTCTGCAATTCTATAAACCCATAGGGTCAAACAACGAGAAAATATCCACAGAACGGCCTCCTTCAATTTTTCCCCATTTTCCTTGTATAGCTCCCTTTAGAGGTAAACGTAATCGGGCGTTCCCTGGTATCTGCTCTGATTCAGGCACGGACAGCCGCAAATGAACTTTTTTGCAATTCTATAAACCCATAGGGTCAAACTACGAGAAAATATCCACAAAACGGCCCGCTTCAATTTCTCCCCATATTCCTTGTATAGCTCCCTTTAGAGGTAAACGTAATCGGGCGTCCCCTGGTATCTGCTCCGATTCAGGCACGGACAACCCCAAATGATATTTTCTGCAATTCTATAAACCCATAGGGTCAAACTACGAGAAAATATCCACAAAACGGCCCGCTTCAATTTCTCCCCATTTTCCTTGTATAGTTCCCTTTAGAGGTAAACGTAATCGGGCGCCTCCTGGCATCTGCTCCGATTCAGGCACGGACAGCCGCAAATGAAGTTTTCTGCAACTCTATAAACCCATAGGGTCAAACTACGAGAAAATATCCACAAAACGGCCCGCTTCAATTTCTCCCCATTTTCCTTGTATAGCTCACTTTAGAGGTAAACGTAATTGGGCGTCTCCTTGTATCTGCTCTAATTCAGGCACGGACAGCCGCAAATGAAGTTTTCGGTAATTCTATAAACCCATAGGGTCAAACTACGAGAAAATATCCACAAAACGACCCGCTTCAATTTCTCCCCATTTTCCTTGTATAGCTCCCTTTAGAGATAAACGTAATCGGGTGCCTCCTGGTATCTGCTCCGATTCAGGCACGGACAGCCGCAAATGAAGTTTTCTGCAATTCTATAAACCCATAGGGGACCAACTACGAGAAAATATCCACAAAATGGCCCGCTTAAATTTTTCCCCATTTTCCATGTATAACTCCCTTTAGAGGTAAACGTAATCGGGCGTCTCCTGATATCTTCTCCGATTCAGGCACGGACAGCCGCAAATGAAGTTTTCTGCAACTCTATAAACCCATAGGGTCAAACTATGAGAAAATATACACAAAATGGCCAGCTTCAATTTCTCCCCATTTTCCTTGTATAGCTCCCTTTAGAGGTAAACGTAATCGGGCATCTCCTAGTATCTGCTCCGATTCAGGCACGGACAACCGCAAATAAAGTTTTCTGCAATTCTATAAACCCATAGGGTCAAACTACGAGAAAATATCAACAAAATGGCCCGCATCAATTTTTCCCCATTTTCCTTGTATAGCTCCCTTTAGAGGTAAACGTAATCGGGCGTCTCCTGGTATCTGCTCCGAATCAGGCACGGACAGCCGCAAATGAACTTTTCTGCAATTCTATAAACCCATAGGGTCAAACAATGAGAAAATATCCACAAAACGGCCCGCTTCAATTTTTCCCCATTGTCCTTGTATAGCTCCCTTTAAAGGTAAACGTAATCGGGCGTTCCCTGGTATATGCTCTGATTCAGGCACAGACAGCCGCAAATGAACTTTTCTGCAATTCTATAAACCCATATGGTCAAACTACGAGAAAATATCCACAAAACGGCCCGCTTCAATTTCTCCCCATATTCCTTGTATAGCTCCCTTTAGAGGTAAACGTAATCGGGCGTCCCCTGGTATCTGCTCCGATTCAGGCACGGACAGCCCCAAATGATCTTCTCTGCAATTCTATAAACCCATAGGGTCAAACTACGAGAAAATATCCACAAAACGACCCGCTTCAATTTCTCCCCATTTTCCTTGTATAGCTCCCTTTAGAGATAAACGTAATCGGGTGCCTCCTGGTATCTGCTCCGATTCAGGCACGGACAGCCGCAAATGAAGTTTTCTGCAATTCTATAAACCCATAGGGGACCAACTACGAGAAAATATCCACAAAATGGCCCGCTTAAATTTTTCCCCATTTTCCATGTATAACTCCCTTTAGAGGTAAACGTAATCGGGCGTCTCCTGATATCTTCTCCGATTCAGGCACGGACAGCCGCAAATGAAGTTTTCTGCAACTCTATAAACCCATAGGGTCAAACTATGAGAAAATATACACAAAATGGCCAGCTTCAATTTCTCCCCATTTTCCTTGTATAGCTCCCTTTAGAGGTAAACGTAATCGGGCATCTCCTAGTATCTGCTCCGATTCAGGCACGGACAACCGCAAATAAAGTTTTCTGCAATTCTATAAACCCATAGGGTCAAACTACGAGAAAATATCAACAAAATGGCCCGCATCAATTTTTCCCCATTTTCCTTGTATAGCTCCCTTTAGAGGTAAACGTAATCGGGCGTCTCCTGGTATCTGCTCCGAATCAGGCACGGACAGCCGCAAATGAACTTTTCTGCAATTCTATAAACCCATAGGGTCAAACAATGAGAAAATATCCACAAAACGGCCCGCTTCAATTTTTCCCCATTGTCCTTGTATAGCTCCCTTTAAAGGTAAACGTAATCGGGCGTTCCCTGGTATATGCTCTGATTCAGGCACAGACAGCCGCAAATGAACTTTTCTGCAATTCTATAAACCCATATGGTCAAACTACGAGAAAATATCCACAAAACGGCCCGCTTCAATTTCTCCCCATATTCCTTGTATAGCTCCCTTTAGAGGTAAACGTAATCGGGCGTCCCCTGGTATCTGCTCCGATTCAGGCACGGACAGCCCCAAATGATCTTCTCTGCAATTCTATAAACCCATAGGGTCAAACTACGAGAAAATATCCACAAAACGACACGCTTCAATTTTTCTCCATTTTCCTTGTATAGTTCCCTTTAGAGGTAAACGTAATCGGGCGCCTTTTGGCATCTGCTCCGATTCAGGCACGGACAGCCGCAAATGAAGTTTTCTGCAACTCTATAAACCTATAGGGTCAAACTACGAGAAAATATCCACAAAACGGCCCGCTTCAATTTCTCCCCATTTTCCTTGTATAGCTCCCTTTAGAGGTAAACGTAATCGGACATCTCCTAGTATCTGCTCCGATTCAGGCACGGACAGCCGCAAATAAAGTTTCTGCAATTCTATAAACCCATAGGGTCAAACTATGAGAAAATATCAACAAAACGGCCCGCTTCAATTTTTCCCCATTTTCCTTGTATAGATCCCTTTAGAGGTAAACGTAATCGGACGTCTCCTGGTATCTGCTCCGATTCAGGCACGGACAGCCGCAAATAAAGTTTTCTGCAATTCTATAAACCCATAGGGTCAAACTATGAGAAAATATCAACAAAACGACCCGCTTCAATTTTTCCCCATTTTCCTTGTATAGCTCCCTTTAGAGGTAAACGTAATCGGACGTCTCCTGGTATCTGCTCCGATTCAGGCACGGACAGCCGCAAATGAAGTGTTCTGCAATTCTATAAACCCATAGGGTCAAACAACGAGAAAATATCCACAGAACGGCCTCCTTCAATTTTTCCCCATTTTCCTTGTATAGCTCCCTTTAGAGGTAAACGTAATCGGGCGTTCCCTGGTATCTGCTCTGATTCAGGCATGGACAGCCGCAAATGAACTTTTCTGCAATTTTATAAACCCATAGGGTCAAACTACGAGAAAATATCCACAAAACGGCCCGCTTCAATTTCTCCCCATATTCCTTGTATAGCTCCCTTTAGAGGTAAACGTAATCGGGCGTCCCCTGGTATCTGCTCCGATTCAGGCACGGACAGCCCCAAATGATCTTCTCTGCAATTCTATAAACCCATAGGGTCAAACTACGAGAAAATATCCACAAAACGACACGCTTCAATTTTTCTCCATTTTCCTTGTATAGTTCCCTTTAGAGGTAAACGTAATCGGGCGCCTTTTGGCATCTGCTCCGATTCAGGCACGGACAGCCGCAAATGAAGTTTTCTGCAACTCTATAAACCTATAGGGTCAAACTACGAGAAAATATCCACAAAACGGCCCGCTTCAATTTCTCCCCATTTTCCTTGTATAGCTCCCTTTAGAGGTAAACGTAATCGGACATCTCCTAGTATCTGCTCCGATTCAGGCACGGACAGCCGCAAATAAAGTTTCTGCAATTCTATAAACCCATAGGGTCAAACTATGAGAAAATATCAACAAAACGGCCCGCTTCAATTTTTCCCCATTTTCCTTGTATAGATCCCTTTAGAGGTAAACGTAATCGGACGTCTCCTGGTATCTGCTCCGATTCAGGCACGGACAGCCGCAAATAAAGTTTTCTGCAATTCTATAAACCCATAGGGTCAAACTATGAGAAAATATCAACAAAACGACCCGCTTCAATTTTTCCCCATTTTCCTTGTATAGCTCCCTTTAGAGGTAAACGTAATCGGACGTCTCCTGGTATCTGCTCCGATTCAGGCACGGACAGCCGCAAATGAAGTGTTCTGCAATTCTATAAACCCATAGGGTCAAACAACGAGAAAATATCCACAGAACGGCCTCCTTCAATTTTTCCCCATTTTCCTTGTATAGCTCCCTTTAGAGGTAAACGTAATCGGGCGTTCCCTGGTATCTGCTCTGATTCAGGCATGGACAGCCGCAAATGAACTTTTCTGCAATTTTATAAACCCATAGGGTCAAACTACGAGAAAATATCCACAAAACGGCCCGCTTCAATTTCTCCCCATATTCCTTGTATAGCTCCCTTTAGAGGTAAACGTAATCGGGTGTCCCCTGGTATCTGCTCCGATTCAGGCACGAACAACCCCAAATGATCTTCTCTGCAATTCTATAAACCCATAGGGTCAAACTACGAGAAAATAACCACAAAATGGCCCGCTTCAATTTTTCCCCATTTTCCTTGTATAGCTCCCTTTAGAGGTAAACGTAATCAGGCGCCTCCTGGTATCTGCTCCGATTCAGGCACGGACTGCCGCAAATGAAGTTTTCTGCAACTCTATAAACCCATAGGGTCAAACTACGAGAAAATATCCACAAAACGGCCCGCTTCAATTTTTCCCCATTTTCCTTGTATAGCTCCCTTTAAAGGTAAACGTAATCGGGCGTCTCCTAGTATCTGCTCTGATTCAAGCACGGACAGCCGCAAATGAAGTTTTCTGTAATTCTATAAACCCATAGGGTCAAACTACGAGAAAATATCAACAAAAAGGCCCGCTTCAATTTTTCCCCATTTTCCTTGTATAGCTCCCTTTAGAGGTAAACGTAATCGGACATCTCCTGGTATCTGCTCCGATTTAGGCACGGACAGCCGCAAATGAAGTTTTCTGCAATTCTATAAACCCATAGGGTCAAACAACGAGAAAATATCCACAGAACGGCCTGCTTCAATTTTTCCCCATTTTCCTTGTATAGCTCCCTTTAGAGGTAAACGTAATCGGGCGTTCCCTGGTATCTGCTCTGATTCAGGCACGGGCAGCCGCAAATGAACTTTTCTGCAATTCTATAAACCCATAGGGTCAAACTACGAGAAAATATCCACAAAACGGCCCGCTTCAATTTCTCCCCATATTCCTTGTATAGCTCCCTTTAGAGGTAAACATAATCGGGTGTCCCCTGGTATTTTCTCCGATTCAGGCACGGACAGCCCCAAATGATCTTCTCTGCAATTCTATAAACCCATAGGGTCAAACTACGAGAAAATATCCACAAAACGGCATGCTTCAATTTTTCTCCATTTTCCTTGTATAGTTCCCTTTAGAGGTAAACGTAATCGGGCGCCTCTTGGCATCTGCTCCGATTCAGGCACGGACAGCCGCAAATGAAGTTTTCTGCAATTCTATAAACCCATACGGTCAAACTACGAGAAAATATCCACAAAACGGCCCGCTTCAATTTTTCCCCATTTTCCTTGTATAGCTCCCTTTAGAGGTAAACGTAATCGGGAGTCCCCTAGTATCTGCTCCGATTCAGGCACGGACAGCCCCAAATGAACTTTTCTGCAATTCTATAAACCCATAGGGTCAAACTACGAGAAAATATCCACAAAACGGCCCGCTTCAATTTCTCCCCATTTTCCTTGTATAGCTCCCTTTAGAGGTAAACGTAATCGGACATCTCCTAGTATCTGCTCCGATTCAGGCACGGACAGCCGCAAATAAAGTTTCTGCAATTCTATAAACCCATAGGGTCAAACTATGAGAAAATATCAACAAAACGGCCCGCTTCAATTTTTCCCCATTTTCCTTGTATAGCTCCCTTTAGAGGTAAACGTAATCGGACGTCTCCTGGTATCTGCTCCGATTCAGGCACGGACAGCCGCAAATGAAGTTTTCTGCAATTCTGTAAACCCATAGGGTCAAACAACGAGAAAATATCCACAGAACGGCCCGCTTCAATTTTTCCCCATTTTCCTTGTATAGCTCCCTTTAGAGGTAAACGTAATCGGGCGTTCCCTGGTATCTGCTCTGATTCAGGCACGGACAGCCGCAAATGAACTTTTTTGCAATTCTATAAACCCATAGGGTCAAACTACGAGAAAATATCCACAAAACGGCCCGCTTCAATTTCTCCCCATATTCCTTGTATAGCTCCCTTTAGAGGTAAACGTAATCGGGCGTCCCCTGGTATCTGCTCCGATTCAGGCACGGACAGCCCCAAATGATATTTTCTGCAATTCTATAAACCCATAGGGTCAAACTACGAGAAAATATCCACAAAACGGCCCAAATCAATTTCTCCCCATTTTCCTTGTATAGTTCCCTTTAGAGGTAAACGTAATCGGGCGCCTCCTGGCATCTGCTCCGATTCAGGCACGGACAGCCGCAAATGAAGTTTTCTGCAACTCTATAAACCCATAGGGTCAAACTACGAGAAAATATCCACAAAACGGCCCGCTTCAATTTCTCCCCATTTTCCTTGTATAGCTCACTTTAGAGGTAAACGTAATTGGGCGTCTCCTTGTATCTGCTCTAATTCAGGCACGGACAGCCGCAAATGAAGTTTTCGGTAATTCTATAAACCCATAGGGTCAAACTACGAGAAAATATCCACAAAACGACCCGCTTCAATTTCTCCCCATTTTCCTTGTATAGCTCCCTTTAGAGATAAACGTAATCGGGTGCCTCCTGGTATCTGCTCCGATTCAGGCACGGACAGCCGCAAATGAAGTTTTCTGCAATTCTATAAACCCATAGGGGACCAACTATGAGAAAATATCCACAAAATGGCCCGCTTAAATTTTTCCCCATTTTCCATGTATAACTCCCTTTAGAGGTAAACGTAATCGGGCGTCTCCTGGTATCTTCTCCGATTCAGGCACGGACAGCCGCAAATGAAGTTTTCTGCAACTCTATAAACCCATAGGGTCAAACTATGAGAAAATATACACAAAATGGCCAGCTTCAATTTCTCCCCATTTTCCTTGTATAGCTCCCTTTAGAGGTAAACGTAATCGGGCATCTCCTAGTATCTGCTCCGATTCAGGCACGGACAACCGCAAATAAAGTTTTCTGCAATTCTATAAACCCATAGGGTCAAACTACGAGAAAATATCAACAAAATGGCCCGCTTCAATTTTTCCCCATTTTCCTTGTATAGCTCCCTTTAGAGGTAAACGTAATCGGGCGTCTCCTGGTATCTGCTCCGAATCAGGCACGGACAGCCGCAAATGAACTTTTCTGCAATTCTATAAACCCATAGGGTCAAACAACGAGAAAATATCCACAAAACGGCCCGCTTCAATTTTTCCCTATTGTCCTTGTATAGCTCCCTTTAAAGGTAAACGTAATCGGGCGTTCCCTGGTATATGCTCTGATTCAGGCACAGACAGCCGCAAATGAACTTTTCTGCAATTCTATAAACCCATATGGTCAAACTACGAGAAAGTATCCACAAAACGGCCCGCTTCAATTTCTCCCCATATTCCTTGTATAGCTCCCTTTAGAGGTAAACGTAATCGGGCGTCCCCTGGTATCTGCTCCGATTCAGGCACGGACAGCCCCAAATGATCTTCTCTGCAATTCTATAAACCCATAGGGTCAAACTACGAGAAAATATCCACAAAACGACACGCTTCAATTTTTCTCCATTTTCCTTGTATAGTTCCCTTTAGAGGTAAACGTAATCGGGCGCCTTTTGGCATCTGCTCCGATTCAGGCACGGACAGCCGCAAATGAAGTTTTCTGCAACTCTATAAACCTATAGGGTCAAACTACGAGAAAATATCCACAAAACGGCCCGCTTCAATTTCTCCCCATTTTCCTTGTATAGCTCACTTTAGAGGTAAACGTAATCGGGCGCCTTCTGGTATCTACTCCGATTCAGGCACGGACAGCCGCAAATGAAGTTTTCTGCAATTCTATAAACCCATAGGGTCAAACTACGAGAAAATATCAACAAAAAGGTCCGCTTCAATTTTTCCACATTTTCCAAGTATAGCTCCCTTTAGAGGTAACGTAATCGGGCGTCTCCTGGTATCTGCTCCGATTCAGGCACGGACAGCCGCAAATGAACTTTTCTGCAATTCTATAAACCCATAGGGTCAAACTACGAGAAAATATCCACAAAACGGCCCGCTTCAATTTCTCCCCATATTCCTTGTATAGCTCCCTTTAGAGGTAAACGTAATCGGGCGTCCCCTGGTATATGCTCCGATTCAGGCACGGACAGCCCCAAATGATCTTTTCTGCAATTCTATAAACCCATAGGGTCAAACTACGAGAAAATATCCACAAAACGGCCCGCTTCAATTTCTCCCCATTTTCCTTGTATAGTTCCCTTTAGAGGTAAACGTAATCGGGCGCCTCCTGGCATCTGCTCCGATTCAGGCACGGATAGCCGCAAATGAAGTTTTCTGCAACTCTATAAACCCATAGGGTCAAACTACGAGAAAATATCCACAAAACGGCCCGCTTCAATTTCTCCCCATTTTCCTTGTATAGCTCACTTTAGAGGTAAACGTAATCGGGCGCCTTCTGGTATCTGCTCCGATTCAGGCACGGACAGCCGCAAATGAAGTTTTCTGCAATTCTATAAACCCATAGGGTCAAACTACGAGAAAATATCAACAAAAAGGTCCGCTTCAATTTTTCCCCATTTTCCAAGTATAGCTCCCTTTAGAGGTAAACGTAATCGGGCGTCTCCTGGTATCTGCTCCGATTCAGGCACGGACAGCCGTAAATGAACTTTTCTGCAATTCTATAAACCCATAGGGTCAAACTACGAGAAAATATCCACAAAACAGCTCGCTTAAATTTTTCCCCATTTTCCTTGTATAGCTCCCTTTAGAGGTAAACGTAATCGGGCGTCTCCTAGTATCTGCTCTAATTCAGGCACGGACAGCCGTAAATGAAGTTTTCGGCAATTCTATAAACCCATAGGGTCAAACTACGAGAAAATATCCACAAAACGGCCCGCTTCAATTTCTCCCCATTTTCCTTGTATAGCTCCCTTTAGAGGTAAACGTAATCGGGCGCCTCCTATTATCTGCTTCGATTCAGGCACGGACAGCCGCAAATGAAGTTTTCGGCAATTCTATAAACCCATAGGGTCAAACTACGAGAAAATATCAACAAAACAGCCCGCTTAAATTTTTCTCCATTTTCCTTGTATAGCTCCCTTTAGAGGTAAACGTAATCGGGCGTCCCCTGGTATCTGCTCCGATTCAGGCACGGACAGCCCCAAATGAACTTTTCTGCAATTCTATAAACCCATAGGGTCAAACTACGAGAAAATATCCACAAAACGGCCCGCTTCAATTTCTCCCCATATTCCTTGTATAGCTCCCTTTAGAGGTAAACGTAATCGGGCGTCCCCTGGTATCTGCTCCGATTCTGGCACGGACAGCCCCAAATGATCTTCTCTGCAATTCTAAAAACCCATAGGGTCAAACAACGAGAAAATATCCACAGAACGGCCCGCTTCAATTTTTCCCCATTTTCCTTGTATCCCTTTAGAGGTAAACCTAATCGGGCGTTCCCTGGTATCTGCTCTGATTCAGGCACGGACAGCCGCAAATGAACTTTTCTACAATTCTATAAACCCATAGGGTCAAACTACGAGAAAATATCCACAAAACGGCCCGCTTCAATTTCTCCCCATATTCCTTGTATAGCTCCCTTCAGAGGTAAACGTAATCGGGCGTCCCCTGGTATCTGCTCCGATTCAGGCACGGACAACCCCAAATGATCTTTTCTGCAATTCTATAAACCCATAGGGTCAAACTACGAGAAAATATCCACAAAACGGCCCGCTTCAATTTCTCCCCATTTTCCTTGTATAGTTCCCTTTAGAGGTAAACGTAATCGGGCGCCTCCTGGCATCTGCTCCGATTCAGGCAAGGATAGCCGCAAATGAAGTTTTCTGCAACTCTATAAACCGATAGGGTCAAACTACGAGAAAATATCCACAAAACGGCCCGCTTCAATTTCTCCCCATTTTCCTTGTATAGCTCACTTTAGAGGTAAACGTAATCGGGCGCCTTCTGGTATCTGCTCCGATTCAGGCACGGACAGCCGCAAATGAAGTTTTCTGCAATTCTATAAACCCATAGGGTCAAACTACGAGAAAATATCAACAAAAAGGTCCGCTTCAATTTTTCCCCATTTTCCAAGTATAGCTCCCTTTCGAGGTAAACGTAATCGGGCGTCTCCTGGTATCTGCTCCGATTCAGGCACGGACAGCCGTAAATGAACTTTTCTGCAATTCTATAAACCCATAGGGTCAAACTACGAGAAAATATCCACAAAACAGCTCGCTTAAATTTTTCCCCATTTTCCTTGTATAGCTCCCTTTAGAGGTAAACGTAATCGGGCGTCTCCTAGTATCTGCTCTAATTCAGGCACGGACAGCCGCAAATGAAGTTTTCGGCAATTCTATAAACCCATAGGGTCAAACTATGAGAAAATATCCACAAAACGGCCCGCTTCAATTTCTCCCCATTTTCCTTGTATAGCTCCCTTTAGAGGTAAACGTAATCGGGCGCCTCCTATTATCTGCTTCGATTCAGGCACGGACAGCCGCAAATGAAGTTTTCGGCAATTCTATAAACCCATAGGGTCAAACTACGAGAAAATATCAACAAAACAGCCCGCTTAAATTTTTCTCCATTTTCCTTGTATAGCTCCCTTTAGAGGTAAACGTAATCGGGCGTCCCCTGGTATCTGCTCCGATTCAGGCACGGACAGCCCCAAATGAACTTTTCTGCAATTCTATAAACCCATAGGGTCAAACTACGAGAAAATATCCACAAAACGGCCAGCTTCAATTTCTCCCCATTTTCCTTGTATAGCTCCCTTTAGAGGTAAACGTAATCGGGCATCTCCTAGTATCTGCTCCGATTCAGGCACGGACAACCGCAAATAAAGTTTTCTGCAATTCTATAAACCCATAGGGTCAAACTACGAGAAAATATCAACAAAATGGCCCGCTTCAATTTTTCCCCATTTTCCTTGTATAGCTCCCTATAGAGGTAAACGTAATCGGGCGTCTCCTGGTATCTGCTCCGATTCAGGCACGGACAGCCGCAAATGAACTTTTCTGCAATTCTATAAACCCATAGGGTCAAACAACGAGAAAATATCCACAAAACGGCCCGCTTCAATTTTTCCCCATTGTCCTTGTATAGCTCCCTTTAAAGGTAAACGTAATCGGGCGTTCCCTGGTATCTGCTCTGATTCAGGCACGGACAGCCGCAAATGAACTTTTCTGCAATTCTATAAACCCATAGGGTCAAACTACGAGAAAATATCCACAAAACGGCCCGCTTCAATTTCTCCCCATATTCCTTGTATAGCTCCCTTTAGAGGTAAACGTAATCGGGCGTCCCCTGGTATCTGCTCCGATTCAGGCACGGACAACCCCAAATGATCTTCTCTGCAATTCTATAAACCCATAGGGTCAAACTACGAGAAAATATCCACAAAACGGCACGCTTCAATTTTTCTCCATTTTCCTTGTATAGTTCCCTTTTAGAGGTAAACGTAATCGGGCGCCTCTTGGCATCTGCTCCGATTCAGGCACGTACAGCCGCAAATGAAGTTTTCTGCAACTCTATAAACCCATAGGGTCAAACTACGAGAAAATATCAACAAAAAGGTCCGCTTCAATTTTTCCCCATTTTCCAAGTATAGCTCCCTTTAGAGGTAAACGTAATCGGGCGTCTCCTGGTATCTGCTCCGATTCAGGCACGGACAGCCGCAAATGAACTTTTCTGCAATTCTATAAACCCATAGGGTCAAACTACGAGAAAATATCAACAAAAAGGTCCGCTTCAATTTTCCCCCATTTTCCAAGTATAGCTCCCTTTAGAGGTAAACGTAATCGGGCGTCTCCTGGTATTTGCTCCGATTCAGGCACGGACAGCCGCAAATGAACTTTTCTGCAATTCTATAAACCCATAGGGTCAAACTACGAGAAAATATCCACAAAACGGCCCGCTTCAATTTCTCCCCATATTCCTTGTATAGGTCCCTTTAGAGGTAAACGTAATCGGGCGTCCCCTGGTATCTGCTCCGATTCAGGCACGGACAGCCCCAAATGATCTTCTCTGCAATTCTATAAACCCATAGGGTCAAACTACGAGAAAATATCCACAAAACGGCACGCTTCAATTTTTCTCCATTTTCCTTGTATAGTTCCCTTTAGAGGTAAACGTAATCGGGCGTCTCCTGGTATCTGCTCCGATTCAGGCACGGACAGCCGCAAATGAACTTTTCTGCAATTCTATAAACCCATAGGGTCAAACAACGAGAAAATATCCACAAAACGGCCCGCTTCAATTTTTCCCCATTGTCCTTGTATAGCTCCCTTTACAGGTAAACGTAATCGGGCGTTCCCTGGTATCTGCTCTGATTCAGGCACGGACAGCCGCAAATGAACTTTTCTGCAATTCTATAAACCCATAGGGTCAAACTACGAGAAAATATCCACAAAACGGCCCGCTTCAATTTCTCCCCATATTCCTTGTATAGCTCCCTTTAGAGGTAAACGTAATCGGGCGTCCCCTGGTATCTGCTCCGATTCAGGCACGGACAACCCCAAATGATCTTCTCTGCAATTCTATAAACCCATAGGGTCAAACTACGAGAAAATATCCACAAAATGGCACGCTTCAATTTTTCTCCATTTTCCTTGTATAGTTCCCTTTTAGAGGTAAACGTAATCGGGCGCCTCTTGGCATCTGCTCCGATTCAGGCACGTACAGCCGCAAATGAAGTTTTCTGCAACTCTATAAACCCATAGGGTCAAACTACGAGAAAATATCCACAAAACGGCCCGCTTCAATTTCTCCCCATTTTCCTTGTATAGCTCACTTTAGAGGTAAACGTAATCGGGCGCCTTCTGGTATCTGCTCCGATTCAGGCACAGACAGCCGCAAATGAAGTTTTCTGCAATTCTATAAACCCATAGGGTCAAACTACGAGAAAATATCAACAAAAAGGTCCGCTTCAATTTTTCCCCATTTTCCAAGTATAGCTCCCTTTAGAGGTAAACGTAATCGGGCGTCTCCTGGTATCTGCTCCGATTCAGGCACGGACAGCCGCAAATGAACTTTTCTGCAATTCTATAAACCCATAGGGTCAAACTACGAGAAAATATCAACAAAAAGGTCCGCTTCAATTTTCCCCCATTTTCCAAGTATAGCTCCCTTTAGAGGTAAACGTAATCGGGCGTCTCCTGGTATCTGCTCCGATTCAGGCACGGACAGCCGCAAATGAACTTTTCTGCAATTCTATAAACCCATAGGGTCAAACTACGAGAAAATATCCACAAAACGGCCCGCTTCAATTTCTTCCCATATTCCTTGTATAGCTCCCTTTAGAGGTAAACGTAATCGGGCGTCCCCTGGTATCTGCTCCGATTCAGGCACGGACAGCCCCAAATGATCTTCTCTGCAATTCTATAAACCCATAGGGTCAAACTACGAGAAAATATCCACAAAACGGCACGCTTCAATTTTTCTCCATTTTCCTTGTATAGTTCCCTTTAGAGGTAAACGTAATCGGGCGCCTCCTGGCATCTGCTCCGATTCAGGCACGGACAGCCGCAAATGAAGTTTTCTGCAACTCTATAAACCCATAGGGTCAAACTACGAGAAAATATCCACAAAACGGCTCGCTTCAATTTTTCCCCATTTTCCTTGTATAGCTCCCTTTAGAGGTAAACGTAATCAGGCATCCCTTGGTATCTGCTCCGATTCAGGCACGGACAGCCCAAATGAACTTTTCTGCAATTCTATAAACCTCAAACTACGAGAAAATAACCACAAAATGGCCCGCTTCAATTTTTCCCCATTTTCCTTGTATAGCTCCCTTTAGAGGTAAACGTAATCAGGCGCCTCCTGGTATCTGCTCCGATTCAGGATCGGACAGCCGCAAATGAAGTTTTCTGCAATTCTATAAACCCATAGGGTCAAACTACGAGAAAATATACACAAAATGGCGAGCTTCAATTTCTCCCCATTTTCCTTGTATAGCTCCCTTTAGAGGTAAAAGTAATCGGGCATCTCCTAGTATCTGCTCCGATTCAGGCACGGACAACCGCAAATAAAGTTTTCTGCAATTCTATAAACCCATAGGGTCAAACTACGAGAAAATATCAACAAAATGGCCCCCTTCAATTTTTCCCCATTTTCCTTGTATAGCTCCCTTTAGAGGTAAACGTAATCGGGCATCTCCTAGTATCTGCTCCGATTCAGGCACGGACAGCCCCAAATGATCTTCTCTGCAATTCTATAAACCCATAGGGTCAAACTACGAGAAAATATCCACAAAACGGCACGCTTCAATTTTTCTCCATTTTCCTTGTATAGTTCCCTTTTAGAGGTAAACGTAATCGGGCGCCTCTTGGCATCTGCTCCGATTCAGGCACGTACAGCCGCAAATGAAGTTTTCTGCAACTCTATAAACCTATAGGGTCAAACTACGAGAAAATATCCACAAAACGGCCCGCTTCAATTTCTCCCCATTTTCCTTGTATAGCTCACTTTAGAGGTAAACGTAATCGGGCGCCTTCTGGTATCTGCTCCGATTCAGGCACAGACAGCCGCAAATGAAGTTTTCTGCAATTCTATAAACCCATAGGGTCAAACTACGAGAAAATATCAACAAAAAGGTCCGCTTCAATTTTTCCCCATTTTCCAAGTATAGCTCCCTTTAGAGGTAAACGTAATCGGGCGTCTCCTGGTATCTGCTCCGATTCAGGCACGGACAGCCGCAAATGAACTTTTCTGTAATTCTATAAACCCATAGGGTCAAACTACGAGAAAATATCCACAAAACGGCCCGCTTCAATTTCTCCCCATATTCCTTGTATAGCTCCCTTTAGAGGTAAACGTAATCGGGCGTCCCCTGGTATCTGCTCCGATTCAGGCACGGACAGCCCCAAATGATCTTCTCTGCAATTCTATAAACCCATAGGGTCAAACTACGAGAAAATATCCACAAAACGGCACGCTTCAATTTTTCTCCATTTTCCTTGTATAGTTCCCTTTAGAGGTAAACGTAATCAGGCGCCTCCTGGCATCTGCTCCGATTCAGGCACGGACAGCCGCAAATGAACTTTTCTGCAACTCTATAAACCCATACGGTCAAACTACGAGAAAATATCCACAAAACGGCCCGCTTCAATTTTTCCCCATTTTCCTTGTATAGCTCCCTTTAGAGGTAAACGTAATCAGGCATCCCTTGGTATCTGCTCCGATTCAGGCACGGACAGCCCAAATGAACTTTTCTGCAATTCTATAAACCCATAGGGTCAAACTACGAGAAAATAACCACAAAATGGCCCCCTTCAATTTTTCCCCATTTTCCTTGTATAGCTCCCTTTAGAGGTAAACGTAATCAGGCGCCTCCTGGTATCTGCTCAGGATCGGACAGCCGCAAATGAAGTTTTCTGCAATTCTATAAACCCATAGGGTCAAACTACGAGAAAATATACACAAAATGGCCAGCTTCAATTTCTCCCCATTTTCCTTGTATAGCTCCCTTTAGAGGTAAAAGTAATCGGGCATCTCCTAGTATCTGCTCCGATTCAGGCACGGACAACCGCAAATAAAGTTTTCTGCAATTCTATAAACCCATAGGGTCAAACTACGAGAAAATATCAACAAAATGGCCCGCTTCAATTTCTCCCCATATTCCTTGTATAGCTCCCTTTAGAGGTAAACGTAATCGGGCGTCCCCTGGTATCTGCTCCGATTCAGGCACGGACAGCCCCAAATGATCTTCTCTGCAATTCTATAAACCCATAGGGTCAAACTACGAGAAAATATCCACAAAACGGCACGCTTCAATTTTTCTCCATTTTCCTTGTATAGTTCCCTTTAGAGGTAAACGTAATCGGGCGCCTCTTGGCATCTGCTCCGATTCAGGCACGTACAGCCGCAAATGAAGTTTTCTGCAACTCTATAAACCCATAGGGTCAAACTACGAGAAAATATCCACAAAACGGCCTGCTTCAATTTCTCCCCATTTTCCTTGTATAGCTCACTTTAGAGGTAAACGTAATCGGGCGCCTTCTGGTATCTGCTCCGATTCAGGCACAGACAGCCGCAAATGAAGTTTTCTGCAATTCTATAAACCCATAGGGTCAAACTACGAGAAAATATCAACAAAAAGGTCCGCTTCAATTTTTCCCCATTTTCCAAGTATAGCTCCCTTTAGAGGTAAACGTAATCGGGCGTCTCCTGGTATCTGCTCCGATTCAGGCACGGACAGCCACAAATGAACTTTTCTGCAATTCTATAAACCCATAGGGTCAAACTACGAGAAAATATCAACAAAAAGGTCCGCTTCAATTTTTCCCCATTTTCCAAGTATAGCTCCCTTTAGAGGTAAACGTAATCGGGCGTCTCCTGGTATCTGCTCCGATTCAGGCACGGACAGCCGCAAATGAACTTTTCTGCAATTCTATAAACCCATAGGGTCAAACTACGAGAAAATATCCACAAAACGGCCCGCTTCAATTTCTCCCCATATTCCTTGTATAGCTCCCTTTAGAGGTAAACGTAATCGGGCGTCCCCTGGTATCTGCTCTGATTCAGGCACGGACAGCCCCAAATGATCTTCTCTGCAATTCTATAAACCCATAGGGTCAAACTACGAGAAAATATCCACAAAATGGCACGCTTCAATTTTTCTCCATTTTCCTTGTATAGTTCCCTTTAGAGGTAAACGTAATCGGGTGCCTCCTGGCATCTGCTCCGATTCAGGCACGGACAGCCGCAAATGAAGTTTTCTGCAACTCTATAAACCCATAGGGTCAAACTACGAGAAAATATCCACAAAACGGCCCGCTTCAATTTCTCCCCATATTCCTTGTATAGCTCCCTTTAGAGGTAAACGTAATCGGGCGTCCCCTGGTATCTGCTCCGATTCAGGCACGGACAACCCCAAATGATCTTCTCTGCAATTCTATAAACCCATAGGTTCAAACTACGAGAAAATATCCACAAAACGGCACGCTTCAATTTTTCTCCATTTTCCTTGTATAGTTCCCTTTAGAGGTAAACGTAATCGGGCGCCTCTTGGCATCTGCTCCGATTCAGGCACGTACAGCCGCAAATGAAGTTTTCTGCAACTCTATAAACCCATAGGGTCAAACTACGAGAAAATATCCACAAAACGGCCCGCTTCAATTTCTCCCCATATTCCTTGTATAGCTCCCTTTAGAGGTAAACGTAATCGGGCGTCCCCTGGTATCTGCTCCGATTCAGGCACGGACAACCCCAAATGATCTTCTCTGCAATTCTATAAACCCATAGGTTCAAACTACGAGAAAATATCCACAAAACGGCACGCTTCAATTTTTCTCCATTTTCCTTGTATAGTTCCCTTTAGAGGTAAACGTAATCGGGCGCCTCTTGGCATCTGCTCCGATTCAGGCACGTACAGCCGCAAATGAAGTTTTCTGCAACTCTATAAACCCATAGGGTCAAACTACGAGAAAATATCCACAAAACGGCCCGCTTCAATTTCTCCCCATATTCCTTGTATAGCTCCCTTTAGAGGTAAACGTAATCGGGCGTCCCCTGGTATCTGCTCCGATTCAGGCACGGACAACCCCAAATGATCTTCTCTGCAATTCTATAAACCCATAGGTTCAAATTACGAGAAAATATCCACAAAACGGCACGCTTCAATTTTTCTCCATTTTCCTTGTATAGTTCCCTTTAGAGGTAAACGTAATCGGGCGCCTCTTGGCATCTGCTCCGATTCAGGCACGTACAGCCGCAAATGAAGTTTTCTGCAACTCTATAAACCCATAGGGTCAAACTACGAGAAAATATCCACAAAACGGCCCGCTTCAATTTTCCCCCATTTTCCTTGTATAGCTCCCTTTAGAGGTAAACGTAATCGGGCATCCCTTGGTATCTGCTCCGATTCAGGCACAGACAGCCCCAAATGAACTTTTCTGCAACTCTATAAACCCATAGGGTCAAAATACGAGAAAATATCCACAAAACGGCCCGCTTCAATTTTTCCCCATTTTCCTTGTATAGCTCCCTTTAAAGGTAAACGTAATCGGGCGTCTCCTAGTATCTACTCTGATTCAGGCACGGACAGCCGCAAATGAAGTTTTCTGTAATTCTATAAACCCATAGGGTCAAACTACGAGAAAATATCAACAAAAAGGCCCGCTTCAATTTTTCCCCATTTTCCTTGTATAGCTCCCTTTAGAGCTAAACGTAATCGGGCGTCTCCTGGTATCTGCTCCGATTCAGGCTCGGACAGCCGCAAATGATGTTTTCTGCAATTCTATAAACCCATACGGTTAAACTACGAGAAAATATCCACAAAACGGCCCGCTTCAATTTTTCCCCATTTTCCTTGTATAGCTCCCTTTAGAGGTAAACGTAATCGGACATCTCCTAGTATCTGCTCCGATTCAGGCACGGACAGCCGCAAATAAAGTTTTCTGCAATTCTATAAACCCATAGGGTCAAACTATGAGAAATTATCAACAAAACGGCCCGCTTCAATTTTTCCCCATTTTCCTTGTATAGCTCCCTTTAGAGGTAAACGTAATCGGACGTCTCCTGGTATTTGCTCCGATTCAGGCACGGACAGCCGCAAATGAAGTTTTCTGCAATTCTATAAACCCATAGGGTCAAACAACGAGAAAATATCCACAGAACGGCCTCCTTCAATTTTCCCCATTTTCCTTGTATAGCTCCCTTTAGAGGTAAACGTAATCGGGGCGTTCCCTGGTATCTGCTCTGATTCAGGCACGGACAGCCGCAAATGAACTTTTCTGTAATTTTATAAACCCATAGGGTCAAACTACGAGAAAATATCCACAAAACGGCCCGCTTCAATTTCTCCCCATATTCCTTGTATAGATCCCTTTAGAGGTAAACGTAATCGGGTGTCCCCTGGTATCTACAGCCGCAAATGAACTTTTCTGCAATTTTATAAACCCATAGGGTCAAACTACGAGAAAATATCCACAAAACGGCCCGCTTCAATTTCTCCCCATATTCCTTGTATAGCTCCCTTTAGAGGTAAACGTAATCGGGTGTCCCCTGGTATCTGCTCCGATTCAGGCACGGACAGCCCCAAATGATCTTCTCTGCAATTCTATAAACCCATAGGGTCAAACTACGAGAAAATAACCACAAAATGGCCCGCTTCAATTTTTCCCCATTTTCCTTGTATAGCTCCCTTTAGAGGTAAACGTAATCAGGCGCCTCCTGGTATCTGCTCCGATTCAGGCACGGACTGCCGCAAATGAAGTTTTCTGCAACTCTATAAACCCATAGGGTCAAACTACGAGAAAATATCCACAAAACGGCCCGCTTCAATTTTTCCCCATTTTCCTTGTATAGCTCCCTTTAAAGGTAAACGTAATCGGACGTCTCCTAGTATCTGCTCTGATTCAAGCACGGACAGCCGCAAATGAAGTTTTCTGTAATTCTATAAACCCATAGGGTCAAACTACGAGAAAATATCAACAAAAAGGCCCGCTTCAATTTTTCCCCATTTTCCTTGTATGGCTCCCTTTAGAGGTAAACGTAATCGGGCGTTCCCTGGTATCTGCTCTGATTCAGGCATGGACAGCCGCAAATGAACTTTTCTGCAATTTTATAAACCCATAGGGTCAAACTACGAGAAAATATCCACAAAACGACCCGCTTCAATTTCTCCCCATATTCCTTGTATAGCTCCCTTTAGAGGTAAACGTAATCGGGTGTCCCCTGGTATCTGCTCCGATTCAGGCACGGACAGCCCCAAATGATCTTCTCTGCAATTCTATAAACCCATAGGGTCAAACTACGAGAAAATAACCACAAAATGGCCCGCTTCAATTTTTCCCCATTTTCCTTGTATAGCTCCCTTTAGAGGTAAACGTAATCAGGCGCCTCCTGGTATCTGCTCCGATTCAGGCACGGACTGCCGCAAATGAAGTTTTCTGCAACTCTATAAACCCATAGGGTCAAACTACGAGAAAATATCCACAAAACGGCCCGCTTCAATTTTTCCCCATTTTCCTTGTATAGCTCCCTTTAAAGGTAAACGTAATCGGGCGTCTCCTAGTATCTGCTCTGATTCAAGCACGGACAGCCGCAAATGAAGTTTTCTGTAATTCTATAAACCCATAGGGTCAAACTACGAGAAAATATCCACAAAACGGCCCGCTTCAATTTCTCCCCATTTTCCTTGTATAGCTCCCTTTAGAGGTAAACGTAATCGGACATCTCCTAGTATCTGCTCCGATTCAGGCACGGACAACCGCAAATAAAGTTTTCTGCAATTCTATAAACCCATAGGGTCAAACTATGAGAAAATATCAACAAAACGGCCCGCTTCAATTTTTCCCCATTTTCCTTGTATAGCTCCCTTTAGAGGTAAACGTAATCGGACGTCTCCTGGTATTTGCTCCGATTCAGGCACGGACAGCCGCAAATGAAGTTTTCTGCAATTCTATAAACCCATAGGGTCAAACAACGAGAAAATATCCACAGAACGGCCTCCTTCAATTTTTCCCCATTTTCCTTGTATAGCTCCCTTTAGAGGTAAACGTAATCGGGGCGTTCCCTGGTATCTGCTCTGATTCAGGCACGGACAGCCGCAAATGAACTTTTCTGCAATTTTATAAATCCATAGGGTCAAACTACGAGAAAATATCCACAAAACGGCCCGCTTCAATTTCTCCCCATATTCCTTGTATAGATCCCTTTAGAGGTAAACGTAATCGGGTGTCCCCTGGTATCTGCTCCGATTCAGGCACGGACAGCCCCAAATGATCTTCTCTGCAATTCTATAAACCCATAGGGTCAAACTACGAGAAAATAACCACAAAATGGACCGCTTCAATTTTTCCCCATTTTCCTTGTATAGCTCCCTTTAGAGGTAAACGTAATCAGGCGCCTCCTGGTATCTGCTCCGATTCAGGCACGGACTGTCGCAAATGAAGTTTTCTGCAACTCTATAAACCTATAGGGTCAAACTACGAGAAAATATCCACAAAACGGCCCGCTTCAATTTTTCCCCATTTTCCTTGTATAGCTCCCTTTAAAGGTAAACGTAATCGGGCGTCTCCTAGTATCTGCTCTGATTCAAGCACGGACAGCCGCAAAGGAAGTTTTCTGTAATTCTATAAACCCACAGGGTCAAACTACGAGAAAATATCAACAAAAAGGCCCGCTTCAATTTTTCCCCATTTTCCTTGTATAGCTCCCTTTAGAGGTAAACGTAATCGGGCGTCTCCTGGTATCTTCTTCGATTCAGGCTCGGACAGCCGCAAATGAAGTTTTCTGCAATTCTATAAACCCATACGGTCAAACTACGAGAAAATATCCACAAAACGGCCCGCTTCAATTTTTCCCCATTTTCCTTGTATAGCTCCCTTTAGAGGTAAACGTAATCGGGTGTCCCCTGGTATCTGCTCCGATTCAGGCACGGACAGCCCCAAATGAACTTTTCTGCAATTCTATAAACCCATAGGGTCAAACTACGAGAAAATATCCACAAAACGGCCCGCTTCAATTTCTCCCCATTTTCCTTGTATAGCTCCCTTTAGAGGTAAACGTAATCGGACATCTCCTAGTATCTGCTCCGATTCAGGCACGGACAGCCGCAAATAAAGTTTCTGCAATTCTATAAACCCATAGGGTCAAACTATGAGAAAATATCAACAAAACGGCCCGCTTCAATTTTTCCCCATTTTCCTTGTATAGATCCCTTTAGAGGTAAACGTAATCGGACGTCTCCTGGTATCTGCTCCGATTCAGGCACGGACAGCCGCAAATAAAGTTTTCTGCAATTCTATAAACCCATAGGGTCAAACTATGAGAAAATATCAACAAAACGGCCCGCTTCAATTTTTCCCCATTTTCCTTGTATAGCTCCCTTTAGAGGTAAACGTAATCGGACGTCTCCTGGTATCTGCTCCGATTCAGGCACGGACAGCCGCAAATGAAGTGTTCTGCAATTCTATAAACCCATAGGGTCAAACAACGAGAAAATATCCACAGAACGGCCTCCTTCAATTTTTCCCCATTTTCCTTGTATAGCTCCCTTTAGAGGTAAACGTAATCGGGCGTTCCCTGGTATCTGCTCTGATTCAGGCATGGACAGCCGCAAATGAACTTTTCTGCAATTTTATAAACCCATAGGGTCAAACTACGAGAAAATATCCACAAAACGGCCCGCTTCAATTTCTCCCCATATTCCTTGTATAGCTCCCTTTAGAGGTAAACGTAATCGGGTGTCCCCTGGTATCTGCTCCGATTCAGGCACGGACAGCCCAAAATGAACTTTTCTGCAATTCTATAAACCCATAGGGTCAAACTACGAGAAAATATCCACAAAACGGCCCGCTTCAATTTCTCCCCATTTTCCTTGTATAGCTCCCTTTAGAGGTAAACGTAATCGGACATCTCCTAGTATCTGCTCCGATTCAGGCACGGACAGCCGCAAATAAAGTTTCTGCAATTCTATAAACCCATAGGGTCAAACTATGAGAAAATATCAACAAAACGGCCCGCTTCAATTTTTCCCCATTTTCCTTGTATAGATCCCTTTAGAGGTAAACGTAATCGGACGTCTCCTGGTATCTGCTCCGATTCAGGCACGGACAGCCGCAAATAAAGTTTTCTGCAATTCTATAAACCCATAGGGTCAAACTATGAGAAAATATCAACAAAACGGCCCGCTTCAATTTTTCCCCATTTTCCTTGTATAGCTCCCTTTAGAGGTAAACGTAATCGGACGTCTCCTGGTATCTGCTCCGATTCAGGCACGGACAGCCGCAAATGAAGTGTTCTGCAATTCTATAAACCCATAGGGTCAAACAACGAGAAAATATCCACAGAACGGCCTCCTTCAATTTTTCCCCATTTTCCTTGTATAGCTCCCTTTAGAGGTAAACGTAATCGGGCGTTCCCTGGTATCTGCTCTGATTCAGGCATGGACAGCCGCAAATGAACTTTTCTGCAATTTTATAAACCCATAGGGTCAAACTACGAGAAAATATCCACAAAATGGCCCGCTTCAATTTCTCCCCATATTCCTTGTATAGCTCCCTTTAGAGGTAAACGTAATCGGGTGTCCCCTGGTATCTGCTCCGATTCAGGCACGGACAGCCCCAAATGATCTTCTCTGCAATTCTATAAACCCATAGGGTCAAACTACGAGAAAATAACCAAAAAATGGCCCGCTTCAATTTTTCCCCATTTTCCTTGTATAGCTCCCTTTAGAGGTAAACGTAATCAGGCGCCTCCTGGTATCTGCTCCGATTCAGGCACGGACTGCCGCAAATGAAGTTTTCTGCAACTCTATAAACCCATAGGGTCAAACTACGAGAAAATATCCACAAAACGGCCCGCTTCAATTTTTCCCCATTTTCCTTGTATAGCTCCCTTTAAAGGTAAACGTAATCGGGCGTCTCCTAGTATCTGCTCTGATTCAAGCACGGACAGCCGCAAATGAAGTTTTCTGTAATTCTATAAACCCATAGGGTCAAACTACGAGAAAATATCAACAAAAAGGCCCGCTTCAATTTTTCCCCATTTTCCTTGTATGGCTCCCTTTAGAGGTAAACGTAATCGGGCGTTCCCTGGTATCTGCTCTGATTCAGGCATGGACAGCCGCAAATGAACTTTTCTGCAATTTTATAAACCCATAGGGTCAAACTACGAGAAAATATCCACAAAACGGCCCGCTTCAATTTCTCCCCATATTCCTTGTATAGCTCCCTTTAGAGGTAAACGTAATCGGGTGTCCCCTGGTATCTGCTCCGATTCAGGCACGGACAGCCCCAAATGATCTTCTCTGCAATTCTATAAACCCATAGGGTCAAACTACGAGAAAATAACCACAAAATGGCCCGCTTCAATTTTTCCCCATTTTCCTTGTATAGCTCCCTTTAGAGGTAAACGTAATCAGGCGCCTCCTGGTATCTGCTCCGATTCAGGCACGGACTGCCGCAAATGAAGTTTTCTGCAACTCTATAAACCCATAGGGTCAAACTACGAGAAAATATCCACAAAACGGCCCGCTTCAATTTTTCCCCATTTTCCTTGTATAGCTCCCTTTAAAGGTAAACGTAATCGGGCGTCTCCTAGTATCTGCTCTGATTCAAGCACGGACAGCCGCAAATGAAGTTTTCTGTAATTCTATAAACCCATAGGGTCAAACTACGAGACATTATAAACAAAAAGGCCCGCTTCAATTTTTCCCCATTTTCCTTGTATAGCTCCCTTTAGAGGTAAACGTAATCGGGAGTCCCCTGGTATCTGCTCCGATTCAGGCACGGACAGCCCCAAATGAACTTTTCTGCAATTCTATAAACCCATAGGGTCAAACTACGAGAAAATATCCACAAAACGGCCCGCTTCAATTTCTCCCCATTTTCCTTGTATAGCTCCCTTTAGAGGTAAACGTAATCGGACATCTCCTAGTATCTGCTCCGATTCAGGCACGGACAGCCGCAAATAAAGTTTTCTGCAATTCTATAAACCCATAGGGTCAAACTATGAGAAAATATCAACAAAACGGCCCGCTTCAATTTTTCCCCATTTTCCTTGTATAGCTCCCTTTAGAGGTAAACGTAATCGGACGTCTCCTGGTATTTGCTCCGATTCAGGCACGGACAGCCGCAAATGAAGTTTTCTGCAATTCTATAAACCCATAGGGTCAAACAACGAGAAAATATCCACAGAACGGCCTCCTTCAATTTTTCCCCATTTTCCTTGTATAGCTCCCTTTAGAGGTAAACGTAATCGGGGCGTTCCCTGGTATCTGCTCTGATTCAGGCACGGACAGCCGCAAATGAACTTTTCTGCAATTTTATAAACCCATAGGGTCAAACTACGAGAAAATATCCACAAAACGGCCCGCTTCAATTTCTCCCCATATTCCTTGTATAGATCCCTTTAGAGGTAAACGTAATCGGGTGTCCCCTGGTATCTGCTCCGATTCAGGCACGGACAGCCCCAAATGATCTTCTCTGCAATTCTATAAACCCATAGGGTCAAACTACGAGAAAATAACCACAAAACGGACCGCTTCAATTTTTCCCCATTTTCCTTGTATAGCTCCCTTTAGAGGTAAACGTAATCAGGCGCCTCCTGGTATCTGCTCCGATTCAGGCACGGACTGCCGCAAATGAAGTTTTCTGCAACTCTATAAACCTATAGGGTCAAACTACGAGAAAATATCCACAAAACGGCCCGCTTCAATTTTTCCCCATTTTCCTTGTATAGCTCCCTTTAAAGGTAAACGTAATCGGGCGTCTCCTAGTATCTGCTCTGATTCAAGCACGGACAGCCGCAAATGAAGTTTTCTGTAATTCTATAAACCCATAGGGTCAAACTACGAGAAAATATCAACAAAAAGGCCCGCTTCAATTTTTCCCCATTTTCCTTGTATAGCTCCCTTTAGAGGTAAACGTAATCGGGCGTCTCCTGGTATCTTCTTCGATTCAGGCTCGGACAGCCGCAAATGAAGTTTTCTGCAATTCTATAAACCCATACGGTCAAACTACGAGAAAATATCCACAAAACGGCCCGCTTCAATTTTTCCCCATTTTCCTTGTATAGCTCCCTTTAGAGGTAAACGTAATCGGGAGTCCCCTGGTATCTGCTCCGATTCAGGCACGGACAGCCCCAAATGAACTTTTCTGCAATTCTATAAACCCATAGGGTCAAACTACGAGAAAATATCCACAAAACGGCCCGCTTCAATTTCTCCCCATTTTCCTTGTATAGCTCCCTTTAGAGGTAAACGTAATCGGACATCTCCTAGTATCTGCTCCGATTCAGGCACGGACAGCCGCAAATAAAGTTTTTTGCAATTCTATAAACCCATAGGGTCAAACTACGAGAAAATATCCACAAAACGGCCCGCTTCAATTTTTCCCCATTTTCCTTGTATAGCTCCCTTTAAAGGTAAACGTAATCGGGCGTCTCCTAGTATCTGCTCTGATTCAAGCACGGACAGCCGCAAATGAAGTTTTCTGCAATTCTATAAACCCATAGGGTCAAACAACGAAAAAATATCCACAGAACGGCCTCCTTCAATTTTTCCCCATTTTCCTTGTATAGCTCCCTTTAGAGGTAAACGTAATCGGGGCGTTCCCTGGTATCTGCTCTGATTCAGGCACGGACAGCCGCAAATGAACTTTTCTGCAATTTTATAAACCCATAGGGTCAAACTACGAGAAAATATCCACAAAACGGCCCGCTTCAATTTCTCCCCATATTCCTTGTATAGATCCCTTTAGAGGTAAACGTAATCGGACGTCTCCTGGTATTTGCTCCGATTCAGGCACGGACTGCCGCAAATGAAGTTTTCTGCAACTCTATAAACCCATAGGGTCAAACAACGAGAAAATATCCACAAAACGGCCCGCTTCAATTTTTCCCCATTTTCCTTGTATAGCTCCCTTTAGAGGTAAACGTAATCGGGGCGTTCCCTGGTATCTGCTCTGATTCAGGCACGGACAGCCGCAAATGAAGTTTTCTGTAATTCTATAAACCCATAGGGTCAAACTACGAGAAAATATCAAAAAAAAGGCCCGCTTCAATTTTTCCCCATTTTCCTTGTATAGCTCCCTTTAGAGGTAAACGTAATCGGGAGTCCCCTGGTATCTGCTCCGATTCAGGCACGGACAGCCCCAAATGAACTTTTCTGCAATTCTATAAACCCAT